>VXAA01000249.1:11255-42468 GCA_013399115.1 Anseranas semipalmata
GCCCCCCTGCTACCAAACCCTTGCCACCTAAACCCAATACAATGGCTGACAAAACCTGGCACAGAGCTCAGTGAAGAAAGCACCTGCTGAATTATGGTGAGGTGTTTTTTTGCCTCTTCTAAGTGAATAACCGCACTGCATGAAACAGGAGGTGTAGCCATCAGGCTGACACAGATGCAGCAAAATTGTGCTTCTGAGCAGTTTTTTTTTTTTAAACCCTCCTGTTATTGAATCCTGGTGAGGTGGGGAGGGGAGGGGAGATGAATTTAATAATTTTTTCTCTCCTAAAAAAAGTGTGATTTATTATCTGAAGGCAATAATTCTAACTGGTGTTATTGGTATGCGGCACGCAGGGATCTTAGTGCTAGCGCATCTTTATTAATGTTGTTATAAAAGCTTCTACTGGGATCCTAGTTATCAAGTGACTCTGACAGCAATTCATCCACAAAGCCCTGTGTTTTAATTTCTCAGTATCTGAAAAGAAATGGACTGGGTGGGTGGAAAGACTCCTATTTTCAGCTGCTTTGTCCTTTGCTTTAAAACCTGGCACGTTGCAAGTGTAAAGGAGGAACATGTAGGATTACAGCAGGAGGAATACATCTTTGAAAAATAAATATCCTGCCATAAAACGTATGCTACAAAGTGACAGGTACCATCTATTGATATAATGGAGTCTTTGATTCCCATAGTGCCAGCCGTTACAAGAAGCGGTACACAGAAATGGGAGCCAGAGCCTTGAAAAATCCTTTGAATAGCAGCAGAGCCACAAATAGCAGCAAGGGATTTAATGGTAAAAAGAAGATTTTGCTGTATGCACTGTAAAACAATAGAGTTAATGAATTACTGGAAATAGCAAATATCTCTGTTGAGACGAATCAGAGACTGATCAGGGAAGCAGCTGATTTCTAGGACCTTTTCCTTCTTCAGTCCACTCTCTAGCCATGGTTATACACGATCAGCTCCACATTGGCACTGCAGGTCCAGACCCAGCAGGATCTGTGAGCAAAAATGATAAGCTAGCCAGGCCAAGCAGTTGATAAATACTACTACTTTTTTTTTTCTTTTATTACTTTCTCTTGGTGAGGCTCGAAACTTTTCCAGTTGTGTGATATTGCAGTAGTGCATCATGTGAATGTAATACAGTGAGAGCTCAGTGAATGATGCATGAGATGAAAGTGGAAATGGGGAATGGGGGCAGTTCTCAAAAAACTTGGGCCAATACATTTCTGAACTTTCCCCCCTCAGCTCATTGCTTAGCATTTGTCCAGGCAAATCTGTCCTTGTAGCTCTTTTAACAAACCCTGGAGGGACAATGCATTTTCCAGATTACAGCTTCTGGGGCCTCGTCTGTCCCGCATGGGTCTTTTTGTGTGGCTGGAAAATGCCGTTTCAGCAACACTGGTGTGATGGCCCTTGTTTCTGAGGAAGAGATATTACTGCTTTCCTGGAGCACCTGCAGCCGGAGAGGATAATTTCCTTTTATTCCTTTATTAAAGACGTCGGGTGATGCAACCTTCAAAATAGCCTTTAGTCTACTTGGAGGTGAAGTAGGTAATCAGATGTGGGCTGTGTGAGACTGCCTCTTCTTGTGTGGCCAACACATAATACACATCAGCAAGGCTTTTTCCTTTGCAATATGACATAAAACCCTTTGAGTTTTCTCTGTTGAAAATGCAAAGTACTTTATTTATGTATTTATTTCTGATAAATGATGGCTTTTTTGTGTCTTTGGCTTGGTAAGAACAAGGGGCCCCCACGCTGTGGCCAAGCTGAGTCTGTGTCACAGCATCCGTGGTCAATACGGTTGTGTCCGTGCTGGTGTTTTGCCACCTCAGGCAGGATGCTTTCTGCTAGCCATTGAGCTGGAAGCCAGTTTTTTTTTTCCTCCAGGCTCTGCTGGCGTAGCTGTGCACAGGGCTGCCAAAGCTGCCTCAGGGCGGTACATGAGCAAAACGAAACAAACAGTTCTGGAGACACCTGGTTGTCCCTCGTGCTCTCTTATTTATCTCAGCGTGAAGCCTGGAGCTGGTGGCAGCACCTGCCAAGGTTTGGAGCAGGCTGTGGGCAGCAGGAGCTGGAGCATCTGCAGGGGACATCACCCGGGCACAGGCGAGAGCAGTGCAGGGTCCTCGCCAGCCCGCCTTTTTCTGCTGGCTACCCAAGCTACCTGCCCCTTTCCCCAGTTCTTTGTTAGGTAGAACTTCGTAATGGACTTGGTAGTTGGCTTAAACTTCTGCCTAAGCTAGCTGTGAGAAGCTGTTAAACACATTGCAGGTATTTAACTACCAAAATATTAATTACTAGTTATTTGCAAAGCCACCACCTATTCCAAAAGGAAACAAATAAAGGCTTGGGGGCACTTCTGTTACAATGTACAGAGGCTGTGTCTGCAGCAACACAAGCACCACTCAGACTGCAAACCCTTTTATCCCAGCAGCAAGAGTGGTCATCTTGCATACATGCTTTCTGCTCTTAATTGCATAACCAGAAAAGGGAAAGATTAAAAGAAATTTTCACGTGCATGTCTCACACATGCACTGCCCAGCTTTTTGTAAACAGCCTGCAGTGGGGGTCTCTAAGGAGATGCGTATCATTTGGAGGCATATAAACAACAAGAGTGATCTGCTATGCGCGTTTGATCCTGGCATAACTCCGTGTTTTATAAAAATCGCTTTGTTAAGGGAAATGAAACAAAAAGATCAAAAAACAGGAGTGCACGGGAATGTTACTTGGTGTTGCTGTGTGAGCAAAGGCTGGGGATGTGTAGTACAAGAGCGTGATCATTCAGAAGCGCTGCAGCACCTTGGAACGGGCACGGCGCTCAGGAGAGGACGGGAACACAGGTTTGTTCAACAGCAGTGTGCAATTAAATCCCCACACACAAGGGAAACCAAGAAAACTGGAAATGAGGTGGTGAATGAGGATCCCTACAGCGAGCAGCACTTTAAAAATCGCAGCCCGTCAGTGACTATGGAAACCTTGTACTATCCACGTGGGAATAAATAATTTAAGAAAGACCCACATTAAAGGCTGAATTTCTCTGCCAGGTCCAGACAGATGGACTTCTTCCCTTGGACAGATAATTTGTGTCTCTTTTAACAAAGCCCAGCTCCATCAAGTAATTCAGCAAAAGGTAACACAAGCCCCACGGATCTTTTTGTCTTTTCAGCAGCCAGTGCTTCACACATCCAAAATAAAGGCAATATTGAATTAACCTCATCTGCAGCAGAGCATACGCGAGCAGGCACACTTTAGATGCCTCGCAGGAGAAACATGACGGCTTCTTTCTAGGGTCCCTCCTGCCACCACCCTAGCTTCACCGGATGGAGATGAGGGGCCCAGCGGCTTAGCTGGCTGGCCTCGGGTTTTCTGTTTTCTCCTAGCGATGCCAGTGTGTGGTGGTTGCAGCGGGGAAGGGGCTCTCAGAGGGATGACATTTTATTCCCGTGGCTCCTCGCTCAGCCTTATGTCCAGCCCCTACTGCATGCTGTCGCTGAGAGATGGCTGAGCGTACGCTGGGCAGTGAGGTTTCTTTCCCAAAATTTGGGTCTCTCTACAATATAAAAGAGTTACAAGCTACTTATCTGCAGCTGAATTGCTTTTCCTGGGCTACGCGCATCAATAGCTGCAGCATGTGCTGCCAAATTAAGAGTTTGTGGAAAAAAAAATCAGTGAATGCCAAGTAATCCATCTTGAAAAGCCACCTGCACATAGGAAAGAAAATAGAGGATCTGGGGGTGCCTGGAAGTTAAACTTCACCAAAGGGGCAGCCAACACGTAGAGTTTTAGTCCTGGTTCTCTTCTTTTCCTCTTTTTATGATTTGCCTTTTATATCCCTTTCCATGTGCCCTTTCCTTGTCATTCTTCCCTGCCAATTAGTGGTCTTAAAGTAACAACCACAGTAAGAATAAAAGAAAAAGAACCACAGACTGGTTGAGGTTGGCAGGGACCTCTGGAGGCCATCTGGTCCAACCCCCTGCTCGAGCAGGGTCACCTCGAGCAGGTTGCCCAGGAAAAGAGAAAGGGAGGCAGTCCTGCAGCGCACGTAGCATTGCCTCATCCTGCAGCTCACTGGCATGTCCAGCGCTGGCCCAGGCTCCTCCGCCTGGACGTTGGCTAGGGCAGGGCACTGGTCACTGGCTGGCTGCACTGAGTGGTCCATTTGCCTGGTCCTAATAAGCATGGAAGTGTTTTTTTATACATGATCTCTGTCCCAGATCTATTACATCCCGTCCCAAGGGCTCTGCTCCCCTTAAGTTGAATCCTGTATGGTCTCCTCTTGAAATACCTGCTTATGATGAGTGGAAGTTGCGAGGTTACTCAGGCTCCTGGGAAAGCAAGGAGGGGAGAAGAGACACTGCAGGTTAAAAAAAANAGAATGAAGGCAGGGGAAAACAATGGTGTGAAAGGTTGTTTGGCCTTGGGGACTGGCTTATGCAAGCCATTTTATAGATCTCAAGCTGTTTAAAAGGCAGCAGCTGTCAGACATTTCCTAATCACAGAGACTTGCCTGCCATGTCGGGAAGAACTCCCCAATTAGAAAGTGCATGGCTGGAAAAGGACTGTCTGTGGGAGCGTATATTGTATTTTTATTGCTTGCAAATAGCTGTTAAAACATTTCCTACTGCAATTCCAATTCATTCAAAATTTTCAATATTCTCTCTTGAAGTAGATTAAACTGCATATACAGTCCTTAAAAATCAAACATTGGGTAGTTTCCAAAGAGTCATAAAGCTAAGGTTGCAGGATGATAACAGTCATTTGTAAAAGTAAATATGATAAAATGAACAGCTGCTTGCATGAGGCAGTACCACAGACTTCCTAATGACTAGATCAGTTCATTTGGGGTTTCAAAATAATTTGAATTCTGCTTGTCTGAGTGCTGTTAATTGATCAGAAAGTAAAGCTTATCACTGCTTTCTTTTCCCATGACATATATGCTTTAATAAATTATTGCTTGCGACTCATGCAGTGTTACTCATTATTGACTTCAGATACATTAACTGGCTGGATGGAAAGGACTGTCCATCAGCACCATTAATATCACACTGTTGGGTTTTTTCTGTTGTTTCTTTTGAGGTTCTCAGCAGGACCTCTGCTCTCTGACCAAATCCTATCAACGAGCTGGTGGTTTTCAGAAAACTGCCCAAGTAGCTTTCTTAGTAACATGTTCAAGTGAGCTCTTCTTGCTAGAAGAATTTTCATGTACTAAACACATTTAGTTGGCCACAGGCAACAAATAAATATTTATCCTTAGATTTCAGTTGCTGATAAAGGTTTAATATATTCTTTAAAATAAGGCACATTTGTATGCCGTGCTGCTGGATCTGATCTCTAAGTTAGCGTTTTCTGGATTTTCTTATTAACTCTGCTCTTGTAGCAGTCTCTGGATAGAAGGCCCTTGAGAAGGGCCTTGGGAAACCCTCTCCTCCCTGAAAAATTGGTACACCCAGGGAAGTCATTTGGGCAGGAGGCACGGGTGCTATTCTGGACATGAGGCTCAGGAGTGGTAGCACTGATGAAGCTTTTTGAGGGGTCTGGCTTACACGGGCATCCACCCGGTGAGGTGGCTTGGTGTTACCAAGTGATAGGTGGGCCTGGATGCAAGCCATAGCCACCAATGGTAGGACAGCTGGAGGTGCTGGCCCTGGTGCAGATCAACTTCCCGGGCTGCAGGCAGAGCAATAGTGACTTTTCTCTGTGGGGAAAAGTGATTTCTGAATTTGTGTGACTCAAGGAAATGCTGGATGGCATACTGGGGGAGGATGGGATGAAAAAGGGGCAAGGGGAAAGAGAAAAAAAGGAAAAAAGTGGCACTTAGAAAGAGAGGTAGGAGGAAGAGCCACTGAAAATGAAATAAAATAAGAAAATATGAAAGGGAAGCAAAAGAAGATGAAAAAATAAGTAGCACATATGTTTATTTTATAGGAAGTTGGCTGACAGGCTGAATTTCTACTTTGGTCAGGGAATCGAAATTATGGTGGGCTCTGGATGAAAAGTGAATAGCAAATATCCTAAATTAAGGACTTGAGAGACTGAAATCTGTTTGTAGAACTGTTCTGGAGCAACAAAACCACCATATTTTAACACAGAAGCTGGTTGATGAATAATTTGCAAGCAGAAAACAGTCTTAGGTAAGAAAGCACTACAAAATGCTTGCTCTGAATCACTGATGAAAGTAAAAACCATATTCTGTTAATCATCTTTCCTTACTTTGAATTTGACTTAAAACAATGAGATAAAGAACATTTTGCCATTAACAATAACAGTGGGTTTTCCTCTTCTACAAGCAACCAACCACCCAGCTTGCTTTCTGACTGGCACTGATTTATGTAATCCTTGTAAGCTTCTTGTATGACAAGGAGTAAATTAATTTTTGTGGGGTGAATTCAGCTCCAGTTGTGATGGAAACGTGAGGATGGGAAAGAAAGAGAAAGGTCTGCGTGGAAACACAACCTCCCTGTCACCTGAGCTAGTACCAGGAGGTCCGGGGCAGCACTGCTGGGATGCTCACTGACCTTACGCCTCCCTGGAAAACAATTTTGGTATAAAACATGACATCTTGGAGGCACCGTGTAACTACTGCAACATTTGTTGAGGAGATATGGTCTTGCTGAAGTGTATCAGCAGAACTATCATGATTTTGCAACAGAAAAGGATGCTCGCAGACGAAAGAGGATGAGTATTTTATTTTTCATTTGATAGCAACACCTACCCTAAGACAAATCACTTACTCTTCCATAGTCATCCTGGTAAAGATTCCTCCATGCATGAAAAGCAGCAATCTTTCAAAGTCTTGGCGAGTAGAAGAACTACAAGTTGTAAAACTGACAATTTTTGTTATTCGAAATTAAACAGAGGTCCTAAAGATGGGAGTGTCTGTCAGGGCACCAACGTGCACCCATCGGTGGGCTCCTGCTGGGGCACATGGTGCTGCAGGAGCCAGTGGTGGAGATAGGGAGCAGGCAAGGAGGAGGACAAGCCCTCATTTGGGATGGAAGCGTGGGGACAGATAGCCCATGGGTAAATGACGATATCTGATCTTGGGATGGCATAAAAAGCATCCTGTAGGTCTCACGCAAAAGGCTACTGCAACTCCACCATCCCAGAAACTCAGCCCCGCAGCTGCACACAGTATTACAGCTTTGTCCATTGATCTATTGTTGCAGATCTGTTATGATAAGAAAGTGCTGGCTTTCCCTGCATTTGTTATGGGATTCAGTGCAGCAGGGTGAACTTTTCACCCTGAAATTAATCTGGGATAATTCCTGGTCTTTTACTCTTTCACTGTTTTCACCCATTATTATTCTATCAGCTTCAAAGGAGATGGGCAGTCCCGATTTGCATCACTGTCACTAGAGCAGAAATGTACCCCTCATTTCTGATGGAATGGTTGGCACATTTCATCACAAAGTCTTCCTCCAGAAAACCCATCACTTGCATGATAGCACCCTGAGTTGTAAAACGTGTGAGAAGGGGTATCTGTCAGAACATACCTGTGGGTTTTTTTCTAATCCATGAATCAAGCAGACCAGAAAATAGGAGGTGAGGAAAAATTTTAATGCAGTATTGCATTTCCAAGGTAATGGAAAATTTCAACACTGTAGAACACAAACTGATCTGTTATGTGCAGTGTGTCAGACTTTGATAAGCTATGGGTTCGATCTCTTTTACATCTCTGGATCAAGCTGGAGGTGTGTAATAACCACTATGCTGCACTTCAGAGTTTGACATGCCAAAGGGGAGAAGGTAGCCAAAATAACAGCAATCTTGACTTCAAAGACAGGTCTCTGCTGCCACCCAAATCAAAGGGGTGTGCAAAGCAAATGGTGGTGGATGTGCTTATCTGGGTTATCTGGGTACATTTTATGAAGGTATTTGTGTCTTTGAGAGAAGTTGTAGGAAGAGCAGAGATGCTCAGAGAGAAGGCAGCAGTAAAAGACCAGCAAGGGAAGCTCTGATGCAAAAATCTATGGAAAGCAAGACAGAAAATGTCATGGGGTGAGCATTAATTGATAGGGCATTCTTTACATTTCTTTAGAGCTCAGATGAACAGAATTTAGCTTATTCTTTGTGAAGAAAAAAAAAGTTGCATTAGAGCTATCTGACGCTATCATTATATTTTCTCCTTGATGAAGTTAAACTGCAGTCTGAAATCTGATCAGCTGGTTGGTTAAGAAAGTGGTAAGAGTTTTAGAAATGAAAGTATAAAGAGAGTGTAAAGTGACCAAGTAATGAGAATCAGTTATCCTGGAGTCACGCCATTAACGGCTTCCAGAATATTACAGTTCATAGGTGCCTAAAGCAGTGCAGGATTCACAGCATCACAGGATGGTTGAGGTTGGAAGGTCCTGGAGGTTGACTGAACAATAAATTAAAATTCAGGAGCTATACATCATTGTAGTGTAACACTGTGTACCAGTAAGAATTTCCTTCATGTCTCCTAAAGTGATTCATTTAGTGTATGGAAACTGTGTGCCTGCCAGAACTGGAGAAGAGCTGGAACTATTCTTCAGCCAGAGCTTGTGCTCTATTATTATCTTATGCTCCATTATTATCTAAATGCAGAACATGTTCTGGAATCAAAACTGTGTTTCTGTGCATCTGGAGATAAAAAGTCAGGGGAGAAAGAACAGTTACATAGATTTTTTTAAAAAAAAATCTGTGAATACTATTTGTTCAAAGTAAATTTATAAACCAATAACTTCTTATCTTGTATTCATGAAAAGATTACCACCAGCATGCAAATGAGACATTTAAAATCTTAATTACTCTATCACTTATAAATACAATTTGAGATTTTCATGTAATTATGCCACAAGAAATTCCATTAAATAAAGGTGAATATTTATCATTCTGATACAGTCAGAACTGGAGACTCCAAAGTAGGTTGTAAAATCTATTTTTATTTAGGTTTTCTAAGCAACAAGAATCAACATTTTAACAAATAATACTGTAATACTGGCTCCTGATAAGATCTTTCTGATACTCCAAAACATAGGCAAACTGAGCATAGACTAATTGAATCGGGACACACTACAGCTGAGAGAGGAAAGGGGGAACACTAACATATGCAAGAACATATGGATAATGAACGAGCATATGCCTATTATAATAAAATTATGCTTCTGATATTTAGTAGTTCTGTGGTAAAGACTGAATGTGTGGAATTCAAAGCCCCTGATGCAAAATTGAACCCTCATGTATGTTAAGTATTAGAGTCTTTACAGCATATTGAAATGACACTTTCAAATGACACAAAAATTGCAGTCGTGTTTCCTGGAAAGTTTGGTTTGTCAAGATTTAAGGAGACAGAGAGCATTTTGCATGCAGAACAGCATGCAGAAGATCTGCAAGGAGGGATGAGTCTATCTAGTAATGAGTGTTTCACACTTCAACTAGCTTCTGCCACTGGACACTGGTGGCTTTGACTTGTCACCGTCTGCTACCAGGCAGATGTCCTACGAACTTAGAGGCCTGCAGAATGGCAAATAGAAGAGACTACTGAGCAGCTTTCCCTCCATGCATACTTATAAAAGTAATTGGCTTTATTTGGTTAGTCTTATGGGAAAGGCAAGTTTACATTAGATATTTATGTGTTTTCTTTTTTCATGGTATCACTGTGCAGCATAAACAGGGACTTTACAACTAGTACAGTCAGCTTGAGAACTGTTAATGGTCTGAGTAGAAATCGATTGCCAAGGACAAAGATGCAGCTTTACAATGACCCCATGTAGCCACAGGGAGGTAGCCGAGCAGCTACGTTTTCATAAGAGTATGACAATAGTTTATTTATCCAGATTTTGGACATAAGGAAGAAATTCTTCCCTCAGAGGGTGGTGAGGCACTGGAACAGGTTGCCCAGAGAAGCTGTGGATGCCCCATCCCTGGAGGTGCTCAAGGCCAGGTTGGATGGGGCTTTGAGCAACCTGGTCTAGTGGGAGGTGTCACTGCCCATGGCAGGGGGGTTGGAACCAGGTGGTCTTTAAGGTCCCTTCCAACCCAAACCATTCTGTGATTCAATGATTTTTAATCTGATCAATCTATTTCTTGTTAAAGTTGAAGAAAGTTGCTCACAGACTGCAGTTCTTTGTCAAAAGCGTTTTCAAAGCCAACCGGTGGAGCAGAGCCAGGAGAGAGTGCTTATAGCATCACCAGTTATTTCCATATATCTATAAATGTTTTCTGCTTCTGACTTCTGAAATAAATCCATCCAGTTGGCTTCATATGAATCTACAGAAAGGAGATTTGAATCTTCTGCCATATGCAAAAGACATGCTATTTGTTTTGGTTGCCTTCGGAGTTGTATTGTCATTTCGCAGGGCTTCCTTCAGTTCTGCATTGACTCTGTTTTCTCCTTAACCTCATCAGAAAAATATGTGCATGGGTGAGAGCATCTTTGAAAACATCTAGCATTAGCTAAAAGGAGTGTTAATCCTGGGGAGAGGTGTGAAAAAGAAGTCAGATATAGAGAAAGGAACACAAACCAAGCCAAGGCTTAACGCTAGGGAGGAAATCAGAAACAGCCATAGCGCAACCTGTTTTGCTCTCCACAGCATTTACTCTGAGAGACCCCGAGCTGTCTCCCCGAGAGGCAGAATAGGAGAGGAGCAGGTGCTGCTTCAGACTGCAGTAGCACCAAGGTCTTGCCACTGACAGGGACAGTGCAGCACTGGCTTGAAGGCTCCCCCTCAGCCCAAAGGCCTCCCCCCAGCCTGCAGGCAGCACTCCCTCACCATTTAGTCACTGCTGGAACACACTTAAATAAGAGTCATGTGAGTTAGAGCCGGGATAACACAGCTGGGAATATTAGCAAGCTGAGTGCTAAAACCCATTACTATATAAGGGGTTAATTAACAAGGTAAACCACAGTAGCAACATCAGCAGAAGGTTAACAAGATGCTACATTTTCTCTAGAAATAACTGTAAACAAAGCATTTGGGTTGTTAGGCTGCACTGGAGGTAGAGAGAAATAGCCCAACTAGATTTAGAACATCATAGTGCTCATATGGTATTAAGCTCAAAAGAAGTTTAAATAATTGTTGGGAAAACACAGGATCATGCTGCAGAACTGTTTTGCCAGTGCCAACCACAGTGGCAGAAGTGTTACTTCGAGTGTCTCCTGAGTACAAGGACAGTATTTTGGGATGGAGACAGCCTGCAGGATGCCTCCTCACCGGCCCCTTGTGAAAAGGGGGTGTGAGCTTCTTGTGAAATCTTCATCTCCTGCCAAGGCAAAAAGAGAAACAGCGAATATTGCCTCAGTGGGCAATTTGTAGGTGGAAGCTGGCTCTGGCTGAAGACTGATGAGACTCCGAGCTTCAGGAGTCATTGCCAGTACTGGATGCTTTCTACCTATGGGTATATGTCTCCTCTCTAGTGTATGTTATTCTTCTAGGTCCTATGCCTCCTTGAATTTAATATGCACTACTACAGACCACTTTTCAGTGTCCTGTGCTTCACATCTTTGTGAAAGCCCATGACCCACCTACTTCAGGACACAGGAAGTGCTTGGTTTGTGACTTGATCGTGGCGCTTGCTGCCTCTCACAAAGAACAAGTGGTGCTAAGTGGCGTGCTCTGAAAAGAGGTCTTGGGTTTTCACATTCCAAAGAGACTCGGGGTGTCTAAGTATCTGGAAGGGCTTGGTAGGTTGCATTTGCTGCAGCCCCCACTCTGACTCTGATCTGGGTAAGTGCCAGAGGTGCTTCAAAGAGGAAAGTGGAAACCTGCTCCATAGAGGCAACGTAAATGTGTTTGCGTGAATAGTTTTTAATTTGCTTTTCTTAGGTCTTTACAGCATGTAAGGAAATGCTTATTTGGGCTAAATAAAGATGGATTATGCACAGGACTGAAGTAAGTGCAGTGTTATGTATAGTCTTTTTTATATGTAATGAATTCTTTATCTGACTGTTTATTTAGGTTTATTGAATGTTCACCAAGCGCGTTAGTGAGCTGTAGGAGATGTAGTAACTGCAAATGTGCATCTCTGACAAAGTGATATCAGATCGTTTCAGAGCTTTCACCTTTCTGGAGTTGAAGCAGCTCTTGTTTTCTTCCCAGAGTAATTTCTGAGTAAGCAAATAGGAAGTGAAAATAAAAGGAAAGTTATTTACAAGTGATCAAACTGCATCTCATCTAGAGTCAGCTACATGAGACTACTCATATACTTAAAATTAGGAGCATAGTCAAGGGCACATCTGAATTTAGGTCTTGAAAATATCATGTGTGCTCCAAAAGTGTCTCACTCTAAGTTGCTGAATTTTCCAAAACACAGTTCAAACTTTAGGATGGAGAAACAAATGGTAACTCTGCAACCTCCCGATTGCAACACTCACCTGAAATCAGACGACAGTCTCTGCTAGGGAAAAAAGTGCTTACAACATCTGATGGAGGAGTGACTCCTGACACAGTCCTCCACTGCACCTTGCGAGCACCCACTTGGTTACATCCAAGGCTTCAAGAAGAGTAAGCAGCTGGTGGGTCCCTCTCATCTCTTTCCCCTCTCTGCAGGGTAAGTGGTCCTGAGACCAGTCTTGTAATGGAGAAAAGGAGATCCCTACTAGCTGGTATGACTGCTGTTCAGTAATTTTGCATGTAGTGGCACCAAAAGTCCTCTTTAGGACTCATAAACCATTGAGATAGTTATTCTGGAAACACAAAGGAAGAGACAGTCCCTGCCCTGAAATATCCCAGCCTATTGAGTTAGAAGCCCAGGAAGCATCCTTGTGGGTAATCTCCATTTCTGTTGGGTAAATGCCATCACAAAACATTTTCATCAGTATAATTTGTCTCTGTTTGCAGTGGATTCAGTCATCATGTGCAGGATTTTCTCGCAGGTATGATTAGACATTGACTGGAGGATTACATTAAAAATTGGATACATTATGTTGTTAAAAGTAATTTCAAAAAGCTTTAGAAGTTAAAAAATCATTAATATCTACTGCTGGGATGCAATCAGAGTTGGAGGGAGTTCTTTCTTTAGAGTAGAAAATGCTGATGAACTGTATTTCTCTGGAATTCTGTTCTTACATTTCCACACTGACCCGCCACTTTGTCTCCTAATAAGAACAGTGTATTTAATAAATGTGGGATTTAAATCTGAAGTTTTGAAACAAATCCATTCTAGTCTGTTTTTTTTTTTTTTTTTTTTAATTTCTATTCATGGGCATGTTATTTAAAAGGAGGTGAATGGATTAAACCCAGATCTTAGTTCCCATTTGTCACACCTACTCTATTGAGCAATACTGTTTCCCTATGGTTTTGAAAACACTCTGTCCAATCTAAGGGGACACAGTTTTGTTTCTTTGGCTGGAGTTGTCACTGACACCCCTTCTCATGTGGAATGCTGAGAGCGATCAGCGATTTGAAGGCAGAGATGAGCCCTTCACATGATTAGACACCGGCTCTGCTCATCAATAAGGTGGAGGTCCCAGTCCTCTATGCTTAAGGAGGAAGACGTGTATATATTTTGGAGTATCTGGTCAGTTCTTCGTATGGATTTTATGCATGATTCTTACTATGCACATAATAAAATTATGCATAAAATTGTATGTTTAGAGGATATGAGCCTAAATATTAGCCCTCACTTCTAAACTGGCCCAATCAAATGCTGCTATATGACATCTTCTCTTTCCTTCTGTTACCCCCTGTGACTTTCATAATTTGAAGTTTCTTTTAAAGGAAAATGTGCACTTTCTGTCAATGTTTCTTGAATTATGTATGTAATGATGTTGTTTACATCCTCTTTCTTTGCCGTTACTGAATATTGAACTTAACTGCAAGCTTGCTTTTTCTCCAGTGCTTATGTCGTTTTTGCTTCCCTATCCATCTTGTAAATTATATTCCCCCCCTCCAAATTTTTCAATGTATATACTGATATACAGGATCACAGAATTATAGATGGGCCTATACCTACAAACTTTAGAGATGATGTTCATTAGTTTTGCTTCACCTAATTTATTTAAGTAGTTATTTCGAATCTCTGAATAACCCATATGACTTTGGGTAGATGCCCTGAGGATGCATATCCAAACAGCTGTGCTTTTGCTCGTGCTGCCTGAAGCAAGTCCCACAAAGAAGCTTAATATCAATCACAAAATCGCAGTGCCAGGCCTCAGTGAGACCCTGCTGGTGCAGTGAAGCGCCGTGATGAATCTGCCCACAGCCCAGAGTCTTCTCTGCAGCAGTGGGGGACGCTGCGTGAGACCCCGCTGAGGCCAGCTCTGTGCCCGTGCCTCTGTCCTGGGCGTCCCCACCAAAAGGGCAGCGTTCGTATGCATTAATACATCCCTCTTGCAAAACAGACCTATTTATGAAATCCCAGACTGGTCGCATGTACAAACTTTGCATCCAGACTGATGCCCACTTTACGTATAATTCATCCGGATTCACTTTATGTATAATTCATCTGAACAGACCAGAAGGGCACGTTTTGGCCAGGCAGCACTTCTTCCAAGTAAAATACATTTCAAAGTATAAATGCAGCCAAGGCCTTACCAGTACTGCATTTATTGCTGTGGACTTTGTAGTGTGCTGAGCCTCCCCCTAGTTTTGAAAGGCTCCCAAACAGCAATCTTTAATCATTTCCCTTTCCATTCTTCTTCTTATCAGCTGTCTCCACACATCAATCCCCCCTGAACTTTTGTCCTCTGTTTTCATCATGTACAATATTTGTCTTGACTTATTTAGATTGCAGGCTCTCTGAGGAAGGGAATGTGCTTTATCTCCTTGGAAGAAATGGCTGTGGAAATGTATGGCGCTATATAAATGCTTTGTAATACTAATAACACAAAATGTGTGTGAAGTTTGTGCAGTTTATGGTTAGTAGATTTTATGGTGACTAAGTCCTTTCTATCACTTGAGATGACAAACACCCTTTTTAATGCTTTCAAGGCATCTCAAACCCCTCCTTCTGCTTCTTGTATTATCATGGAAAGATAAGGCAATGTGTCTTTTTTATTTTTCATTTTCAGCTTTCTTTTTTTTTAATATGGGAGGCCTGAGGGAAGGAGAGAGTCTTGCATCTGAGCTGAATGTATCAGCAGGAAGCACCCACCAGTGTTTTTAAATGTTAACAATGAGGAAGATAGGAATCTTGAGACAAAAGGCTTGAAGATATATTTTATTTACCCCACTGCAAATCAGGAGTCAATTTTCTAATGAAAAATTGTCCATTGTGAAGTGCTATCAGAGTTAGGCCCATAAAGGGTCTAAGGTAAGCAAAAGTCACAAGGGGTAATGACAGAGAAAGGAGAACAGCAAGAGAAGGAAAAGAAATGTGAAATATCTATTACAATGAACATTGCAGGAAGCATATGTAATAAGACTGATGTATTGGAGGCATATCTGTTGCAGGAGCAGTGCTGCATCATTGGTATTGCTGGAGCACGGCAGAGCCAGAAAATGACAGGGCTTAGAAGCGCTGAGGAGCAGAGGTTACAGAAAGGCTATACCTGATAAAGTGGGAGCCAGGGTGACATTAACACTGAAGAATAATATTGTGTTTGATGAAAGACTGTTAGGGCTTTCTCTGTCACTGAAGAGCTTGACGGCAGCTGTGGTAAGGAGGAAGGCCACAGGATGCTTATGATCGGTTCTCAGTAGAAACCTACGTGAAATCCTAGCACCTCCCCAGGCTTTTAGCAAGTCACTGCCACCGGTGGTCCTTCGATTATACTCAGTGTGAAACACTACGAATTCAAGGATGTTCCCTTTCTCTCCTGCCTTAGATGGTGTTTTAGAAACTGAAGATGCCTTATGATCATGCCATTTTCACAAGAATCAACCACTTATTTTCATGGTATTTAGTTCTAGAATTCATCAATCTGGTGTTAAAACATACAAGTTTAAATTTAATGTCTGCTGCTTCTCAATAATTAGTTCTTGCTGTGTCCCTGCTTTTGCTAGTAATTGTCCAAAAGCTCTGATGGACAACACTAGCAATGTCAATTCTTTATTTAAAATCACGTTTTGTGCATGCAGAAAGCAGAAAAAAAATCCCCCCCCAATCCTCATCAGCCTATTCCATATCTGTTCAGGCAAGTGCTTCTCCAGGGAGGTGCAGTTTTCATTTTCCTTCCATTGAGCCTTCACCCTCTTGGAGTCAGTAAACACCAGGGCCAGTGTTGGATGCTAAACACCAGACTAAACCAGGAAACTAATTTTGCATCAGACAGGAGTGATCTTTGCTATTTTTCAGTCTGACATTTTCAGAATCAGTGACTTCCTGGCAAGAAACAGTAAGCCCAAAATACAGTCTTATTATCAGCCCCCTGAGCCATCCGCTTCACTAACAGTTTTTATTTCATTTATCTCTGTGTTATGCTGCCACTGCTAATTACAGGTTCTACAAATTGTGTTTTTACTATCAATTTACTCCCTTTATTATCTGTGATTTTCAGTGGTAGAGATTTAGCCCATCTATAACTCCTTCTGACTCCTGTTCTAAACCAGCTTTAACACAACACCTTTCTTCTTTTCACGTACAGGCTTAAATTTTCAAATTGCATAGGCAAAACTTCCTGGGCATTTTTCCAGTGTTAGATTTGTTTGCCTGAAGCACCTGATACATCCAAAGATGCAGAGGAGGATTTGCATGAACACTTATCCTTGTGTGCTTCCAATTAGTGCTTACGAACTGGGATTTTGCAAGGCTAATTAGATAAGGAATAAGACGTACAAGCACTTGAAACCCCAAATAAGACTCAAATCGTATGAATCAACTGTGACTTCTTTTAGACCGTGACTTTGAGAGACAGTTATCCAAACTGATGCTCAGGGGTAAACAGAGCGTACCTCCCAGCAGCCAACCTCCTACTGGATGTCTATCTGTAATAGAGGAGATGCTCTCACTTTTGCTAAATATGCATCCTGTAGATAGACACACACCAGTGCTCAAATAAAACAAGCGTAAGCAGCAAGCTGATGGGCCGTCAGAAAACACAGCATCCCTCTCCCAGAGAGTATATTTGTAATATACCTTTACCTCAGATGCTCCAGACTATTGGGAAAGCAAATGAAGAATTCTGCTCATTCACTCCAGGCTCATTCACTACCTACCTAACTTTTGGGGAAGGTATTTGCATACACCAGTCTAATCGTTTCTTGACTCTCTGCTCCTACAGTATAGCTTGTATCAATAGATCATGCAGATTTTTCCTTCTGCAGCTCCGATAGCAAGCTCCTGTGCACGATGCACATTTCTATTTGGGTAATGCTTGCTCCAGCAGATTAGGACTTTTTAAAAGGATTTGGACTTGCTCCCATTGAAAGTAGTGGCAAAATTGCCTTTGATCCCTGGGGAGATAAGGTAATGCCCAACATCTCTGGCAAAGAAGTTAACAATTCAGAAAAGTAAATGCATAACAAACTACAGTTTCCTCCAGTGATGATTTTGTGTGGTGATGGCATACTGCGTCTGGCCGATTCTTACATGTGTTCCAGATGAGCAAAAATGTCCTCCCACAAAATTACACAGACAGATATCAGTGCATTCCAGAGTATTGTTCCAAAAGGGACAAATTATCACACAGCGATGGAAATAGATTTAGAGGTTTTTAGCATAATTGATGCAATCAGATCACATTTTCCCCTTGCTCTGAGCAGCATGCATACCTACAGGTACTCTAAACTGATGCCACCTGTGGGGTTTGGCTATGAACCTCTTCTGTCACTTTCCTCCCAGTTTCAGCATTTCCTCGCTTCCCTCATGGAGCCCGTCCTCTGGGCTGCGGCTGGCAGCAGTGACACCGCTTTTCCCTGCTCTTGTCTTGGTGGCTCAAAGTCACTGCAGAGGAACTCAGCACGCTGATGCATGGCCCCAGGTCTTATCATCCTGCCACAGCACAATGTTGTCAAAACAGAGATTTTCTGTGGTTAGTAAAAAGGCACAAACTGTGGTCATTAGCACTACCAAGATACTGAAGTGAGTAAAACAGTGCAAAACTACAAAGAGTGTTTGATTTTATGTATCTGAGCATTGTGGTAAAATATGCTCGCTCAGTTATTAGATATCTCATGAATAAATATATGGCTATGTTAGGCATCACACGCTAGCTATGTAAAATGCAGTCTTCAAGTTATTGTTCTTAAGACCAAGATTTTCAAGTTATGCAATGGTTTTATGCAGATTCAGCTTAGAGAGAGTTGCATGAGCAGCAAAATAGTTTGCTCTCTGCTGGAGGTGCTGATTTGCATCAGCCCCTGAAGCAACATTGACCCCTGGGAAATAGAGATTTGCTCTTTGGTAAAACTCCTGCTGGAAGAATTGTCTTGCATGACTTCTTGCTTTTTCTTCTGAAGATCAGGGATATGTGTAAATAAAGCAAGTTATACTTAAACTATAACTACGCTGCAGTTTGCATTGTAATGCAGAGATACTTCAGTAAGCCTGAAAAAAGACTATCTCTGAGAGCTGCCTGCCGCAGTTTAATCTATTTCTCAGCTCTGTGCTGCCATGGAAATGTGCATGTATGACCCCAGTGTAAAGGTCTGCATGGGTACCAAAAACAGCTGGCCTACAGCTGAAATGCAGATTAGGATGGGGTGAGAGGGAATGCTTCCAGGAGCTGGGGTGGCGTGTTGGTGCTTATCCTTCAAGAAACCCCTGACTCCACATCCTTGGCATCTCCTCTCGTGGGAGGTTACCTACATTGTGCTCCTGCTCAGGAGCAAAGACATGATGTCTCAGCATAAGTTCTGAGGATTGGGAAAGGTTAGCTGCATATTTAGGTTCAGCTCTGTTTATTGTGTCTTCCTCCTTTCAGGCTGAGGAGTGCTGGTGTGTCAAAATGAGAGGACACAAAGTATATGTAAATAAAGCAGGACAAACACAGGCAGAAATAATTAATGAGCAAGCCAAAAAAGCTATGTGAAGCAGATTGTAATACACAAAAGGGTTTGCATATTCATGGTTTCCTTTCCCTAGAAGGAAGAACACCCAAGAATACCTCAAGAGCACCTTTCATACATACCCTTCTTTTCCATTTTTTCAACACACAGTGTGATGCTTTCTCCCTTGCACCCGGAATGACTGCAAAATTATGTTGTTATCATTCCTGAAGTCCTCCTTAAAAATTCTCCTCTGCCTCTATGTAGCAGCAGGGCAGTGATCGGTATTGTTATTTTCTTGGGTTGAATTATATGTTAGTTGTCTGTACTAGCCTGAAGAGGCTTTGTGAGTTATTTGTAACAGAGTGTCTGATTTCATACCTCTTATATCTTTCCCTTTGGGCCCTAAAGAAAGTATCAACTACTTCTCCACAATATGTGCCAGTTTGGGCAGCAGCCTCAGATGTGACTTTGAGGATGCTGCCACCAGTGAACCCTGGTTCGCACTGCAGCTACACACAGCTTCATTTTTATGTAGAGATGGACGTTCTCAGGTTCCCAGTCATACAGACATTTTTCTTTTGCGTTGCATTTCCTCAGGTTCTTTGCGGATCCAGCACTGGTTTCCAGCCAGCAGGCATTTGTGTTTTCAATTTTCTATTGACTGAAATATCAAGAGAGAACAACTCGCACCTACCTGTGCTGCTCTGAAGCTTGGCTGTAAGCAGGCACCAGGCCCTGACCTCCTGAAGCTGCCTGGGGGACAGGCTCAGTGCCCAGCTGAACGCTGACCTGAGCGGTACCATTTTTATTTCTCACTTTCCCTTGAATGGGTATAACAAGTATTTCTTGAGATTTCTAAAATTTCCATTAATCTAGACTTTTTGCCCCTAACCTGTGGCACAAGCAGCTAGTGCTTTGTCAGCTAGCTCAACCCTAGCAGAAACAGAGGCAAGCAGTTCTCAGAAAACCAGGCTGTATTTTTCTAAAAGCACAAGAAAAAGTACTTTGCACAAAGGACTCGATTTTTCTCTGGTGTCATCAGTCGAGGATCTTACACTTGTCTTGACCTCTGGTCTTTGTCAGAAGCAATAAACTTAAGCAACTTCTTCCTTGTTGCTGTTCTTTTCAGGCCAGTATAAAACATGGCAATATTGACTTTCATATTTTCCTTAAAAAATGTTTTTTCTTAATACTTTAACATTTGCTTTACTGTTGCCTTCAAACAAAATTCCATCTCCTTTTCAAGGCTTCTCTTTACATTGATAAAAAGT
Source organism: Anseranas semipalmata (assembly GCA_013399115.1). Classification (NCBI taxonomy): domain Eukaryota; kingdom Metazoa; phylum Chordata; class Aves; order Anseriformes; family Anseranatidae; genus Anseranas; species Anseranas semipalmata. Next base: position 31,360 of record VXAA01000249.1, read on the forward strand.
CTGGGAATACACCATCCCAGCCACCTGCTAAGAGACTTAATTACCCTCTGCAGTCTCATCCTGCAATGGCTCTGGCAATCAGCAATCCATGTTTTGGCTGGGACCAGACAGTTTTGTTTTTTTTTTTAATCAGATTGACATGAACATCATTTTGCTTGGGTCTTTGCTCCACTGCATTCCTGTCAAGTGCTTTACAAGTGTGTCTGCCTCCCCCAGATCCTCGCTAATTTGTATTGTATTTGCATAGAGATTTGTCTACCCCAGGAAGTCAGACCAGCCATCCATCCATCCAGTCCACCCTCCTGCCTCCAGCAGTAGATTTTGCAAAGGTGTGTAAGGATGTTGTGTATTTTTTCACAGCATGGTTTGCAGGGCCCCTCACTGTACACATTTCAGTGACATGAAGAATAACTTAACATACATAAATGCACTGAATTGAAATTTCTCCAGAAGCTGGCTGCAACCTTCCCCTCACCCTGTCTGTATTCACACCCTATGCAGAGCACCGAAAAAGTACAACCTGTACCTGACAACCCTGGACCTATTTTCGTGCCCCTGTGTTCCCATGCCCTTAGGAAATCATCGCTGATCTCTTCTAAGAATGGTAGTGCTGTCAGATGTGCCCCATCCAATGCTCTCCTCCTGTTCCTTCACACTGAATCTCTGAGCCTTGCTGATATACCTGGGGTTTATTGTTCTCTGATTCAATGAGATCTTACTCTTTTCAGACTAGACGTTAGCTCATCCTTCCAAGGCAATCCAGTGAGGACAATGAAATACAGCAATTACAATGAGAAAAGGTAGAAGGGACAAGTGTTCATCTCCTTGGCATGCCCTCCCAGCTTCCAGCAGCTGGCAGCTTAGTATCATCCTGAGCTCGAGCTTGTGTCTGAATTATCACGTTTAATAGGCAAAAACAGTCCTGTGTTAACAAATCCATCTAATCCTTTTTAAAATAAATTTGTACTTTTGGCTTCTCTAATAGACTGCAGTGATTACTCCCACAGATATGTCCTGTGCTTTATGAAAAAGAACTTCCTTTTGTTTTCTTTAAAGCAGCTGCATGACCATTGCGATGGTGCCCTTTTGTACTGAGCGTTGTAACGGATAGAGGAAACTCGCACACCTTAACCAAGAGTTAGCCAGCAGGTGGTGGTCCTTCCCCTGTACTCAGCACCAATGAGACATATCTGGAGTGATGGGTCCAGGTTTGGGCTCCCCCAAAAAGACAAATATGAAGCTACTGGAGCACATCCAGCAAAGGGCCATGAAGATAATGAAGGGACTGGATTGTCTGTTGCATGGGGAGAGGCTGAGAGAGCTGGCACTGTTCAGCCTGGAGAAGAGAAAGCTGAGGGTGAATCTTATCAACGCTCGGTGGGAGATTAGAGAAGAGAGATTCTTCTTGAGTGTTCATGGTAACAGGTCAGGAGACAATGGACACAAGCTGGAACATGGGATATTCATTGTGAGGGTGGTCAAACACTGGCTCAGGTTGCCCAGAGAGGTTGTGGAACTTCCATCCTTGGAGATTTCAACAACTAGCTGGGAAAGTCCCTGATCAACCTCATCTGTGTGGCCCTGCTTTGAGCAGGGGGCTGGACTAGATGACTTTCGGAGGTCCCTTCCAACCTAAATTATTCTGATTATGTGACTGATCATTTTGTACTTACATTCTCAACGCTGTCCATGATTCCAAGAATTCTTGTTTATTTAACCCTTCCTCATGTGGAAGCTACCCAACACCTCGCTGCTCATCCCTGTGTGATTTCTAGCTCTCCTTTTTGAGATGGGCTGACAACTGCTGCATGCTGATATCAAGATCTTAGTCCTGGAAAAGAAGTCTGTGTTCTCAGAGCACGAGCTGGTATTGGTCTCTTTTTGGTGCTGACACTAACAGATTATGATCAGTTTAAATGAGTGCATGGCTCCCATAAATAATGACATGAAAATTTACAGTCAGAGAACAAGGCCAAGACCTCCTTCTCTTCTTGAGTGTACTAAGATCCTACTTTTGCTAGAGCCCATGGCACATTAGCCACCAGCCTTCAGTTTTGACCTAACAGCTGCAAGAGGACTGTGCAAATATTCTTCATGGAAGCATCCATGTACATCTTTTTTATGCTTTCTAACTCTCAATACTTCCTTCAGCTTCTTGCACTTTTCATAAGAGGCTGCACGTCAGAGCTGTTACATATCTTTGCACATTGGCAGTCACCAGGTGCTGATTTAGGCTGGGCGTCCACTCCTACTTCACCACTCTGAGCAACCACAGCACTTTCTCTGGCCTGCAAAGGCATCCTATTAGACATTAATTAAATGTTTATTGACCTTCCTATGAGCTACTCATACACCTTACTCTGTTTTCTTTTCTCCCACATGCATTATTTATAAAACTCCAAGGGCAGAATTCAACTCAAGGCTATGACACCTAAGTGAAGATGTCTACATGAAGGTGTCCACGGGCACAGTAGATGTCTAAGAAGTACCCAGTGGGACACCTAAGGGCATGGTATAGTTGGCTGCACTTGGGTGCTAAATGCTGTTTGGGATTCCCTAGTATATCCCAGCTAGTGTGCAGCAGCCAGTTCACTGAGGTGAGATGTCACCACAGAGCCTGTGTTATTTTGGCCAGCCTCATGCAGGTGCCTCAGATGGCCACAGGCAACTCAAAAGTCACTCAGTGCTTCTGTATTACCAACTATCTCTAGCCCTTGGTCAGCTAAATTACTTTCTGGGCTCCACTGACTGCTTTGACTAGTGGCTTGATTCAGTTTGTCTGCAGATAGGCACCGAGTGATGCTCAAGACACATTCCAACAGTGGAATGCAGATATTTCCCCTGCATCTAAGCCTTATTCCAAAAGCCTTTTCCTCCAGTTCCATCCCGCTTCAGAGGTGCTAAATTTGTCATATTCAATTCTAAGCTTTAACCATTTGCTTTCTATTCCCTGCATTTCTTCTTTAAGTATCAGTATCCCAGCCTTTATCACCATGTTGGTTTATTCACCTCTGTTCAGTTAAAAATGAATAAAAACTCCATTTGCTTTCAGGCTATCCATCTCACTGCATGGTGTCCGTTATTCAAAGATTGTCAGTCAAGTTGATGGTGTGTTTTTGTCTGTGTAGAGTGCACCCGTTTAGTGGCTCGTTCTGAACACTCACTGAGCAATGTACTCCACTGCAATTCTTCCATTGGCTCCCAAAGGCCAGACTTTGTCATGACTTGTGATGTTTACCAAAGGATACATAGCTTCTGATATATATACATATATATATATATATACACACATATATAAGGCTGCAGCTTCAAGTTTTGCATTTTTTTTTTAATGCAGTATCTCTGATTCTTGACTGAGTGACAAAGAGCTAGTTACATTCTGTAGGTTTTATACCAGACTGGGTTTCATTTTTGCTTAGAAAATTTTGTTTTACTGAGGATTAATCCTGGGTCTTGCTGGAGTTTCCATTTAAATATTTTGTGCCAGACCCAATCTGGCCTCTGGTCAGAAGTATAAATTGTTAAAATTGGAAGATGTGCTCAGTTGCAAAGTCTGTTTTGTACTCTGGAAACATATCTGACATTTGCTTCATTTCACCATTATTCCTCATTTTTTATGCAGTAACAAAATTTCATTATCAGTCTGAGTTAATTGAGAGCTATTAAAAACACAAAACGCCTCAGAACCAACAAAAGTCAGAACTATATCCTAATATCTGTCTATTTCTGCAACCATTTATTGTAGACACTAAAACCTTCTCCTGCTGTTTTCCACATTTCTGAAGAATTTCACCACCATTTTTTTTATCTGCTCTATTCTTCTTTTGGGAAATTTTCTTAGTTCATTTTATTTCTGTACCCACACAGCACTCAGAAATTACTTTAAGCTGCAGGGGACAGCAGAGCAGTTTCAGTGCTGCATTAAGCTCTGGCTGATCACGATTTCAGCTCATGAACCTCTGGCCAACAAAAGACCTGGTCCCAACCGGTGCTTGCCAGAACCTGCTGAGGGTGCAGCTCCACACAGCCTTCCTCGCTGCTACTCTGAGAAATGCAATAATAATGGATGAATACGACCACAATGCTTAGGAGGTGGCAGGAAGACAATTTACAATCTTAATATGCTACCTCCAGGGTTACAGGGCATCACACATCTGCTTTCTTGCCATAAACATTACTCCTTCAGGGTTCTGCCTTCCCTAAATGTAATGGATCTTTTCTGCTAAATGAGTCCATCAGTTTATGCAAGGAGACAAATACCTTTCTCCCCCTACACCGGTCTGTGAGCTCTGTGTAGCCCCAAAATTGGTGCAAAGCAAGAAGTCAGCAGTGTGTTGGGGAAGGTAAATAAGGTATGTATAGGGCATTAACTGACGGGCAGCCTCCTTCACAGAATTCAGACTGCAGCTTTAGTTCCAGTAGCAAAATGAAAAGGATAGGCTAGATATAAGCGTTGAATTACAATGAAACCCACCTTATGACACCATTTCTTCCCACCTCAGTTATAGGTTTTAGTTTAATGTATCCCCATTGGTGACCAAGTCAAGGAGCAAGGGCATGGCTCTCTCGCACTTCAAGCTGCAGACCTATTATTCTACCAGTGGGAAATAAGGCTTTTGCAGTCTATTATGGGAAGCAAAATTGCTTCATCCTCAGGAATCTAAGTATTTCACGAGCTAGCAATAGGGAGCCCATACAAAGCTATAATTTGCAATCTGAATCTAATTTCAAACTTCATCTCACCAAAAATGAAAATTAATGTATGAAGGGACTCCTTGTATCACAAGTACTCTCCTTCTGAATTCTATTACCTTCTGAGTTAACCCATAATTTAGCTTTTTTAAACAAATCAAATTGAAATTGATGGATGCTTTAAAGTTTATAGTTTAATTTCTTTGTGTACCATATCTTAACAAATTACAGTCAGTTTAGGAGAAAGCCAAGTGTACATAATATGAAATAAGCTTGTCAGGAAGCCTACTTGCTTAGGCTGCAGAGTTTTCAAATCTTCTTAGCATAAAGGAGAACTTTTAATAGACCTTATCCGAGTGTGTTGAGACCATGCAATCCTGCACATACATTGGAAATAGATGGTAAGGATGACTAATCACCATCCTAGATGTGGCTTTAACCTCTAATTCAATGCATACATAATATATGCCCTTCTGATCTGAAGAATACTACATTGGAGAAGACAGGCTAGACACAGATTGTCTTAACGGTAGTGACAAGAATGATTCTGAGGCACTGGAAAGACAATGTTTCCCAAGCTGAGGTAGGACAGACAGCTGTGCTTTTATGTGGATGGGGGTCTTTTGAATGGTGCTGTTACAAAAGACTAGATTGACTTGACAGGTCCGGTGAACCCATGTACCAGGAGGAGGTTCCTGGGGGTCTTCTGTTACCAGCATAAGCTTGCATGGGCTGTGCTGAAGCAGGGAGCCCCTTGCTGGACCTGCAGGTCCAGACTGGGGTCACCTCACTTCAGCTCTGGAAATAGGTCTGAGCAAAGGGTTCTGTGTCAACACACACAGCAATAGGTGAAGGCATATCCTGCAGTCAGGGCAGTCTCTGACCACTGAATGACCAAAAGGCCTCCTTTCACCTGCTACACCAGATTTGAAGGTTCCAGGTTGACATTTTCCATTCCGGCAGCCTGCCTTACTCTACCACTTCTCTGGGCAGCCTGTGCCAGTGCTGCATCACCCACACAGCACAGAAGTGCTTCCTGATGTTCAGAGGGAACCTCCCATGTTCCAGTTTGTGCCCATTGCCTCTTGTCCTGCCACTGGGCACCTCTGAATACAATTCAGTTGTTTCCAAGAGTAAGCTCAGGTAGAAGATACTGTTTTGCACATGCTAAAAAAAGTAAATCCGTGATCCTGACTAGTTCCTTGGCAAGCTCTTTACATGGTAAGACACCATGGAAAGCTCAGGGAAGATTTACCAGGGGCTGCTGTGGACCTGGCTGAAGGAGTGGAGAGCACTTACATCAGCACCAGTATCCACCAGTACAGCCCCTGTGGATGCTCACGTATGAGATGAACAAGGAGGGCAGAAATACAAAGAAATACTCAAGCTAAAATTGTCCAGCAGCCTTAATTCAGCCCCTTATGCATACGTATTCCCTAACCTTGAGAGCCTGGCATTGAAATCTTAATGTTGAGAGTCATTTCCTACCTGCAATAAAAATAATGCAGTCTCCAAGTCTTACATTTCCACAGAAATTATTCACTGATTTACTCAGGTTTATTTTGTGTCGCTGCTACTTTTTATAAGTGTTCTTACTTTTCAGGTAGGAAACTTGGAAAAGTAGCTTGTTTAATATGGGTTAATGTGGTTATTTCTCTGCGGAGGAGAAGTAATCACATGAAACACAAGTGCTTGTTCTTGTGATTCCTTCTGAGGACCAGGTAGTACTTTTGTTCTGCCTTGCATTACCAATTACTTCGGCTCTTAACTTGGAAGGACCAAAGAGCATGAGGGGTTTGCTATCGTTATCACTCTTTGTTCATTCCCATAACTGATCTCTCAGTACCTTTCCAGCAGAATAACAACATGTTTCAGTATAAATCCACATACACAAATGCAAATGATACATGCAAATGGCACTATTTACTAATAGTGAAGAAACAGATGATTGACGCATAAATGAAATTGATCCAAGTAATTTTTCAGAATTGTTTAAAACTGGGCTTGGCAACATACTATGTGCCTAAACACAGACGGAATTTGGAGAACAACAGTTTTCTCCAGCCCTAACTTCCAGGACATCTACTGTGACCTTCGGAGACCATTTATTAAGAATGAGCCAAAGAAAGGTAGGTCTATTATTTTGAGCATCATATTTTTATCTGAATGTATAGACAATTGTGTAGTAGATTAGCCTTGCATATTTTTATGAACATTTTTTTTTTGTACAGCTAGCAAATATTTTTCAGAAGCAAAAGAAAGCACAAATATACTTGGTGTTCTTTCTTATTTATGCACATGTATTATTGTTAAATAATGTATGTTATTTGGCAATGGAAAGTTATTCTTATGCCTATTGACATTAGTACTGCTGTTTCTGCAAACATTTAAATTTCTCATACATATGCATTATCTCGCCTTGCTTGCCGCACACCCAGGTAAGCAATCATCGCTCAGTGTTTCATTGCGTGAGATGACAATAACGAGTCTCACAGCACCCATCGCTTTTACAGCCTGTGGCTCTGCCCTTTAAACAGCGCAGCTTTAAACACTGTTTCCCAGAGGACCAGAGGCCTGAGAAAGCAGGTCCAGGAGCAGAAGTTCAGCTCCGGAGCCGACAGATAAGTGATACAGGTAACTCTGAGTCCATCACTACATGTTCCTTCCTTCCCCTGGGGGGCAGCAGAATATTGCTGTTAAGGTCAGTTCACTTGGTTTGAAGCCCTTGGGACTAACACAGCTTCACTGGCTCTTACAGAAATTTCCTGCCATATATTCCTGCCATCCTGGGAATAATCTGTGGTGCCACTGGATGAGAAGAGCATTACCACTTGAGAATGGGTGGAAAAGCAACACTTCTTCTCCAGGTGGCTTCTGAAAATATCGAAAGCTTTAAGTGAGACTAATTTCTAACCTGTAGTTAAGGTTAGGTTGCAATTTGCCCCTTGCCTCCCTTAAATTCCACATCAGCTCAGGGAGGGCTCTGGTCTGGGATACTGAATTGGCTGATTGAAGATGTTAGATCGGCAGGGCTGGAAAATAAGTTCTGCTTTGTCACAAGGGTGGCCTGGACTGACAGACAGTCTGAGAGGTCTCAGCATCCTCTTTGCGAAAGCAGTTTGTGTTTTCATGGGCAGGCACAGTGCAGATTATGTTGCATATACCAGGATCCAAAAGCAACAGAGTCCACCTGGTTTGCTTGTGTTTTTGGGAGAAGTGTGAGAAACGTCATTCTCACAGAGCAGCTATAGCTCAAGCTGCTCAGCACAGCTTTTCCACACTGTTTTGCCAATGCCTTTCAGCATTTGCCTAAGCTAGAGGCATCATCCTTAAAAGGAAAGGGTCTGAAGACATTTCCCCTCCTATATTAAAGTTAAATGTTCAAAAACAATGACAGCATCCTAAAATAATGAGTCTGCCTTACAACCCTTTAAATTTTTGAAAATAAAATACATTTGGAAATCTTTACCATTTCTCACTTCTGGGACCATATTTTCATGTTTTCAGTTTACTTTCCAATTGTTTGGGTGAAAATAAAGAGCCAACCAAACCAGAAGACATTGTTGTCTACACTATGGAGTGTCATACCACAGGATGCAAGTGTCGCTCCTCTCATCTTCACCTGCTGCTCCTTGCTCAGGCTGCAACATAACTCTGCCCATTGCAGTGGCAGGTATTTCTGTGGTAAGAAATGGGCCTTTAGAAAATGAATGTGGCTACAAGCACATTTCACATAGTTTTTCCAGTCAGAGTGGCCTCAAGAGTGTTGGTCTCAAGCTGGCAGCTTGGAAGTAAAAGATACCATAAGCCATTATCAGTCTCACCACATCCTCCCTTTCAAGAACTGTTTGAAGAACCCCAAGGCAATCGAGTAGCTATTGAATCACTTCTGCTAAAGCTGGACTTCCTAAAGCTGACTGTGGTTTATTAAAAAAAACTAGCACTGGAAGGGATTTTAAGAAGGCACAAATTGTATTACCTTGGAAAGTACTGGAAAGTGAGTGTTGAGGTCCAGCAAGGGCATATAAGGTAATGTGTTAAATATGATATCCTACCACAAGCAGGACTTTCTTCAGCTATAGGAGATCTGATGAAAAATAGGGCTAAAAGAAGGTTAAGAGTCTCTGGATTCTCAATTACTTTGTAACAAAAATGTCTTGGGGTGATTTATGAGAGATTCGGGACTTTTATGTCTTCTGGGAAATGAAATTTTTTTATGGCAAGCTATTCAGAACACCATAAAATCCTATTTTTTTTCTAACTAAGTGTATTTTGCCCCTCCAGGTATTGTGTGGCAAAACAAACAATAATAATAATAAAGATGGGTCAGATGAAAAGCCCCATTTCTGTTGGATAAATGTCTGCGGGGAGGCCTCTTAGCGCTGCGTGGTGGATGGGGAAGGCAGCAGGACTCTGTATGTGGGGATGCTCCTCACCCGGAGGTGGCTGTGGGCACAAGGCCTGCAGCCCCTGCCTGCCTCCCACCTAGGAGCAGAGAGCTCACCCTACAAGTGACCCACAGGATGGGGGCTACAATTCGTAATATGCCATGGCCGAGGAGGATGATATAATAACTTGGCAGCCACCAGACATACTGCTCTGAACAGCAACTGTATACCATGCCATGTTTTCCCATATACACAGACGGTATATTAGGGTCATCAGTACTTTCTGGAGTGGTAAAACTACTTTTTTACACAGTTTTGGTGCTGTTACCCCAGAACAGCTGACACCGTGACGGGATATTAGCAGGATGCTTTTTGTTGCAAAACATTATCAGCTGAGTCATTTACTGAAACCGAACATTTTGCATCTGGGCTGCAGGAAAACAGATGTACACAAGTGACTCTGAGGACTGAAGTGACTCATGGCAATTCATCACTAGTGGTGGCATGTGAGAAGGAAAGATGGCAGTCTGAGGGACAGAGCCCAGCCTGAGCCAGCGGGGCCGGTAGCTGGAGTGTTTTTTGCTTGTAACCAGAGCACAGCTGTTATGGAAGCCACTGAACGATGGATGGTAAACCTGGATGCTGTGTGCCACTTCCTTACAGAGTCATTTCACAGCATGTAAGGGCATTGTAAGAGCAAAACCATTTCTCAGATCTGCTGTGTGGCTCCTGAATCCAATATTGTCTTTTTCTGTATAGGAATAGGAGTTCTCAGCATGTGAAAGAACAGTATCAGAAGCAAAATGTCATTTGCAAGTTGGGAGTAAAAATTTTGCCCTAAGACTGGTTAGCAATGAAATGTAAAAGATGCAGAGATTTATTGGGTCAGCCTACATTCAGACTGCTCCGTGCTGCAATGCCAAAGAGAGTCAACTGCTGTCAGCCATTTGCTTATCCTCCTAAAGCACAAAAATCAATCCCTGAAATAAAGTAAACATCGCTGCATTGATCTGGCAATGCCCTAATTTTTGAAAGTCACTAAGAGGCTATAATGGCATTTTAATAAAAAACAGCATTTGGTGGTGTGTTGACATGCAGGTAATGAGAGGGTTATGTGATTGCTCTGATCTGTCGTAGGACTGGAGAGCAAACTGAGACAGGGATCTTCCCCAGGGTATGGCTGAGAGATAAGAAGCTCACTCGAATACAAATGCTGTTCAATTAAGTGTGATGGTCTTGATAGTGGGGTGATTTTTCTGAATATCTTTGGCATAGGACCAAAAAGATGCCTTGCTTTCCACTTCTCAGGGGAAGCTTGCAGCAACAGTGCCCTTCTCGTCTGGACAGACGTTGCAGGGAGAAAACCTTATACCATGAGACACACTTCTCTCTCCCAGCCCATCAATCTGCCCTTGGCAGCTCTCTTGAGCTGAGAATCACAGAGAGCAGATATTGGCAAACGTACCTCAGGTGACTGAATTTCCATACCCCTGCTGGATGTGCTCCATACCATGGGTGTATGCCAAACCTCCATACCTAACAGGGCTAACAGGGACCTCGGGAAATTATATATACCTAGGCCACTCTCCATTATCTTTGGTAAGTCGTGGGAAACAGGAGAGGTGCCTGAGGACTGGAGGAAAGCAAATGTCACTCCAGTCTTCAAAAAGGGCAAGAAGGAGGACCCGGTAACTATAGACCGGTCAGCCTCACCTCCATCCCTGGAAAGGTGATGGAACAACTTATCCTTGGTGCTGTCTCTAGGCATATCAAGGATAAGAGGGTCATTAAGGGCAGCCAACATGGCCTCACCAAGGGGAAGTCGTGCTTGACCAACCTGATAGCCTTTTATGAACACATAACCAGGTGGATAGATGATGGTAAAGCAGTGGATGTGGTCTTTCTTGATTTCAGTAAAGCATTTGACACCGTCTCCCACAGCATCCTCGCAGCTAAGCTGTGGAAGTGTGGTCTGGACGATCAGGTAGTGAGGTGGACTGTGAACTGGCTGAAGGGAAGAAGCCAGAGA
>VXAA01000249.1:42873-58724 GCA_013399115.1 Anseranas semipalmata
AGTCCAGTGCAGAGCCACAAAGATGATTAAGGGAGTGGAGCATCTCCCTTATGAGGAAAGGCTGAGGGAGCTGGGTCTCTTTAGCTTGGAGAAGAGGAGGCTGAAGGGTGACCTTATTAGTGTTTATAAATATGTAAAGGGTGAGTGTCAGGAGGATGGAGCCAGGCTCTTCTCCTTGACATCCAACGATAAGACAAGGGGCAATGGGTGCAAGCTGGAACATAGGAGGTTCCACTTAAATATGAGAAGAAACTTCTTCACGGTGAGGGTGACGGAGCACTGGAACAGGCTACCCAGAGAGGTTGTGGAGTCTCCTTCCCTGGAGACATTCAAAACCCGCCTGGACGCGTTCCTGTGTGACCTGATCTAGGCGTTCCTGCTCCGGCAGGGGGATTGGACTAGATGATCTCTCAAGGTCCCTTCCAGTCCCTAACGTTCTGTGATTCTGTGATTCTGTGATATTAAAGATTCATCTTAGTTCTTAGTTGCAACACTGATTTCTCACTGCCTACCACCTTGGAGTGTAAAAGGACTATGGTCCTGCCCTATTATAAAGAAGTTCTTACAGGGTGTCTCACCCTTCAGGTGTGGGGAGCCTTATATGTCATTTTCCTGCCAAGCTTTAGTGCATCTTTAGTGCCTTAAGAGTGGCACCAGGAGATATTCCAGTCTTGCATCACCTGAGGCAATGCTGCTTACTACCTCTCGTCCAGGGCTATATGCCCCATTTCTCAGGGGAAATACAGTCTTGTCCTTCAGGTCTATACCAACACAGAGGTAGAGATGTGCCAGATCAAACTATCTCTGTAGCCAGGCAAATATATATCCTAAAATCGTCCACGCAGCTGCTACCTAAACCTGGAGGTGACCAATGCCTTTTGCTGCTGAAGGGTGGGATTCAGCTTCAGCGACACCTATGTACACTTCATAGAATCACAGAATCACAGAATGGCTGAGGTTGGAAGGGACCTTTGGAGGTCATCTGGTCCAACCTGCTGCTCAAGCAGGGCCACCTCAAGCAGGCTGACCAGGAGAGAGGTTGCCCACTTACACTGAGGCCCCTCCATGCAGGTGTCTAGTCAGCTCCCAGCAGCCACTTGAGATGGGATGCAGGATTTGGTTGTCTGAGACCTCTCGGGTGCCTTCAGGACATCAGCACACAGCCAGCAGATGCACCCCAGAACTTACGGGAGATCCATACTCCTCCAAAGCAGTGGATGAGGATGGCTTAAGGCATTGATGTGGCACCAGATGTTTATGCTTAAGTGAGCTGAAGTGAGCAATGTATGTTCATCTGCAAATTCCCTTAAGAGTCTTGCTGTCTGCACCTGTCTGTTCATAGAAATGCTTGTGGGAAAAGTAGGTACTCCTTGAGGCAAAGAGCAGGAATAACTCTGCACCATAGCGGCTAGGACACTCACCTGAATGCCAGCCCCTGCTGCAATGTATTTCGTGCTAGATACTCATTGAGGTGAGGATGGTGTTTCCAGGTAAGATTCCTACCCATGAACCTACACGTTCAGAGTGACAAAGCCAAAGACGCACACACTCCTCTCTTCAGGTGCTTCTCCTTCTCTACTGTGGCCAACTGTCTGGTTGGCTTTCTGCCCTTTGCAGATTTGCTGTCCTAGGTAAGGTGCCCAGAAGCTCCCCTTGCACCTGGGGGAAGTTCTGTAGGTGCTGCTCAAGCAGCTGTGCATGAATTATGTCCCTCACAAGGCTTCTCCTTGGCCTCACGGTGCTGTTGGTCCTACACATGGTCCAAATGTGCCTGTCCTCATTTTCAAACCTTCATCTTCCAGGATAGTCCTTTTGGACAATACTAAAGAATTTAGGAGGGCATTAGAGCTAAGTATTTTAAACATGTAGGTTGACACAACTACTGATGAGGTTATGTTGCAGTTGCTTGCTGAAGCAAAGCACTCTAGTTGATGCTTCAGCACCTCACTCCATCCTATATCCCTAATTAAACTCTGTACAGTAGTTTATGTTCCTAGAAACCAGTAAGAAGCTCAGACACTTTTTTTTTTTTTTTNCTATCCATTATTCAGCTTTTTTAACTTCTATTTTTAAGGCAAACTCTCTGATCCTCTGTTAACCTCAGCCATGTAGTCAACCTCCTCCCAGTACTACCAGATGTTGTGTCCCTCTGTTACTACAACACTATATTGCTTTTGCTTTTTGTGTTGTACCTGACCTGGCTTGGAACACCTGGTTTCAATGCCTCACCAAGGTTCCCTAGAAAATCATCAACTGTTTAAGTTAACAGAGAGGATGCTTTTCTAGGGAATCTTGGTGAAAAACACCATTCCTGAAAATCCCAAGGTTTAACAAAACAGGTTGTTTTTAAAAGACTTGACTCTGGCTACCCAAAACAATTCCTGCTTTTTTGATGTTACCTTCTGGATACCTTACACTGTGTCTGTGGAGTTGCTTTTCTGTGCTGGCTTTGTATGTCCCGCATTAATTTTATTTTATTTTGCCCTGGAGGCCATAGCTCTACTTTGTAATTGTAAGTCTTTGTTGCCGTTCTTTGAGTTCTTTCCAGCGTAGCAGTACCTATTTTTAATTGACTTGGCAGAGAAAGGATGTGAGCCTGAAATGCACCACAGATTACAAGAATGCTATTTTTTAAATTTTTGCCTGAGCAAGAACAAGGTAGATTTTTGCTCCATTGGTGAAAGCTTGGATCATCTTCCAAGTATAACCAAGAGCACTGCCTGTGACTTTTGCAGTCTCTCTTGAACCATTTGGAAAGTGAGGAGGCCACAAGCTCTGTAACTCCTCCTGTAAGGGCTCTGTGCCTGTATAATATTATGGGCCATATTGCTGCTAATACAAAATGGATTCAGAGAGAGTGCTTTTGTCTCAAGTGGATACCTCACTGAGCTTAAACGTAATTAGAGTTTAGGAAGAAACATTTTACAGACAGAAGAGGAAATGCATTTTAATAAATTAGATTTAAAGCAGCAAATATATTACTCTTTTTTTTGGAGATTTCTGTAAACTGTTTTTCTTTCATGGATTATCATGCATCATATTTCTATGTTTAGAATTACTTGCTTTTGCCTTTATTTTAATCTCAGTGTTTAAAAGCTGAAAGATATAATAAAGTGTATTAATGTGGTTGCAGTTTCTAGGAAGTAAGTCATAGTAAGAAATACCAGATCATCTTAATGGTTTTAAGAATAATGTGAAAGCCACACCTACAGTCTGTTACTGTAAGTCTTTTATTCCATGGGGTGGGTGGATGAAAATAGGTATGACAAACCTATGTGCATGCATATAGACACAGTTATAAGTATACACCCCTCCTATAAAAGCACAGCAGGTCAGTATTGGATGGTCTTCCAGTTAATAGTTACCTGAGTACATTGTGTATGTATTTATATAAATATTTTGGAATTACATGTTTCTTATGATTTACAAGACAAAACTATGTTTCCACCTGATGTGCAGGCTTAAGTAATGCTCTCATTCAAGATCCCTGGACCCAGTAGCACATTACTGTTTACACTCATTTCTGCTCGCCTGCACAGGCTGTGCCGTTGTGGAACTGATCCTGCAAGACACTGAGCAAGCTGCTGTGAGCAATAACGCTCCAAAATGCAATCTTACAGCTTCACCACACAAGTTATTCACCCGAACCTGAAGCACAATGTAAGTGCTTAAAGCTAGTCCAAGTACATGGCGAGAGGAGACGTGGTGTGCCCAACCCCTGCAGGAGCATGCAGGGCTGGGTCCTGGTTTTGTGTGACAATCAACTGCGTTTTTCATCATGATAAGAGTCCACCCAGCAAGGGAGCAGGTTGGCTGCACAGGGCACAAATGTATGTGTCAAGGGCTTAACATAAGGATCATTCTGGGAAAGTAAAAATTCTTCAAAATAACATAGGCGAAAGGCCAGAAGGTGAGCTGAGCCTGTTAAATGATCTGCTTTACAGCTTGCACAGCCAGCCAGAGCTTGGTTCAGCATCTTCAAGGCACATGCACTAATTTGTGTGAGTTTGGGTCACTGTAATGCATTTAATAACATCTAATGACAGTCCAGAAAATCTCAGTGTTTCTAAGACCAATGTGAGATGCAGGATGGCAGGGAAGTCTGCCAAGAGCTCCCTCATGCAGGGAGACCTGCATTCTGGAGATGGCACTCTTGTCAGAGCCTATATGTACCACAGACATATACAGGTTGAAATACAAACATCCTCTTTTTTTTTTTTTTTTTTTTCCTTTTTGGTTTTGTTTTTTCCCTACACTGGAGGACGTGTAAATAAGATGTTGAGATTGCAGTGGGCCAGTGGGCTCTGGAGACGGCTGTGGGAAATGAAGTGCACACAGCTTTACCACATATATGCTTTCCTAATGAGTGCAGGAGCATTAATACACAGCAGCTTTTAAAGCAAGAGGCATACAGCAAAACAAATGAGTAGGCACTGGGAAGCTTACATTTGAAACCAAAATTTGTTCTTTACTTTAAAAAGACTTGTTTGCTTATTGTGTATGGAGAAGAAATAATTCTGCTGGGTATCTGTTCTCTTCTGGTTAAGTAGGAATTTTAAAGGTAAATAGTTTGATTGTAGAAAGTAACGTTTCTTGGCAGTCAATTGTCTGTTATACTCAATACGTAAGGAAAAAAGGGTCCTGATTTTAGCTGACCAAGGCAGTGGGTGTTCACCCACACCAGAAATCTTAATATTCTACCTTTCATAGTCATACTATGTCTATCTATCAGTGTATTTCTAAATGCCCATTGTCATATCTCCCTGGGTACTTTACAAAATCAGATAAACCATGGCAACTGAATAATAATGTGGCTTGAAAGGAAAAGCCATTAACAAAAAGAAATGCATTCTCCACACTAGTTCCTTAATTTAAAATTCACACCAGGCTTCAGCAATCTGAATATTACAAGAAACATTTTTCAAAGAGAATATGCAATGACTTAGTGGTTTATATTCCCACCTCCTCCCAGAAGAGTAAGCGACAACTATGCTTGGCAGAAACCTGCACTGTACCCAATCAGACCACTTGAATGCAGTTTTGCCTTCAGCGATGGCTAGTAGCACACTGTTTTGGTACAGCATGCTTGGTTTTAAGTTTTGTATCACCAGAAAGGAAGTGAGGTACTACTGTACGTACAGAGGAACTCTCTTCTTCATTGCAAGGCAAGCCATGGAAAGCAGGAAGCCTCATGCATTTTTCATCCTGGCTAGTATAGTAGCAGGTACTCTTGTTAAGCTGCCAGCAGCCGGGATGTTGAAGGGATGGTGGTACAACAGCAGAGCCTCTCCCCTCCATGTGACAGTGCATCAGAGAGCCATAAAGCCCACTCGCTGTATTCCTTACAGAAGTATCTAGCTCTTGCTAAGGTTTTGCGAGCGGTTTGTGGCAGTGACTTCCACATGTCAGTCGTATAATGCGTGGATAAGAACTGTCTTTGAGGAATTTCTGATTTCTACAAGGGTGGTTGCTTTTCTTAAGTTTGAAAGTGTCGGCGGTAGACTTTAGTTTCTATCCTATTTTCTACGTTATATGCTTGCTCATTTGTCTGTCCTAACTTTTAAAAACTCTCCTCATATGGAAGATTGCATTCTAGGCATAAAAACCACTTTTCTGGTGTTATCTTTTTCTCTGGTTTCTTCTGTACTGTGTTTAGCTGAAATATTTGAAACTGCACCCTACAGACCTCCTTCTAGGTTAGTTAATGGGGCTTCAATGACCTGCAGCAGAAGTATTTGGTTTTCATTTGATTTGGTATTATTCTTTGTCACCTCCTTAATACAGCCTAACATTTATTTGATCTGCTCTAGCATTTCCCATTGAAACTTTTTCAATGAGATATCCATGGTGATGTTCACGTTCTCTCATATGATTTGATACATTTGATTTAGAGTGCTGTAGTAGTGAGGTGTATGCAGACTTCTGCTGCCTTGCATTGCTATCAATTAATTTAACAACGATCTGCCTTACATTCAGTTTCATCTTTCATTACGTGACCTTTTTGGCATTGTTAGATTCTCTGGAAATTCTACACAGTCTTTTGTTTTTCCATTATGATCTTGTGTCATCTTAAAATGCTGTCACTTCCTTCACTCCCACTTAGGCCCTTTTCTGGGTACTGTAACTCGTATCCACAGAGGCTTTTCTGCTTGCAGCCTTCCTTTTTATTGAAGATTGGTTATATAGTCTTTCTCTCTGCTTGTAACTTTCCAGGTTCTTATAAAACCAGAACAGAATGGTTCCCTCGTGTCTGCTTTTGCCTCCATGGGTGACTGAAGAAATAGTCAGAAAGTTTTGATGAAGAAATGTTATTATTATATTTTTATTGTATTTTAAAGGCAGAAGAAAAATAAACATGGAGTTGGACTAAAGTCACATGTGGTATTCTGAAATAAATATTGAAACCTGTAAAACTGATATACTGTCATATGACAACCATAAGTGATCAAAACAGTTAAGTCATCCATAAGAATTAATTTCTAGCTGCAGAAGTCTGAGTAGCATGGGCAAGGTGTCTTTGCCAGACAGTCCCTACAATGTGCTATTAGGCAGGGGATTAACAAAGCAGGCTTTTATATATATGTATTTATTTATTATTTTTATTATATAATTACAGTGATTAGTAAGAATACCTGTGCATCAAGAGGAATAAATATTAGATTAAGGAGAAAAAAAAAAAAAAAAAAAAAGGAGTTTCCTAATAGCTTTCACCCTCAGAGAGAAGTTAATTCTGCATGTCAAACACGCACCATAAACTGGTTCACTAATAGTCTCAGCCACCTGTTAAAAAAATAAAGCAAGTCATTCATTTACAAGAACTTGATAAGGTCGATAAATCCTCAAAGGCTAGTAAAGCAAAGGGTTCAGAGCAAGGATTTGCTTAGTTCTGTGCGTACGGTAAGGCTGCTATCATACGTCCCCTGAGCATTCTGCAAAAAGCTATTGACGTTTTGGGAAACAGACGCACACACCTCTTTGTGGCTGGTATCTCACGCTGTCTGTGCAGCCACGCCACCCCCAGGTCTCTTGAGGCTGCCTGCAAACCAACAAGCCCAATCAGTTGCAATGGGCTTTCCTGAGCACTGACGTATGAATGCAAAGAGAAGGGGCTGTATGGCCACGTGTTTCTGCTGAATGGACTCATATAGGCAGATCCAATTTTCCAAAACACACCGAACTGGTAATGTGCTTGTGCCAGCCATGGGTGGACGTTTCCTGAGCATCCCTGAGCCCAGAGCCACCCCAGCAGGACCACAGCCCCTCCATCTCCCCTCTGCCTGGCTGCAGCCTCCCTCTCCAAACCACTGTGTTGGATCTACAGTGTTTATGTATAAAACTTCAGAGGTTACTCTGAAAATTAAAACTTACTCTGTAAATTAAAAAGAAAAAAAAGGAGAAAGTATAAGATCTTCTGAACAAGATGCACGCATGGGTGTACACGTACACATACATACAGAGGTATACATATGCATGTATATACAGCAAATGAATGATAAAAATGAACTGCCAAATTTAAGCTATCAGAAGCAAAGACAGACTAAGCAGCATGCTGGAGGATTATCACACCTCTCTTTTGGCAAAGCAAGGAGGGAGATGACATGTTCTTCAGCTGAAAGACCCTTAACTGAAGTGGGATTTCAGGGTGCTTGTGCAGATCTCTCCCAGGGCAGAGTGGCCTAGGGAAAGTGATGAAAAATGGTTTGCCAACTTCTTAGGACTTAATATATTAACACAGCTGTCAGAAATCCCAGGCAGAAGTCTACAGACTCCTGGGAAATCCCCGAGCATCGTCACACCTGCGTGCCTGTCGCCGAGGTGCACCCAGCGATGGGGCAGGCACAAGTCTGCCCTCATCTCCAAAGGGCAATGAGGTGTCGTGAGAGATGGTTACTGCAGGCCAGCTCCTGGCTGAGAACATCTCAGGTAATGGTGGCCAAATGCACTTGAGAGAGGACAAGCTGCATTCTTCTGAATGCCTACAGATGAAGAATTTGCAGTCTTTTCGGCTAATTTTCACTTGATATGTTGCAAGGTGGCTTGCTGGCACCCCTTGAACTACAGGGTCTGCCTGGATTTCTTACCGCAATCACCCACGTTATCTTTTGAATTTTAGATATGACCGTAGGTGGGGTTTGATGCTCTGTCACAGTGCAGTCAGTAGTCCTGTGGGGTCTTCTGCTATTGTTTTGGATATTGCACCCCATCCAGGTCCTCTCAGTGCCAGGGACAGCATTACTGCCAAGCCAATTATCTGCAAAACTGTGCGATGGACATTTGCACTTTGCTGGCTGCTAATGCAGTTTTTAATAACCTTGTAACCTTCTCAGCCAAGACATTGCTTGGCAGGACAAGCAGAGTGTTGTCCCGTCTCTGGACTTTACCTTGCCAGAAAAGCCTCTGCCAAGATGCAGCTCTAACAGGATTAGCCTGGAGCAAGCGGCTAACCCAGGGAGTTGGTGTAATGAAAAAATATGACATTTTGTTTACTTGATATGATTAGCGAATGAAATACAACCAGTTAACAACCCCAGATAAACAGTCTGTAACACTCTTTAAATAATATAATGGACCATTAACGGTTCTAATAGGCATTAGCTCAACCCAGCTTTGTCTGATACAAATACCAACATCTGCTCTCTATCTCGAGCCAGGTAGTAGGGATCACATCATGTATTTTCTGAAGAACAGCTTAAATCCCAGCCTTTCACGGTTACTGAAGCAAAGGTTTTGGATTTGTCTTCTAAAAACCCCATCTTGGGGCAGCAGTTAGTCAGTAGTATTTCTGACACTGACTTCAGCAAGATTCCTAAATCCAACCATCTTCTGTTGGAGACATGGTGGAGTTGTATCTGTTTGGAAAATAATTATTCAGGATAAAAGGCTATTGCGTACACATTTAAAAATGTAGGCGGACTATCAGGAAAAGCTTCTCCAAAATCATACAATTGCTAGACTGGAAGACACTTCAACTTTGAAGCCAAACCCCTGCTTTACAGCAGAACCAAGCATGTTCACACCACCCCTACGAGAGGTGTCTAATTTCTTTGTAAACCTCCAGTGAAGGTGGTGTGAAAGCTTTCCTTATTTTTTTTTTACAGTTTCTTACTAGCTTGAGAACTGCAAAATGTGTCCTAACATATAACAATTTTGCATCATGGCAAATTTAACTATTGTCCTATTGTCAATGGACAAAAAGTATAGTTAATCATTGTCCAATTAAAACAATCCTTTTTTTTTTCATTTTAAGACTATTATTATATCCCCTCTTTCTTTTTCTAAAGAAAACAAACCACAGATTTGAGCCTTTCCTTAGAAAGCAAGGTGTCTGAACTGTTGCATTCTTGCTCCTTTTCCGTGGACCTTCTTTTCTTAAAGGAGAGAACTAAAGCTGGACACAGTGTTCCAGCAGCACAGAGAACAGCCATACTGGTGACTCCCATATGTTAGCTGACACTCCTGCTGGTACATCTCATAAGGCTTCTCTTTTTGTGCAGTGGTCTCGTACTTTTGACTCATGTTTAGGTGATGGTTCATTGTAATCCAAGATCCCAGATTTCTGCAGAGCAGTTGCCTCTATCAATATCCCCAAGCTTATATTTGTGCTTTTGATTTTTTCCTTCCTAAGTGCAGTACTTTGTACTTGTCTTTATTTAATTTCATCTTATTGATTTCAGGCCATTTCTCCAATTTGTCAAGATCATTTCAAATTCTAAACTTGTCCTCCACAGAGCTTGCAACCCCTCCCAGTGTGGTGTCATCAGCAAATTAGTATACATGCTATTCCATCATTTGAACTGCTAATGAAATTATTGAACAGAACTGGCCCAAGATAGCCCCCGGCGGGAGCCCATGTAAAATGCTTGTCAGGATTGATAGAGAGTGTTGATAAGAATGGGAATCATTCTGACTGTATATTTTTTCAAGCAACGTAGCCACTGTACAGTAATTTCAGCCATGCCATCTCCCACTGTGCTAAGAAATGTTTGGGAACATTATACAGGACTGTGTCAAAAGCCCTGCTGAAGTCACACTGACTGCTCTCCTCTGGTCCACCAGGCCTGTCCAGACAGGAAAGCAGATAGGTTGGACATGACTTGCTTTTCACAAATTTATTCTGGCTGTTTCTTATCACTTTATTCACAGAATCACAGAACCACAGAATGATTGATGTTGACAGAGACCTCTGGTCCAGCCCCCCGGTCAAGCAGGGACACCCAGTGCAGGTTGCCCAGGACCATGTCCAGGTGGCTTCTGAAGATCTCCAAGCAGGAAGACTCCACAACCTCTCTGGGCTACCTGTGCCAGTGCTCTGTCACCGCACAGTGAAGAAGTGCTTTCTGATGTTCAGATGGAACCTCTTGATATTATTATTCTCTAGGTGTTTATAAATTGGTCATGTAATGATTTCTTCCAGGATCTTCTCAGGTACTGAAATTATGCTGACTTCTCTAAAATTCCCAAGGGCTTCCTTCATGCCCTTTCTGAAGACAGAAACCATGTTTGCCCTTCTCTATCATCCGGGATTTCTTCACTTTGTGAGTGCTTGAAGACACACTGTTCACACTGCCTCTGTTGGCTTCCTAAGTATTACTCTTACCCAAATTCTGGCTAGCCCTATGTCTACCCTGACACAGAGTCCCCTCTGTGGCTCTGCCATTCCCCCCCCAGCCCCCTCAGCCCTCCCATGCTGCCCATAGTCTTCCTCACCACAGCCTGAGATACTATACAACAGCCTCGGCTCTTGCAGAGGAGGGAGGCACCCCTGGCTTTCCTGCACCTGGAGCTGCTCCTTTCCCATAGCCCAGGGCTCCCCCAGCACGTGCTGCCCAGCCTGGCACTGCCTTCCCAAGGGCATTACCTCAGAGAGAGGAAGCTCAGTAAATCCACTCCAAGGAAGTAATTTAATATTAAGCAAGTGAATTATTACAGGCCCTAAATTCTGAGATAGAAGCTCTTAGTAAGGTTTCTTGGATAAAGCCTTACTATATATTCAGCTTCGTATGGTAGTCTGGAGAGTATTTCAACATGACATAACAGCTTGAACTTGCCTAATTATTATTCAAAGACATTTTTTTCCTTTTGTCAGTTTTGTAGCTCTCTTTTTGTTAATATTAACAGTGATAAGTTTCTGGAAACAATTGCATTTGTGAGAACCAGAGCCAAAAAAAAAAAAAAAGAAAGAAAAAGGGCATGCCAGCCTTCAATGTGTCATTTGTTGCACGCTCTCCTTCTGTTAAGTAGAACCTTTCTTTCACCTCCTTCTGTCTTCTAACAACTTTGACAGTAAAAACCAAAAAAGAACAAGATCCAAAGTTTTTGTTGCTTACTCTGTCTCAGTGCGAGCCATTCAGATGGAGATTATTTTCCTGGAAGAGCTGACAGAGTTTCTTGGGACATTTACAACGCTAGTAGGAAAAATACAGTGACTGTGCTACAGGTACAAAGAGAAGGGTGATTATGATCCAGAATGGTCTCTCCTCTCCCTCCCAGTCTGTAATATTATGTGAGCAGAAGAAGCAATATACAGACAAAATTGGAATTTCATAGAATCATAGAATCCTTTAGGTTGGAAAAGTCCCTTAAGATCATCAAGTCCAACTATATTTAGTTAGGTATTTAGTTGGGTATGTCCTATTCATTTACATTGACCTGTAACCTCAGCTAAGTAACTTCATTCTCAGACATACACATCTTCTTGCAGAGATACTTCATTTACTGAAATCCTGATGTAGTGTTTCTGATGCAATCAAAGCTGACAAATGTGTGGATTTGCAGCCGCCGGCCAGGCAGTGCTCTATTTCAGGAATGGGTGCTGGTGCAGCAGAGAGAGGAGCACGGTGCACACTGTGAGACAGAGTCTGTGACACCCACCACGAGGAAAAAGGAACAACTGAGAGAGGAAACCATCATGATGCGTACCTTCCTCACATGTGATGTTGAATAAAGCCGAATCTCCATAGTAAGGCATTGCATTTTCTAGGTTTAAAGCCAAGTGCTTTTCCTCTGCATTTCTGTTTCCACACTGGGGAACGAATCATTTGGCACTTCAGCATGTTGGTGCGAAGCACATAGCTCCAGTTTTCCTCTGGCTTTGCTCTAGGTATTTGGAAGCTCATATCAGCTTGTCACAAGCTGGCAACCCGGAGTCATGGGTGCAGGGAGATGTTGCTTCCAGGAAGATCCTGTGACTCGACAGCCTTGACTGCAGATGTTTTTCTTCAAGACCTTTTCATTAACAGACTTTTGTATATACTTACATTCTAAGGATCAGGTATTAGCTTTGCCCTAAGGAAATACTGCTGCAGCAAGTATAATTACAGCAGGGTAATACATATTGGAGAACCAAGTTATAGCAGCTTTATCAGAGACTGTATTATAGTACTAAATCTGTTTTACTGCATGTTTTACTAAAGATTTTCTTTAGAAGTTAGCTGAGGAGGCTGGGACAGGGTTTCTATCAGTTAATGTTACCCTTATGGCCAATTCAATAGATTAATATTGACTGTACAGTTCTGATATCCTGTGAGAATTAAATGTGTTCCTTAATATTGTCTGGGCTGCCCTTATTTTCCTGCCCATTTTTTGTACGACTTAAAGCAGTGCTTCTATCCTGTCATCCATTTGCTCATCCTTATTGATACCGTGTTGCTTTGTGCAGAAGCTGAAAGTGCAGCAAGCTCTTCTGCTGTGAGTTTTCCATGGCCAGGCATGGTGCTGGGTGGCTGTTCCCTGAGCCCCTGGGTACTAGGGGCTGTTTCACTACAGGAAAGAAGAGAATAGCATCCTTCCTTCCCCTCCCTGTTTGCATCCCTGTGCATTTGGCAGTGCCACGGGACACAAATAATACAGAGGGGACAAATCCCACCAAGCCTCTGGACAACAGGGTTGGAAATCTATTTATTGCTCTACCTCATACCTCTGGCCCCAGACAAACCCATCTGAGTCACAAAGCTACAGGGGCAAAACATTTTTTTAAGAATGCACATTCTGTCAAATTACAAGTTGTTGTACTAACCTGAATCTGGATTTTCCTAACCAAAGTTGGAAAAAACATATTAATTACCTGTCCATTACTCTGCTAGGCATAGAATGAAACTCTTGGAGACAGTTACCTGCCATGCTGCAGACAGCTGGACGTGCACAGAGAGAGCAGAAGAGTACTCCTAAAATCCTAAGTTGCAGTCTTCTAAGACAATAAAAGGGGACTGGCAAAATGTGCAATATTGCTTAAGATGACAGGAGAGAAAAAGTAAGCATTGGCTAATGATGAATGACCCTTTGGGAACTGCTGTCTTTCCCTAAATATCTCTTTGGCTGACAGATTAAAGGCTATTAGTGTGTTAAGTCTGATTTGGATGACAACTTGTGCTGAGATTTTTTTACTCTTCTCTGAAATTCAACAAGCCACAGTAGGAAATGAGGCTTATTTATTGTCTTCCTGCTAATTATGATGGTATGTGTAGAAACACTGCCCAGAGAGTCCAGTCAAAGATCAGGGACCAGCTGTGCTAAAGCTTTACAACAAGATTTAAAAAATTTCTTTTCCTTCCAAAGGAGAGTTTTTTTTTCTCCAGGTACAGTGGCTCATTATGATACAGATGGTCAAAGAAGGGCTGGCTGTCTTGGAAAAGCAAAACAGGTATCATCAAGATCCTGAATCATGTAGTTAATGATGCGAAATCAATGGCCACTTCATAGTTGTTGGTTTTTCTTTTCTTTTCTTTTCTCTTCTTTTCTTTTCTTTTCTCTTCTTTTCTTTTCTTTTCTCTTCTTTTCTTTTCTTTTCTCTTCTTTTCTTTTCTTTTCTCTTCTTTTCTTTTCTTTTCTCTTCTTTTCTTTTCTTTTCTCTTCTTTTCTTTTCTTTTCTCTTCTTTTCTTTTCTTTTCTCTTCTTTTCTTTTCTTTTCTCTTCTTTTCTTTTCTTTTCTTTCCTTTTCTTTTCTTTCTTTCTTTTTTTTTTTTTCCCCAGGAGTCCTCTTCCAATTTTAAATCAGTGAGTTTATCCATTTTAATGAAAATCAGAATGGCTGTTCATGGTGGAGATCAAGGGCTCGACTCGCCCAGCATCCTGCCTCTCCAGCTACAGGTGAATGCCAGAGAAGAGTGGGGACAGGACAGGAGGATCTGATACCTTGAGTAGTCTCTTGGGCCCCAACTATTTTCAGTTTAGAGACTTTTCTGAGCCTGACGTATTTCCTCTATTCAGTGATCCAAAGTGGACCTCTCCTCCACATGCATATGTGCAGCCTTTTCTTGAACCTATGCAACCTTTTTGCATTTACAGCTAACATTGGCAACAACTATTTCCAGTTTTGCTTGGCACCAAGATCCTGCTAGCTGTATTTGTAGGCCCCTAGTTCTTTTAGTGGAAGAAACAGTTGCCCCTTCTTCACCATCTTTGTGCCAGTCATGATTTAGTGCATCTGGATGATTTCCCCTTACTCCTGCTTGTGTCTTTTCAGAGGGATGATCTTGGCCTGCTTGTTCCTTCAGCCAGAACTATGGGAGCCTTCCCCAGCTTTGATCCTCCCTGACACCCCTCCCTGAACTTCTTTCAGTACCTGTGCACCATTTTAGAGATTAAGCAACCTAAAACTGCACACAGTATTCAATGAAAATTATGTATATATTTTCCCCAAGCTGAACTAGAATACGACTATCTTTCTTTTGCTTATACATACCACGATGCTGAGAACTTCAAAATGCAAAGTGTCCTCCTCAAGTCCTACAACTCCAGATAGTTTTTCTTTATGCTGTGGGAAAACTCGTTTTCCCTTCCACTTTTCTTTCTACACTGTGGGATTTTTTTGCAGTGCTAGGGCATGTTAGTTTTCCCCTTAATGAATGTCACTAATCCCGCAACTAGCAAGAGACACAATAACACATTATTTTAATATCTTTCCCTGTGCACTGACAATGCCCCTTTGCAGACTGTTGATCTTGCTGTCATGACCTTAAGATAGCCAGAGGATGGCTTAGAGGACTGGGGGAGAGAAGGAGGGTTAATTAAAAACAGTAAATTTAAGGTTTTATTGGTAGATGGAGTAAATGAAGAAGTTTTACCAAATCTTCTCTCCAAATTGTAACCTCATTTTTCATTTGAGTTTATAGGTTGCAACATCACTGAACATAATTCTGGGCTATAACATGTCTTATTAAGCCATGCAAGCAGGTTTGTCCCAGTGGGTTAATCTGCTTGGTAAGAAAAATTGAACTGATTAAATGGTGCCCACTTCATCCTCATTAGAAAGCTCTTTTACTCTAATAAAGTGCAGCCATGTCATGGCTCCTGGCTATTTCCAGCACTCATTATTATCCCTACTGCACCTCTTCATAATTTTGTCTCGAGCATTTATTGACGTATATTAATGTATGTGTTCTGATTGCAAAGTATCCATCTCAGGCTTTATGGCCAGCACAGACTCAAGCAAGGTACCTAAATCCATACGTCAGGCTATAAGGAAAAGGTATCTGCTAGCTGACATTTAGACCAGGCTCAAAATGCCTTTCTGCTGCAGGTATCCTGCCATACATGCCAGCAAAATGCTCCTCATCTGGGCATAGCTCTGCACTGGTAAAAAAAAAAAACAAACAACTTGTATATTTTTGCACATACAATTTTTTGTGGCCCATTAGGATGATATAAGCAGGTCTAAAACTACTTCAGATTAATTTTGCCAATTAACTGCATATCCATTAGAATGTGAGTTGACATGCATGGTATCTGGATGCTACTCAGAGTCTGAAAACCACACAGCTATGACTTAGGGGTCTTGAATACGCATTTAGCTGATTAAGTCTCTTTTCAGATACTAAACCCTTTTCCACTTTTCAAGGGGTGGTATGTTTATA
>VXAA01000249.1:59409-116410 GCA_013399115.1 Anseranas semipalmata
TGGGCCGCAGCCTCCTTCAGGCCACATCCACCTGCTCCATGGGGGCTCCTCCATGGCTGCAGCGTGGAGATCTGCTCCGTGGGGTGCCCATGGGCTGCAGGGGGACGGCCTGCTCCACCATGGGCCTCTCCACGGGCCGCAGGGGAACTTCTGCTGTGGTGCCTGGAGCCCCTCCTGCCCTCCTTCTGCACTGACCTGGTGCCTGCAGGGCTGTTTCTCTCACATTTGTCCTCTCTCCCAGCTGCTGTGGCACAGCAGTTTGTTCCCTTCCTTAACTCTGCTCTCCCAGAGGCCCAACCAGCATCGCTCCCTGGCTGGGCTCTGGCCAGCGGTGGGTCCCTTTTGGAGCCGGCTGGAGCTGGCTCTGATCTGACATGGGGCAGCTGCTGGGCTCTGCTCACAGAGGCCACCCCTGCAGCCCCCCTGCTACCAAACCCTTGCCACCTAAACCCAATACATCAGGTTTTGTTCCTCATTTTAGAAAACCTGTTCCTTTCCCTTTTCAAGCCTTTTCTTCATCTCTACTATGAAATTATTTCTTTCCTTTTTGGTTTATTCATTGGCTTTGTGGTTGGAACGCACAATGTGATTGCAAGGCACGTTATCCAGACTAAAGACTGTGAGCAGAATGTACAAGATAATGGGGAGTTATCTGTGATTGTTTACCAGTACCAGATAAAGCTACACTAAAAACTAGGAAGGTATAATAATTAGAAAATTAGCCTAGAAATAAGTGCAAGCAGTTATTGTGCACACTCACATCACAGAAGAGGGAAGCTGGATAGAAAATTATGTAAATAAGAAATAAAAATTCTCAAAAATTGGTAAGAAAAGGAAAAAAGGACATGGGTCAATCAATAGGCAGCTGAACTAAGGGCACAGGAGAGATATTTTTAAGCATAGCAGGAACAAAAGAAACAATGATATTGATTCACTATTAACTTAGTGAGCATCAAACAAGTAGGAGTTGGACTTGATGATCCTTGTGGGTCCCTTCCAGCTCGGGATATTCTATGATTTTATGATTTTTAGTAAGTACCTAATAGAACTCAGATATTGGTCCCATCCGGCTTGATGTTTTTGTCAATGAGCAAAAAGAAAGTATACCCTTGTTACTGATAAAGCATGCAGATGACACAAGTTTATAGTCCTGATAAGTGCCAAAAAAAAAAAAAAAAAAGGACAACAGTTAGAGATCTGGATTGCTTATGAAGGATGGCAAAATCATATATGTGTTTCGATATTTCAGTGTAAAAGGAATGCCATACAAGTTCTGAAAATGTGTTTGATAATGAGTTGAGTACAGGCCATGCCCAAAGATGTGGTACCAATATACACTTTGGGTGTAGAAAAAAAGAAGTACCAAACAGAACTTGAAAAAATATTTCTGTCATTAGTGCAATTTCTGCTAGACATTTATATTTCAAGACAGACACTGAGAAATTGGACATAACTCAGAGAAGAAAGATCCAAGAATGATTAAAGGTTTGAAAGATATGCCTTGTAGCGAGGTACTCAAAATGTCAATATATCTAGCTTATCAAAGAAATGTTAAGGAAAAGTCTGTTTTCAGTTCAGAAGTATCTACAAAGTGAGGAAAAAGTTGCTAATGGAGGATCTTCAGACTGCTATACAAAAACACAGCTAAAAGTTGAGGTTAAAGAAATTCACGCTAGAAATAAAGTAAGAGCTTTATCAGGGAAGATAATTAATACTGGAATATCACACGGAGAAGTTAGATCAGCACTGGATATTTCTTTCCATAAAGTTTGATCTTTATCAACTCCATCAGCAGATGGAGGAGAAGGGAGAAGTAGTAATATACTCTTGGAAGTCCTCTATATATTGTAGAAAGTCAGGCTAGAGGGTCACAATAATCTCTGATGGCTTTGAAAATCAGTAAAGGAGTTTTGAATTCATGAAATATATATGATTTCTTGTAAATTGTTTACGGAAAATGATTTTTAGAATTTGAATTAGAATTAGAATTTGAATTTAGAATTTGATAGCAACCTTCCAAAATTCTCAAAAAGACAGTAGCTTCATTTATTTTTACAGTGTTTCTATCAGAATCCCCCAAATTCCTCATTCACCGATTCTTCCTAAAATACATAGAATCTTGATGATTACTCAAATGTTTTTCCATTTCTTCTTCCCTTCTTACTCTAATATCCAATAGTTTGTTTCAGGAGGAAAAGGGGGGCAAATCAATATTTACACCACAAATCTTTGTCTAAAAAAAAGTCTCTAATTGAATCAGAACATATTTTATCTGTGCTTTTTCTTCTTCTTCTTCTTCTTCTTTTTTTTTTTTTTTTNTTTTTTCATACTGAATGTAAGTCATTGTCAAGTATGTCAGCCAATTGCTCATCTCATGAGCCTTGACCTGGAACTGTGCTGAAAGCGTTAAGGGATTTAATGAAACAACAAACTGGTTCCAGGAATTAGCCATGATACAGAGGGAAAAAATGTAGATAGTGCAAGACTCTGCAGTTCTCTTTGTTACGCTGCAGGAAAGTAATCTGGCTTTAGAATGACAGCTCAGCCATCGGATAAGTGTACTCTTTAATACAGAGAAACACAGTGCACCTTGCCTGGAAAGGCAAGATTTTGTAACAGTTCAGTCATACCTATTTTCAGTGACTCAGAGAGTTGCAATGATATCTGTAAAAACTCCTGCAAACTTGGAATTAGCTTCAGCTGTGGGTTTGAAGGAAAGCTAGCGATGGAGAGTTCTGGCCCATTGCTGTTTGTTTGCCTTGACATGTCATGAAAATTCCTCCCTCCTGGAAGCACACTAATATTGTACTGATATTCACACTGTGAGCAGAATGACCCAGGTAATTATATGTGGGCTGTGCCTGACATCAATCTGAAAGCTATATGGTATTCATTTGTTAAAGAAATAAAAGCTGACAGCATAATTATTGCTGGTAAATCATAGGAAATAGATCTGGTCAAACACAGGTTATTTCCTTTTCTGATAAGTTTACAAATATAGTTAATAATAAAGGTAAGCACCTAATAGTAACACATTCAGACCCCTTAGTAACAGACACCATTATGATAAAAAATTAATAAAGTGAGGTATCAGTAAAGTCTGTCTTAGGATGGATTTGGTTCAGGATGATTGTCTAGCAGTCAAATTTTAAAAATCAATTTTCAGTGGGGAATCACTGGCAAACAGCAGAGTTCTGCAAGTGTTACCCATAGACTGAATACTACTGAAAGTTTTGCAGATATCTGGAAATGATCCTAAGCTCATTCCTGACAGAAACTTTGGCTTATACTGGTAAAGTGGTAAATACTGATGAAGGCAAGATAGTCTTCTGAGACATCTGAATAACTCAGTATGCTGGCCTGTTCATACAGAAAATATTTTCATACAGCCAATATGTCTTAATATACAGGAACAGAAACTTTAGCCCATACTAAGGGAATGGGGAGTTATTGGCAGATCACTGATTCCTGAAAACCATTTTGGATTAGAAAGCATGAACAAATGAATGGAGGCCACTGTGAACAAAAATTTAAATCTTGTATGGAGTAAAAGAGGGCACTGAGCAGGGACAAAATGGTGCTTTTGCCATAGGGGCAAGTGAGCCTGGTACAGAACTGGTCCACATGGTTTTGATATCAGCATGTTTTGGAACCATCTTGGCATATTAGAGAATGTGTACAGGAGACTGACAAAGGTGATCTGAGAGTGGAAGAAAATGCTTCTCTGTGCAGAGAGTTTGAGTGTTTTTACACTCTAGTTACTGCGCTGAGCTTTGTGTCACTGCTCCCATTGCCTGACCTAGTTCTGCAAAAGGTCACTCTGTGTAGTGTATCAAAATGAGCTTGGGAGGCAAATTAATTGCAAGGTGTACATACCTCAATATGAAAAAAATACCGGGAACTATGTCTTCAACCATTCTGCGAAAGTCATACCAAGAACTAAGGCAGACAAGTGTAAATGGGAAACAAGACAAATACTTAATGACCATTGCTAAAAATTGGGTGGATTTTCTCTCTCCCATTGTATTCACATCAGGTGTGAAGGCATTTAAGAAAGTTACTATATTCAAAATGAGCTATTGGGCTTACTGTAAAAGGCAGTGGGAAGAAAACTTTCAGCTAGGTTATACAGGAGGCCACTCTCTAACAATGTAACACCCTCTGTGGCCTCAAATTCTGTGCAGTTCTGTCACTGGTTTAAGCTGTTTGGAAACAGGATTGATCTGGATGCACTATCAGAGAAATTTTATTCTCCATGAATGGCTAATGAGGATATAAAATTCCCCCGATCATTCCCTTGCGTTGTCAGACTGTTATGTCTAGCAGTTATTTTTGAACTTCTGCTAATAGACAAGCAAAAATATAGGTGATTAATCAGAGGAAATGCAGGAGGCTCTTATTATTTCCCCTTCTCTTTATTCCCGTAGCAATGACAAAGATGAAGCATCCTCTATAAAAATGCCCAAACAGCTAAATCAGGACTCATACGAATGCATCTGCTTTCCCTGCTGCTCTTGTGTTTCTCCTGCTGTTTACGTGGCTTTTATAATTGAAGGGATATTGTTGAAATGATATTCAGCACAAGAGCTCCTCACTTGTTCTTCATCCCCACGACTTTGGATTTCTCTGATAAATGACGTGAAGCAGCACATTATCTGCCAGCTATGCAAACACCATTCTTCCACACCTCCCCAGACGCAGCCGTTCACACCATCCACAAAGCTTTGATCTTCTGTCTTCACTTGCCTGTGCCATTAAAAGAAGAGGCAGATGCAGCCCCCAAATTGATGGGAGGAGCTCTGCAAATGCAAACCAGTCAAATGAAACAGAAGATTTTCCAACAAACCAGAAAGTGCTAACAGAGACATTACAACCCTTATCCCACTATTTCTCTCCCTCTGCACCTCTGGAAATCTGTGACTGGTTAAAGGGAACTTTCTTTCTCAGCTCTACAGGATCTTTACCACCAAGGTATTCATGTGTTCAGTCCATTTATTCAAGAGCATGGCTTCTTAGGTTGAATAAGGTCAAAATGCATTGAACTTGTGGAGCACTTTCCACAGACAGCTGTCTCCATTTTTCCATATACCATTTCTGCTTTTTCTCCTGCTTACTGAATGAGTGCGCTGCTAACATTAAACATTACTCTGCCTTCCCATACACCTGATATTTCATAAATTTTTAAAAGAAAGGAAATTAAAAAGTCTTGTTCATGGTCACAGAGCAATTCCGTGCTAGGTCAGACAGGTAATACTGAGCTCATGACACCTAAAACCAGCAGACACAACCAGCATGTGGTCTACCATACACTTTTTTTTACTCTCCTTTTCCCATTCAAGTGCTGCACAGACGTCAGCCAGTGAGAAGTTTTTGAAATTTAAATGAACTTCAGCACCAGTGTGTCCTTTTCCATTTTTGTCTTCTTCCTTGTCTTTTCATTTTTGATTTTGACTCCAGTCTGAGGTGACACTGAGTTTGATGGGCTGGTATATACTTGCATAGGATAGCAAGAAGTGAAGGTTCATAGGAGTCCAAATGCCCTCAATTTCTACTGAAATCAGAGATTCTCAGCATCTCACCAGAATGGCTTCTGTGATTTTACACTACATGCCACAGAATATTAACCACAATGTCAGTTTAATCTTGGGGTAGCAATGAATGACAGCTTAGTTCAGAATTCGTATTTCATGCAGAAGCCACACTTTGCTTTACTAGATAACTGAGAAATGTAAACATCAGAAAGTTCCAGCTTTCTGACATAGAGGCTTGTAAAAAGGCTATAAGGAGTTGTTCTTTCCGTATTTTTGTTAGTACACAATTTGTTTTGTTTCATTTGCTCTTCACTTGCATTTTTGTTTGAATATCATCTTCTTATAGTGGTGCATAAATCTCAGCTGCAGAGGATATTTAACAGACCCAATAATCAAATTACATGGTCGGAATTAATAACCAGACTAAAATATATATATGATGCTTTATCAGAGCCACAAAATGCCTGAATCCTGATAGCATTTTCGTGTCCAGAACCCCCCTCAGATGGCAGTGTCATGCTGAGCTGATTTTCTTTGGCATATCAGTTTCTATTTTAGAGAAAAGAAATTTGATCTTTGATCTTTGGGCCTGCTGATATACTGCTGATAACTAATGATATTTTCAGAAAAGCTGTACATCTCAAAATCCACCAGAATGTGTTTGGCCTGTAGCTCAGCAGGACAGGAAAATTTAACTGTATTTAAAATATGCTTCCGTTAGCCACAGTAGTGGAAATGCAACAGTATCCCGAACACTCATAGTGTATGAAAGGAGTAATTAATGGCTCCTGAGCAGTGTTTGTCACAAGGAAACTGAAGTGATTGAAAGGAAAAAGCAGAAAAAGCAGATTTTTCCTGGTCTTTCCCCATACGTCCTCTACTTACCAGTGTTCTGCGACTGTGATGGGGATGAGGTGCTTTTGCAAATGTGGTCTTTCAGAACAGATACATGAGTCTTGACCAGCTGTACACAGAAACTAGTGGAGAAATTGCAGGAAGAAATTTTTCAAGATATTATCCAGAAAACCCAGGCAAATTCCATCTTAGGTCATTTCTCTGCATTTAATAACAGCTTTAGGAAACAAAGTTACTATTCTTCATTTTCTGTTCTAAACTAAAAGTTACATTTAAAAACTGTTGGTGTGGGACTGGACTGTGCTCCCCCAGGATGAAATTACCTTCCAGCAGGTCGCTTGCATAAGGACAGCTCTTAGTCTAGTGTGTTTTCCATTTGCCATTGAGTTTGTTCCTGTGATGGCAGCTGTGTTGTGCTGATCCCAAGGGTTGTGCTGTGCCCCTGGATTGATCAGCGACGTGCCCACATCGTCCCAGGGTTTTGCTCAGCACGGAGCAGTGGGATGCCTTGTCCCCCCAGCATTTGCGCAATGGCTGGGGAACGGCAGCACTGAATGCAGGAATGAATGAGAATAAACTCTGTGAGGGAGCAAATGCTGTTTTGATAGGAAGGGACTGTGAAAAATTGGGTGAGGAATAATGAAAGGGTGACACTGAGGGCAAAGGAGGTGTGTGGGGACTCGGGAGCGGGAGAGCATCGGGAAAGGCAGTGAAGCAGTAGCCATGGGGAGAGAAGAGATGGGGCTGTGCTACACGCCCAGCAAAACCGCACTCTGCTCTTTGAATGGCCGCTGAGTTCCCTTCTGCTCACACTGCCGATTTCGCAAGTACTGTTTTTACTTTGTCCAACTGTAAAAAGCTTAAAATGAAACTCTTAGAAGCATATCTTTACAATCTAGTCTCTAAGGCAATTTGGTAGTCTTTAAATTGAAAAGTGCTACATTAAGACTAGGTTATTAGTAATAATTACATATTACAATCTTGCAAACCTCTGATTCCTTCATTCCCATCATCAAAGCTTTTTATATCGCGAGGTTTTTATTCACTTAATTGTAGCCTTACATTAAACATGTCCTGCGTTTTATCTAGCTTCGGTTCCTGGAACAATAGCTTATCCTTTCAATTATGTAACTTTCCAGTCCCTTTGTAGCATGAGAGAAAGATGAAAATGCTGAGTATTCAAAATAATTATATTGTTCCAAAGTAAAGAATCACAGCACACTCTCCCCGAGATCCTTAATAAAGACCTAGCTGTAATTAAGCATTAGTAAGACCTATTAAAACATTAGTCTACTCAGAAAATTGGTATCCTCACAAAAGTTCATATCTTTGTTCTCCACTTTGATCACTGTAATATTAGATGCTTTCTATGCAAATTAATGGACTTTTCTTTCTGAAATATTGTCCCCCTTTAAGCTTCCCATGATTAACTAGAGCTTTGGCTTTCCAGTCAAAGTCAGTTTTGTCTCTTCTATCTGCAGCTCCATGCAATTAAAAACTGCCTCCTCACTTAGCCACGTTCACTGAGCTCTGAAATTTGGCCAGTCTGTGACATCTCCCCTTGGATATCTCACCATGGACTTAACTGAGGAAAACCCAAACTCCTCATCTTCCCTGTCAAATTCTCAAACTCTTTCACTCTCCGCCACTGTCACTGAGTTCCCCTGGACACTACACAGGGTTTATTTTTCTCCTTTCTCCAAACACCCAGGCCACATGTAAATCCAACAGCATCTCCTTCTCAAGCATATTGCAGACTGATACTTTGCACACTGCCATTCAGCACCTCCTCATCTCATACAGCGGTGAAACCTACTGTAATTCTTTTCTCTTGGTTCCTTTGCTCCTTCCAACCTACCAAAAGAGAGAGGAAGGCCAATGTGTTTCTGAGCCAGCAGCCCAGCTGTCCCACCCTGCTGAAATTCTTCACGAATTCGCCCTCTCTGCTGCTGAATCTGAGGTATTACACCTTACGGATGAGGCTTTGTATGATTTCACCTTGCCCTACTTTTCTGATTTTGTCACAGAACATGTTGCCCTTATGCCTTTCATTAAAATACTCCCAGCTTTGAAGGTTTCCTTCTCTGCCTCACTCACAAAAGACTGTTATCTTCTTTGCACATCGCTCCTTGTACATGCTGTGCTCAGACTGCAGTGAGACTGTGATCATGCTTAAAACCTTCCTCAAGACTTAGAATCATAGAATCATCTGGGTTGGAAAAGACCTTCAAGATCATCAAGTCCAGCCATCAACCTGACCTACTGAGTCCCGTCGCTAAACCACGTCCCTTAGTGACACTTCACTGCCTTCTGCTGACTATATGTGTAGCCTCTAAGAAGTCAGACCATTAATCCGCTAATAGCCAAGACAATCTGAAGCTCATATTCTATTTGTTATATATATATTTATATATTATACTACAGAATCAGATTTAGTGACTATTTGGAAGCACAGAGCTGTGGTTTATGTAACCACAGGACTGTGATTATTCATCTCATCATCACTAAGTTCATCTTCCATCTGGTCCTCCATTCTTACAACTTGTTTTGAATTTCATTTTAAACTCTTTGGGGCACAGATGATGTGTTCACGTGCATCCCTAATCTTAATAATTCTAGGGTTCTTGTTCCCCATTGAAGATTTTGGGTGTCATCATATCTGAAATTATACTGAGGAAGAACAACAGTAACAGTTACTATGTTCCAGAGTAACAAAAGAAAGCAAAATTAATAGTAGCAAACAGGACTGATGTCTGAAGTGTGTTTCTGGACAAACAGAAATAAGGCTGATTCCTAGTATTGTTATTAATCCTTAATACAAAATTCCAGGATAAGTGATGTTCCACAGATGCATTCATACTGGTGGGCAAAGAAGTACCTGGGGCAGACAGACAAGTTACTATACAGCACTAAGCATATTTTAGTAGTACATTTCCAAGTGAATTGTTCCAGGTGTGATCATCCTTTCATACTTGTTGAGATACTTTATATGATGTTAGTCAGCAGACCAAGCAATGCTGAAGCTATGCTATGTTATGTTTAGAGGGCTAGC
This sequence comes from Anseranas semipalmata, assembly GCA_013399115.1. Taxonomy (NCBI): domain Eukaryota; kingdom Metazoa; phylum Chordata; class Aves; order Anseriformes; family Anseranatidae; genus Anseranas; species Anseranas semipalmata. The sequence goes on from VXAA01000249.1 coordinate 68,848, forward strand.
ATTTTTATGTGTTTTTAAAACACAAAAACATAAAAACACGATTGTCTAGGTTCTGTGTAGAGCTGTTTACATCAGTGGACAACTTTCACAGAGGAGAGAAACGCGCAGCCCAACATGGAGCTTGGCATCCCCTGAGAGGGGATGGGTTGTGAGCCAGTGGGCTGTCCTGCAGCATGCCTGGAGGGAGCATGTCCTTAGGCAAAGAGCATCTCTTGCAGCTTTGTCTGATGGGTATTTCAGGAATTAAAATGGTACCCAGAAAGCACAAATGGGATCTAAAGCTGTAGCAGAGCTGTAGTAGGCTGGAAGGGTGGTCTACCATACCACCATAACCAAATGGATGGACACTTGATGGTGCAGGAAAGCCCATACTGCCGCAACAGTCCCATGTCAATGAATACCTTAAAGAGAAGGAGATAATCAAATCCATCACTGAATATGGCATACCAATTTGATTTTTTGTCAGGTGAAATAGTGATGTCTGATGGTTTTATCTTCTGAGGACTCAGATACACCGGTTGCTGCTAGAAGATGGGGCAGAAGTCATGTGAGTCTTCGCATGTGGTCCCCTGAATTGAGGACTTGTCTGTCCTTATGTAGAAGTATTGGAGTTACAGCTGGTACAACTTTCCAATACTTTCCAAGATGTTATAAAAACAAACAAAACATTTTGGGTGAACTTTTGGCAAGTAGGACTCTTTGAAAGGGCATCAAGATTAGGGTTTAGAAACTATGTGTTTAGCTGCGATGGGCCCATTACATGTGTGAAAGGCTGCAGGGAGGAGAAACGTGCTCTGAAATGTTGATGTGCAGGAGTCGAAACAGCCCCTGGAGGGGCACAAAGGAGGCTGCAGCATCACTTGTCTGCTCCTGGGGTAGGGAATGCAGTGAATGTGGCACATTGCCACAACAGACTCTTACTACTAATTCCATTTCACAAGGTTTCCTCCTGCCTTCAGTGCCATTCCTTAGGGAAGCAAGCTCTACGCCACATGAGAGGATCATAGTCTGGACCAATACAGCCTTTTTCCCCCTTCCTAGTCTGCTTAATCATCTTGTTAATTGTGATAACAATATTCTGAGTTGATGCCCCACTGAAACAATGGACAATTCACACCCCTTTCTCTTCATGACATTAGTTCAAAGCAATACTGCTAACTATTATGATTTCCAACCATTTATTAATCCCTATTCATAAGAATAATCTCAGAGGTGTCAAAACTCACTGCTTTCTTTAGGTAAAAATATATAAACATTCTGGGACTGGTCTGCAAAATTTTGTCTTTATTTTGTACTTCATTTTTAATAGGTAGCAGTTTTTTTCATCATGGCAACATAAAATGGTAGAAACAGGAGAAGCAGTAACATGGAGAGATCTCAAGAGGATTTTTTACCACTAAGGCTGAACAGCAGGTTGGCTTCTGATGTTGTCAAAGGCTTAGCACTAATCAAGTCATATCAAAACCATGTATTATCAAACACATCAATAAATATCAAAGACAAGAATTTTGGCAAAGCTTGTGCACAAATTATTTATTTTAAATATTTTTAATTTGTTTAATTTTCCCTTTTTACAGAGCTGCTCTGGTTTTTGGATGAACAGTTGGGAACAATTTCCCAGGCACATTATGCTTTATTTTTAAAACTAATCCCTGTGCTTTTTCTTCCAATGATTTTGCACATAAAAGGTAATGTAAATAGGGATTTTCCACCACTGCCTGTGATTAAGCAAAGCACAATTTATAGGGAAAGGTCTTCTTTATTAGAGAAACAGATATAGTTCAAGAAAAGTTAGCTGGACAAGCTGTTCTGCTTGTAAGTCCTTTTTCAGGTGATTAGGGATTAGAGGATTTGGGGAGCCCTGAAAGGAGACCTTGCCTAGCAAACAGCTTTGGAGAGGGTTTAATGAGGGGAGAAGACTCTGGAGGTGTTATGGAAAGGAGCTGATGTTTGTTCTTCCCATGTACAAAACGAGCTCCTAAACCTCCCTAATCTCTCCAGAGTGCAGATGCTGTTTTGTGAGCTTTCTATTTTAACTATAGCCCGGTAACAATTTCTGCTAACAGTTGTTCAGCTTAGTAAGGCTTGACCTTTTCTTGCAGATGAAAGCTGCAGCCAATGTAGCTTTTAAATCTGAAGGCAATTTACTTTAGTGCCACAACATACACCAGAAAATAACATTCTAACTAACCAAATGTCCACAGAATGCAATTATTTAGGGCAACTAAAATTATATCTTGAAGGGGGTCCATATAGTCTTAGTGGGATCTTCTTTATCAAAAATGTTTGTCTTGGTGGGTTCTGTTCAGGAATGTGCAATTTGTTCAGCCATGTCCTGTCAGTTGTTATCAAGTGAGATATTGCATAGAAGTGACAACTGCAAAAAGACAGGGAAATTATCAGCTTATCGTAACTTTCTAGAGACAATAATGTTTTTCACGAGATTGTCCATAATGAATATTGCTCAATAGCGATGGAAGGCAAGGAGCAACTATTTTATATTATTACCTTTAAAAAAACCCTTACTGCACATTTGCTGTCATTGCATTGCCTCCCATAAATTTATTGCCTATATCTGTAATAAAAGCAAACTTTGAAGAAGAAAATGAATCACTGGTGTCCACATTAAGAAATGGACTGTTTCTGGCATCATCAGAAAGAGTAGTAGCGATGCCAGTACACCCTTTCATACAGACGCGTGGGCCAGACCCTCCCTGAAGCGCTGGCGACTGCGGTCCCTCAATGGGGGTGCAGTGGTTGCACCCCTTTGGCTGTGATGATCGGAGAGAAGCACGCAGCCCCAGCCCGCGAGTCGGGCCCACACCTCTCCACACACAGCTGCTCGGGAAGATGCTGCTGCTTACACGACAGACACAGTAAGAGGCCCTGGCTAAAGCTGGGCTCGTTGTACAAAAATAGCAAACACGCTTGCCTCCTCTGAGCCTGAGACACAGCCTAACTAGCAAAGTGGGACACATTTCCATCTCCCCAAAGACATCCCGTTGCTCCTCGTGTCAGAGGCTCTTTGACCAGGGCCGTGGAAGGACCACAGGCCCAGCAGGGTACAGAAACCTCTCCCACACCTCCAGGCCTTGCAGCTCCAGCATCCAGCCTTGAGGGCAGCACAGGAGATGCCCATGGGCCTCCTTCGTGTTCCCCAATGGGTGCACCAAAGGAAACCCTGTGTTTAAGTTCTGTGCAGGTGAAAGTATAATTCAGATAGGAAGATGTCTCTCCAGGGAGACCTTTGTCATTAATTAATTGTCATTAATTATTTAGCTCCATGCTATCAATGCTGATGCCTCAGCCAAATCCCTGCGGAACAAGAAAGAAGGATGACACTTTCTCTTCTGTGTCTCTGGTGGACAATACCAAATAGCCAGCCCAGCGTTTGCCTCTGCTACATTTTCTTGTAGCCAAATGGTGCAGATTAACCTTGCAACCTGTGTTGTGTGGAGCTACCCTGAGAGGAATAAGCAGGGTGCTAGTCTTGGTTGAGACTTTTTGTTCTCCCCCCCACACACACACACTCTCTCATTAGGGAAATTAGCTGAAGCTGATGAAGAGACATATGTGAGGTTTTGGATCTCTCTGCATCATCTGTGTATAGCAGGAAAAGAAGTACAACCCTGCCCAAACCTGCGGCGGGTGGCGGGGCCGTGGTGGAGGCAGCAGGCACGTGGGCCTCTTCCTCCTGCATCCTGTCCGTGACGGTGGGTAAATCTCTTAGCCATGTCCCTCCAGTTCCTGTTTTATGGCTTCTTTGGGACTGGGGGTGTTTCTGACCCTGTGGTTGTGTAGCACCTCTCTCTATATGGGGCTTGTTCTCCTTTTGGCTGTCCCTAGAGATGCCATATTTCTAATATACACCAGAAGGAGGTGTAAGTAGTTCTTTGCATATAATAGGAGGAAAAAATGGCAGACTTTAAACACTAAAAGTAAAGCAGAAGGCTGCTCATCATTGTCTCCATATACTTCATTTTAGACTAGGATTTGTGCTTTATAATAGAGCGGTAAAGTTTTACGAATTCTAGTATTTTTGTTTCAGTTGCTACTAGAGCTTTTGAAATGTGCTTAGCAAAAAGAGAAACAAAGATGACAATCATCTATGCAAGTGCTAGAAATGGGAGCATGGGGGAGCAGTTTGAAGCTGTACATCCAGCTGTGCAAAACCGCTGTGGTTCCTGCTACTGCCTCAGATCGGTCCTGGATGTAGGGCCCAATTCTCAGACCAGACATGGATGTCAGTGTTAGTTTTCTAAACAATTTAACTTCCCGTTTCCTCTGCAATCTTCATTTTTCCACTAACTGCTGTCTCCTATTGTCCCTAACTCCTACCCACCCAGGGCCATCTGTCCTGCTACGCCAAGCCATTCTGTCAGAGCTCTTGGATCTTCCAAATTGCTTTGGAAAATCCCTTTCCACATGTTATCAAACAACTGTCTTAGCAGTTGACCTTCCCCTCTCATCCACCCTTTTATCTCAGAATCTCCTTCAGTCACTGTGCCATGTCAGATACAGAGTTGAGCTCTTCATGGGAGGATCTCTGTCCTTACATGTTTGTCTAAGATGTGTAGCACATATCCAATAGCTTGAAAAACTAAGCAGGTGAATCATATTCATTTATCAAGGCATAATTTTTAGAGAAATGAAGGTGGAAAATTCCCAAAAGCTCTAGGCTTTTCTATGGGTGACTCCCTTAAATCTCATGCGGATCTCACATGGATCTCACTCTGGATCTGGGGCAGGATTAAAGGGGTAGTCCACAGGAAATCTGCACTGAGGACAGGACAGCTATGGCTCTGAGTGCCAACTCTAGAAAACTGCCTTTGTGACAGCCAGGTGCTTAGGATTTCCTTCAGGTTGTGACTCAGCAAGGCAAGGTGCCTCCAGCCAAGACTCTCATAGCTATGGGTCATCTGCCAGGTATGAAAGCCCCATATTTGCCCTTCAGTTGGGTACAAAACTTACCTGCTTGATGGAGATATTCAAAGTAAGCATCTCCTAAATAAAAATGTTACAGAATTTTCTCCAGAAATACAATCCCAAAGCAAAGCAGAAGGCTGATAGTGAGCAGTCTGTCCAGGAGACAGAAGGATGTACTTAAATAATTCCTCAAAGTATCAGGAAACCGTATTTTCATAAAAGCTGTCCACTACTAGCAGCAGGCAGTATAATCACAAAACTTTGGCAAATCTGGAGCAGGATCTTTTCTTGGCTGTAGTAAAAGACAGACCATGTAGAAGAAATCCTGTCAATAGAGTGAGTATGAAGAAGGAGACTTGGAGCAAAGGAAAAGATGACAACATTGATGTACCTATGCTGTTAAAGCAGCTAAGAAATGCTTAAAGGCTTGGCAACAATAGGGTGAATGGGATTTAATTGTTAATGGGACCCAAACCCATTAACAGGCCCGGACCTAAATGCAGGACTTTGTTTATTTGTAAAAATGATGTTTGGCGTTACGCTCCTCGTGAAGTCACATTTTATCTTTACTATGCAGAGCTAAGTGATGACACAGATCTCAAGGCAGGGGTGAATCAATGCATGTCTGATATTCAGAGAAAAGTGCTCTACCTTCTGATGCAGTTTGTTGCCATCTGGACAATGTTTTGGGGTTTCCATTACCCATTACGGATCAGGCCCAAAACCTCAGGGGTATGTCAGGAATGAAAGACGAGTCACGGCATCATTTTAGTCCAAAACCTCATCTTTACTCAGCTTCTCTGTAACATCTATGTGTCAAATGCAGCAGTCTGATGTTAAGTCATCTTTGCTAAAAAGTGCCCAAACACTTTCAGATTTAAAAAATTACTAGCTTTTAATTCCTGTCAATTTTTGGATAAGCTCTGATAGATCTAAAGTGATTTCAAATTATAAAGATTATTCAAACTTGAAAGTATTCTCAAGCACACTTTAATAAAGCTTTCCATTTCCTCTCCCAACTCCCTAAGCCCCCAGGGCCGGTGCGATAACCACTCCTTTCTCCAGTCTGCTTCACCCTTCAATGAAGCAGATTAATTTAATACCCTCAACACAGGGAATTTCGTATCTCTCTAATCCCTGCAAGTTGGAGCTCTCCACACATACACCCGAGACACTGACAAATTGCAAGTTCGTTCAAAACTGGAGCGTGTGAAAGGCCACGGGAGATGGTGACACACACCTGTCAGCTCCCGTGGCGGCTCTGCATTCAGCCGTGCGGACAGGGATTTGGATCTGAAGGTACACTGCTCCCAGACGGACCTAGATGTGCAGGGGACCTGAAGATATTCAAGCACCGTGAACGCTTCCTTTGGACTTCATACTGCAATGGGAAAATAATTGAATTAGTCTGGGGCTTGGCTGATGCTGACATTTTCAGTGAGAGGACTCGGCTTGTAAGCCTCTGCAACCTTCAATCCTCACTGACATGAAGTAATAGTTTGTTGCAATATCTTTTTCACTTAAAATTTCAGATACACTGTCTGAAGTATCTTGGGATCAAAAACACTCCCTGGATAAGCATAAGCTGCTAATATAGAAGGATGCTATTTGCTTTTTTTGTGATGCCCTTTTCTCCACTCTCACTTTAAAATGAGTTTTGTGCTAGTAAAAAGAACCAGATTGACAGCTTTATACGCTGCAGCTCTTACCCACATAACAAGTAGATTGCAAACAACAGGACTCTTGCCGTCCTTCTCAGGCTAACCAAGCAAGTGCTTACCAGGAAGGGGTTGTCTGGCTGGAGAAAAGTGAGTTGTCTTCAATGCTCATTCAATTTATGATCAGGTTGCAGAAGGTGTTAATTGGTGTTGTAAAGTAAGCAGCAAGTTACCTGGAGACAGGAGTTAAAGCATAAAAATGCTGAAGAAGGGAGCACCAGCACAATATTAGTCTCACCCAACTATAAATATCCTCAGTATGAAGATGAGCTACTTATCCAGAATTCCTGCATAGTTCAGGAAAAACAAAATGAAACAAAACAACAAAACCAACAGCAAACAAAAACCAGGAGCATCCAGAAGGATTTTACTCAGGTAAATTGGATTACACATGCCTCATTTCCACATGGATATCTACTTTGCAAGCACCTGAATTTGGATTGATGAATTACATCCCAAAAGATACTCAGAAGGCCAGAAAATTAGCTGTACTGGTCTAGACCAAATTCAAAGTTATGATTTAAAAGGAAAAAAAGATGCATGCTATGATTGAACTGTAATTTTGAAAGGTGTTCGTAGTCCACTTGACTTGCTAAACTGCCACTTCAGAATGGTTAATAATAATAATAAAAAGTAAAAAGGAATATATTTTTCAGATGGCGTGCCCTGTTTTGAGAATCTTAAAATGTCCCCAAACAGTTGCTATTAGTATTATTTATTATTTTAATAATAAAACACTGCAGAGTGCCAGAAACATTCATGCAACTTCACAGAGAAATAAAGTTGACGAGCCCTGACTCAAGAGCTTAAAATATTAATGACACTGAACATGGGAAGCAATGACAAAAAATGAGTGGATAAAGTAGGGCATGGAAGAAAACTTAGAGCAGCATAATGGCACGAGAGAAGCATTTTGTGGTGGCTATACTTCTTTACTTCCTCTTTGGCTCCTCCAGCTACTATTTCACATGAGTGAAAAGGGTAATAGAAAAAAAGTCAAAGGACTTGCCCAGGAAGAAGTACCAGAATTGGGACTAGTCCACCAGACCTACCTCAGACCACTGTACCAAATTATTCTCTGCAGAGCTCACAATAGTGGAACAAATAGAAGTCTGAAAGCACAGTAAGGTAAACCGTTCATCGCTCCTCTCTCTGTTGAAAGAGGTTAAAGCAACTTCAATAGAATTTCACTCAAATATTTGCATCCTGATGGACGAATTTCAGTCCAATGTAATTGGAAATGGCAGTTGAAAAACCTTGATAAAAGGGTTTCAGATGAGAAGGCTAACGAAAAGCAGTAAAAACTGGCAGGGCTAATGCAAGATTGTTTTTCCTCCAGTCCCCGCAGTAATTTTCTAACCCAACTATTGAATTTCTGATAATATTCATTAGGTATCTCCTGGGGGATGCTATGAAAGCTGCCAGTCAGCTACTCTGAAGGAATTCTTATTGTCTGAACCAAGGAGAAACATGCAGCTCATGAACCCAAACCAAGCTTGCTTGCTTTTTTTTTTTTTTTTTAATCTTTTGCACAATGTCTTGATGTATTTCTCATATTATATTATTCCAAAATTATGGACCAAATTCACCTCAGGCTGCAATAGGCAATGGTTTCAATACATTCTGTGAGAAGATGATTGATGAGGTGCGTGAGAGACCACACTGAATTATTCAGGATCATCCAATCCCTTCCCAGTTAATTAAGATGTCTTCTGGGCTGACCGGTCAATTACACCCCTCACGCATCATGACAACCCTCTCCTCAAGTCCTTAAGAAAACCATCAACATTTGTGACCCTTTTACACTGGTAGCCTGTGAAGTGACCTAAGGTTGTTATTAAGGAAAAAAACATATGACCTTCAATCAGGGGTGACCATGTAAGGCTTTGTGTATGGCTTCAGTCAAAAGATGCACAAGAGACTGTGTGATAAGCCAGAGTATTTTTCTATAACTTTATTAGCAAGACAGCCACAGCAAGTGGCAAAGAGGGTAGTAGTTGTGTCTGGAGTGTCAATGTGCAAACAGGGGATGTTAAATGAATGAAACCATATGCCTTAAACAGGTGGTGCAACTACCAAAATTGTTTCAGGTAGGTCTACAACTTAAGGTTTGTTCTGACAGACTTATCTAGGGCAACTACTTCTTTATTAAGGGTGCTGAGGGAAGGACCTTGTGACACTTTATTTTGTGTTTTAGAGTGATGTTTCTGAGTGCCGTCAAACACTGCAGGAGAACCAGAGTTTATCTAACAGAACGTTCAGGAGGAAAAGACACTCTGTACATGTGAGAAATTGTGTTTTGGGGGAGTCTAGATAAGGGCACAGCGCGATGAATGTGGAGGGAATTAATGTGTGAAGATGAGTGACAGGACAAACAGAACTGATGTGGCTAAGGTACAGAGCATGTATATATACTTTGCTTCCATATATCACATAGAAAACATTATTTCTATGACGTAGCAGAAATAGTTGTGCCTACATCTCTCAAAGAGTGAGTGAACTGGAATAATACATTCCTCTGCAGAAGTACTCTAGCACATTGTAGAGATGTTGTGAATAATGTTTTACTATCTGGAATCATATTTCTCCATATCTTAAATGTTAAAATAAAATTAATCAGTGAAATCTGAAATCAAAGCAGTCCACGTTGCACAGAATTTCCTGTTGCTAGGTATCACTTGGTCGTACTGTGATGGTAACTGTCATTTTGTTTCCAGCATCAAAAAACGTGGTGAGATTTTCCCACCTTGTAAACATTTAATAAGGCAGTAGAATAAGCAAGCAGATGCTGAAAAGAAGGCTGGCTGGATCCATCATCCTTTTAAAACCCAAGAGAAAGCAATAATCCAGCCTGGGAAAACAGACTGTTTCCCATGGTCATGTTTGTGCCTTCATGCTACGGGTTTTGTACTCAGGCTGGCAGGTTGGCTCCTATCCCCTTAACCCGGGTTTGAGCCCAGTAGCCTGGATTTCACTGTAGCATGTAATGCAGAAAATCATTTTGTTCCAACCTCAAAGCTACAAGAAGTGAGGAAGCCATCCTTTCCTTGAAAGTTGCTCAAAAATTATTCACCCTGACTGCTTTCAAACTGAACATGATTGGCTCTAGGTGCCAGCTACCAATTCCTTCTCTCTTCTCTTTCTCATCAGTAAAGGATGTTTTGGTACTATCTATTCTCTCAGTTAATTACACTGTAATCGAGTCTTCTGTTGAGTGTCTGTTGGATAAACTAAATTCTTTGAGCTCTGTATGACTATCACTAAAAATCTTTTTCTGTACCTTCAAAATAGTCAAAATACCATCTTCAGCATTTCAGCATCCTTCAAAAATCATGGGCATTGAAAGCAGGACTCAGATAATCTAAATGTAGTTGACTAAAACCCAGGTGTCCAGTCTAAAATGATAGTTGTGGCTCTTCCTCCAGTCAATGAAGAGAGACAGTGCCAGGAGGCAGCTCATTCCACCTCACTTAGGCACCTAGGATGGGCTGGTTGCCCCGTGAAGGTGTCTATCTGAATACATAGGATGTCTGAACAGCTATACGCCTGTCTTTTAAATGGTGAATGCTAGGTGAGATGGGTGACACCACAAATTCATATAGCAGTCAGAGAAGATATCACCTCCCGCTCATCCCTTGCTTCCACTAATAATATACCCATCAACTGATATAGCTTTTTCCACTTGCAATTTGTATTCAGTTTCTCCTCTGCTATGAGCCTTACATCCATTTTTAGAGGCACGTTTACAGCATGTGTTCACACATTTTGTAAATAGGCCCATGCACTTCCAGCTTATGGAGATATATATATATATATATATGTTTTGCATTCAGCTGCTACAAAAACGCACACCGTGTGAAGACCAGTTTGTCAGACAAGTCCGTCCTTACAGCTCTCACCAGCACGCCCCTCTTGCTGCCACATATGTATGTGTAGCAACACTTCATGCTGGGGTTGGCTCTGGAAATGCATTATATAGTAGGACCCAGGGTGTTAATAAAATTCACGGTGATGTTCCTGCTTTGGAGAGATTACAGAGTAAAACAGATCGCCTGTTGATCACTCATTACAAATGATACAGCATCCCATGTCACTTGAGTTCTGAGGAGAAAGAGGGAAAGAAGCACACCTCAGGGAGTGAGTTCGAAACTCGTGTTACACCAGGGCAGCACTTTGAAAGCAGACCATTATCGCAGACATGCGAGGGAGGATTTGAAGGAGAAAGGGACAGAGTACTCTCCGATCACTTTGAACAACGACTACAGTAGGATGGCTTTTCTTAATCCAAGGCTTTGTACAGCAAGATTGCAGATGTTACAGTCCCGTCCAGACAAAGCAGCTGGAGAAACGACTCCAACTGATTTCACATAATCCTAGCAGTTTAAGCAAAAAATACCCAAAGCTGCTGCTGTTAAAAATACACTCTGTGTACAAATAAGTTGGCTTGCAGAAAGGTGGCTCCTTTTAAATGATACAGAGGACTAATGTTAATCAGACTGCAGGTCTTCACAGACAGTGCCGAAAAAGTTCCTGCATTACCACACTAAAGTGAAGCTCATTTTAATGGAAAATATCTAACAAAAAAATGTGCAAAAATGCGACTTCTTAAATTGACATTCTCAGATCTCTCTATCAGACATCATCACACTCAGCAGTGATATTGTCAAAGCTAGAAAGAACACTGCTGAAGAATTTTACAAGATTTACAAAAGCAGTTCCCTCCTCCCTGGAAGGATTAATACCGTTCAGATAAACTGTCTCTGCTGGAGCAACAGAAAGGTCAATTTGTACCTGACTTTTATTTGCCAGGAAGAGGATAGTTTTATAGTGGGACTTCAGGACAGTAGCTTTTTTGAGCATGTTACAGAATCACTTTTAAGAAAACTGCCTGTGTTTTGAAATCAAATTTGCCACTGGGGAAGTGTTTTGCTGTTAATTGGAAAAATACTGTTGTAGAATTGAACCAAAATCTGAATTTAACTGAAAATAAATCAATTTTCAATCATTAATTCCTGTATCTTCTTCAATGGGATCAGAATCACAGAATCATTTAGGTTGGAAGAGACCTCCAAGATCACCTAGTCCAACCTATGACCTAACACTAACAAGCCCTCCACTAGACCATGTCACTAAGCTCTACATCTACACGTCTTTTGAATCCCTCCAGGGATGGTGACTCAACCCCCTCCCTGGGCAGCCTGTTCCAATGCCTCACAACCCTTTCAGTAAAGAAGTTTTTCCTAATATCCAGCCTAAACCTCCCCTGGTGCAATGTCAGCCCATTCCCCCTTGTCCTATCACCTGGCACGTGGGAGAAGAGACCAATCCCCACCTGTCCACAGCTTCCTTTAAGATACCTGTAGAGAAGTACTATTGTTTACATAAATGGCCAAATTGAGAAGCTAAATATCTGAGCTATAAGAGTTTAATCCACCATTTAATATTGGGTTTGATTTTAGAACTTGTGAATATAACAGACAAAGAACTTCATGGAAATATCTAACGGGATAGCCATAAATTCTCTCCAGAAATAGCTGTCAGTATTTTGGGTGCTGGTACTGCTAGCACTACCATTTCTGCTGCCTCAGTTCCCCACTTCCAGATGGCTGAAAGAAGACACGAGCAGTCCTCACCCATCCCTGTGCAAATTCTCCGTTTTAAGTTTCATGGAAGATCAGTCTGGTTTGAGATGGTCCATCTGATTTTGTTTTAAAGGGAATTAGGCTGGGAAAGAGCTATCTCTTTGTAGACATACTGTAACTTCATACAGATTCTAAGTGGCTCAGCGTGCCCTGGGAAAAGTGTAGTGACAAAAGGAAGCAATCACAGCTTTGGTGGTGATATGTAAGTAAAATCAGTACCAACAGCCAAATCCATGAGTGCTGTGAGTGCAAACAGCCCTACTGACTACCATTCACCCTACCCACTGAGTGTGTGTCTGTGTGTGACACCAATTGCTCTAGCTTGATGCTGGTCTTCATGGCTCTTTCGGTGCTTGTAAATAATATCTGCAAAGGGCTGTTCTCTAAAAAAGGCTCTTTCCTCCCAGAAGAGGGTGACCTTGCCCAGGGTGCCCATTGGGAACATGCCTGGGAATGTGCTGCTTGACACAGGCCAAAACCATTCATAGAATCATAGGATCATAGAATCACAGAATCGTAGAATAGTTTGGGTCGGAAGGGACCTTAAAGACCATCTGGTTCCAACCCCTCTGCCATGGACAGGGACACCTTCCACTAGACCAGGTTGCTCAAAGCCCCATCCAGCCTGGCCATGGACACCTCCAGGGATGGGGCATCCACAGCTTCTCTGGGCAACCTGGTCCAGTGCCTCACCGCCCTCACAGTGAAGAATTTCCTCCTAACATCTAATCTAAACCTCCCCTCTTTTAGTTTAAAACCATTACCCTATCACTACACTAGCTGATAAAGAGTCCCTCTCCTGCTTTTTTATAAGCCCCCTTTAGGCACTGGAAGGCCGCTATAAGGTCTCCCCAGAGCCTTCTCTTCTCCAGGCTTAACAACCCCAACTCTTTCAGCCTGTCTTCACAGGAGAGGTGCCCCAGCCCTCTGATCATCCTTGTGTCTCTCCTCTGGACTCGCTCTAATATGTCCATGTCCTTCTTATGCTGGGGGCCCCAGAGCTGAACACAGTACTCCAGGTGGGGTCTCATGAGAGCAGAGTAGAGGGGGAGAATTACCCCCCCTGACCTGCCANTTGCACTTGGCCTTGTTGAACTTCACACAGATTGCATGGGCCCATCTCTCAAGCCTATCAAGGTTCCTCTGGATGGCATCCCTTCCCTCCAGCATGTCCACCACACCACACAGCTTGGTGTCATCAGCAAACTTGCTGAGGGTGCACTCAATCCCACTGTCCACATCGCCAATAAAGATGTTAAATAGTGCTGGCCCCAATACTGACCACAGAGGAACACCACTCATCACTAGTCTCCACTTGGGCATCGAGCCGTTGACCACAACACTTTGAGTGCAACCATCCAGCCAATTCATTACCCACCGAGTGGTCCATCTGTCAAATCTATGTCTCTCCAATTTAGAGACAAGGATATTGTGCAGGACAGTGTCAAATGCTTTGCACAAGTCCAGGTAGATTATTTCAGTTGCTCTTCCCCTATCCACCAATGCTGTAATCCCATCGTAGAAAGCCACCAAATTTTGTTGTGTGAAGCATCCTAATAACTACACAACAGAGATGGTCCCCTGGAGGGTGTCAAAGTCCCTTGTGTGCCTTGGTCTGGTTTGGTCTGGTAGTGTAGGTTAGTCTGAAGGAGCTGAGAAGCAAGATTTTTCTCTGCTGAGCAAAACTGGATAAAAGACCAGTTTGAGGAAATTTGGGTTCTACTTCTACTTCCGTTGGCATCTGTTCAGACTTGCAGAATACAAGTGTTTCATTAAGCCTGTTATTAATAAGCTAGTGATTTGGAAATTCTTAGTTATATGTAAGTATTCTGCTAGTCTGTTCATGACGAACAGAGATGTATGGTGTGAGCTATACACAGAAACTTTGTAATTAGAGTATAGAGATGTTAAGGTTATGTAAGTGGAGCTTTTGGGATGCTGAATAATGTTATCAGAGAATATTCTATCCCTCTTGTTCTATACTCTAGTTGTGGAGCACAAGAGTTATATTTAGTTTTGATAAAGTGGTATTTAAAAGACTGTTTTAGTGGCTCCAGCATTTGTGGCTCCAGCATTTGTTTCTTAAAAATTAAATTCTGTTTCTATTTTAACAAAATAACAGAGAAATAGCAGTGACAAAGCAAATATCCCTAGGGAAGCATCTGATTGAAATTCCAGATGGAATTGAGATAGGCAAAATGCAGCTGTCCAAGTCTTAGACAATGGGCCCTGATATGCAGAGATATTCTCATCTTTGCAGATATTTTCAGATTTCACATTTTTCACATATTCTCTGTTCACCTGTACAGCTTGTTCCTGCTAGAGAGCCCAAGCACAGAGCAGAGCAGCTATTGTACCAACACATAACAAAAAGATGATGTGGGCCCCAAGAGGCTGAGGATAAGATCTAAAACGTACACATTTCGGCAGAACTTAATGAAAGAAACCACAGATGTGTACTTTTCCTTGCAAACACTTCTTTAGGGATGCAAAGCTGGCCAACACAAACATCTAACTGCCTTTTTCTCCTGTATGTTTCACAAATAGGCTGTCTTCTTGTCTTAAGGGCATAGTTTGCAAGACATACTTCTGGCTCCAACAATGTGTCCACAAACATCATGGAGTTTGGCAGTGATGGCTCCTTTCCACTTCAAAACCCTCTCTGTGACAGAAGTATGGTCCTCATGATCTACATCAACTGGCTACTAGGCTTATGCCAATACCTTATATGAAGAGCCCAAAGATGCTATGAAAGAAATACTCATCAGGCTTGAGGAAGTGCTCTTAGTACCCTTGCCAGTTAACAACTGCTGGTTTATTTTTCCTTCTTTTTAGGAAACAGAGCTGTAAGGTAACATTTGGCATTATTTGTCCTATGATAAGTGAGTGCTTGCCGCAGCAGCGAGCAAGCAGCCAGCCGGGCTGGGCAACTCTTCTGTTGTTAATTCAGGGCACAGGGTGCTGCCTTGCTGAAGAGCCAAAAGCATTTCCTTCACCAGCTGCTTTCCCTTGAAAACTCCCACCCAACTCATCAGCTCATGGCATTGGAGCAGCCCACAGTCTAGAGGGATGATGTGTTCAATGGCTCATGAAACTGGACAAAACAAATGTATTACAATACTTTTCTGCTTGTCTTTGAAAGAGTCGCACATGCTGAATGCCTTTTGTGTAAAACAAAGGAGTGGCATCACTAAATTGCTGAAGGAAAAGGATTTGGATATTGAAACAGAATTATACCCCTGCCAGAGACAGGTGACATGCCATTTCAAACAGTTTGATAGGCATCATCCATAACACTCCAGCACTTCTTGCTAGAGCTCCACACCAGGGTCAGCTTTTTTTTCTGCTGGTAGCCAGCAAATATATACTCATGTAATTTTTTTTTCTCCAAATTTGTTTTTACCCAGTTAGTTACTTCCTACATGGTAGGCTAAGGATGATATATTTTTTTCTTGTTAAATCTATGCATTCACTTATCAGGTGGATCAACAACAAAAAAGGTTATGCATGTGCAGAAATTGGTCTATGTAGGTGGGTCATGCCCCTGATTTGCTTCTGAATCTATATTTTACTTCAAATATTTTGCTCAAGTTCCTTTTGTGCTTTTTTTCTGCTACCTGCTGTAAGAGTTAAACACTCAAATATCCTGTGATTTAATCTGTGAACAGACGGGTTAGAATAAAGGAAAGCATTGAGAGAGACCAAATGAGCCAGCTTTCTGTCACTCTTTTCAGGCTGATTACAAGTCTCACACTGTGCTGTGCCCCCTTGGAGTATTTTACAAAAGATTTAAAATCTGTTGAAAAGGTAAATGAAATTCATCTAGGAAAAAAATAAAAAGATTTTTCTGACAGTCTTTGTTCTACCCAGATAAGGGGCTGCTTCTGTATCATTTACAGTCTTTGCGCACAGCAAAGCTTGTCGACATTCAGAATGGCATTAATACAGTGTCGCTGTACTTGGGAGACATCCCAGCCCACTCTATGCTCTTGTCATGTCCGAGTCGCCCTCCCCTCCAAACGACTGCCACTGTTTCATGAAAAAAATGCATTTTCCCAGACTTTCCACAAGCCATGTATATTATTCTCTGAGCAGTCTCATTAAAAATAAGAATTTAACCATCTTTCACTTGATAGAGTTTATGACTAGGAAATAACAGGAGTGATACAAACTGTGTTAATATTATTTTAATCACTCATTTCTTTTAATCTTCCCCACATCAGAGATAGAATAGCTTTTCTTGAAGAACAAAGCATTCAAATACTTATTTTCTATTTTCCCCCACCGTGTTAATGAAACCAGGCAGGTTTTAGGAAAATCAAATTAGTCTCCTCTTTAAATATTCATTAATTTAAACAGGATGAGGGGAAAATTGGTCACTATCTATTCAGTAAATAACACTCAAATTGGCTATGTCCTTATGGTTGCTATGACCTTTTTAAAATAACATCAATTTCTTTATGTAGTGAAACATCACATTGATACAATCACAGTCAGGGCCATTAGCACAGTTATTCTTCAGCTGTTTTCAGCAGGGCTCCTGCTTAAAAACTGATACCTTGATATGACCTTGTACATACTTTGCAAAGGCATTGAGTGGTATCGCTCTGACTGTCAAACCAATAGCAATTCTCAGGGAGCCCACAGCCATAAAAACTGTAAAACTCAAAACAAAAAAATGTAAATGTTTTGGGAAAATGTACTCTAAATCCTATGTTTGACGAAACAGACTGCTGGATGTGCAAGTAAAGTCTTGAACATGGGTCTTTGTTGTTATTTAGTTGCTTTTTAAATGCCACTTACATGTGTATACCTATATTACAGAGCTGCCATATTTCTGTTCCAGATTTCCTAAACAGAAATTCATCAGCAAGCCCATGGAGTTGGCTGTGGTAAGGGTGTACCTGGCCTGCTGCACATCTGCTCAAATGACAAGTATTTGCAGAGTAAGCCTGAGGTCTCCTCCATTATGTGGGCTCGCTGAGGAGGTACCGATCATCTGTCCAACACACGAGCTGTACATCTGACACATTGTTCAAGTGTGTCCACCAAAAAGCTGACCTGTGCATGAGTAAGGGACATTGATCACAACTTTGGGTAGGTTCCAAGAGGCTCCTGTCCTTAACTGACCACTGGAGATCTGGAAATCCAGGTGTCTGGAGTCTTTTCCCACCCATGTGAAATGTTCTGGTTGGAAAAAGGAAATCCCATGGAGAACCTTGATAACAGAACTCTTACAGTGCAGCTAGGTAAAGTCAAGGGGACATTTGTGCTAAGAATGCAGGATAAACACACACACACCAAAAAGCCCTATACTTATTGTACAGGATATTATTTTTGGAGTCTTATTTGTAAACTAGTTCTCTGCACTGATGCATAAAGCATGGCCCAGCTTACTGTGGTGTCCTCAGAAATGAGAATGAATGGGAGGCAAGGGCAGGAACAAGAATCAGGGGAGGCAGGAACTGCAAAAAAAAAAATTTGCCCCTACCCCCCTCAAAAAAGACTCCAAAAAAACACCATGGTGTGTAATCAGGGAAGGTTTCCCACAGTATGATATGATCATGTAGGGCTTCTCTGAATCACTTCCATTTTGTCAACAGTCCTTTAAGAAGAGTTGCCACAAGGTTTGCTGCCAATCTAGTGAGGCTGTGGGTTCCCCCATCACCTATAAGCCCCAGTGTTATCTGTACTGGCAATACTGCTTCCCCCTGCCACCTTATTTCTCAGAGTCACAGAATCACAGAGTCACAGAATGGTTGAGGTGGGAAGGGACCTCTGGAGGTCATCTGGTCCACCCCCCTGATCAAGCAGAGCCACCTAGAGGAGGTTGTCCAGGACCATGTTTCCCCTTAGCATGTGTATAAAGATTTCAAGAATTATCTTATTCATCACTTTGTCCCAGAACTCAGTTTAAATTGGCTTTTATTTTGATCCTAAAGTCCCTTTCAAATTTGCAGGTGTCCCAGATACAGAACTCTCATCCTTTCACTGCTGCAAAAATCATCTGGCACATCACATAGTGCCTGGTCAGGGAAGATGCTGAGCAATAGCATGAATCCCATTCTCAATTTGCAATTATTCTGTGCAATTTGTCACTTAGCCATTTATTTGTTGGTCACCAGCTGCTTTTGTGTGATGATGAATACAGCTGCCCAGTATGTTAAAATGAAATTTCAGAAGACAAGTGAGAAACACAGATATAAGTCACAAAAATAATCCCACTTCCTAATCGTTACAGGAATACACTTCTTTGCTTGTAAATAGACAGGAGACAGGAATGCATCAGTTGCATTATTACAAAGTTTTCTATTTTATTTACTGTACATATTATAGCCAATTACATATATGTACATCTGCTTCTTGGAGCTATTGCATAGGAATGTGAACCTTCTTCAACAACAACTTTGAGCAACTCCCCTGTTCTTAAAAGTAAAAAATATCAATAAAATAATAAAATTAATCTTCCCCAAGTTGAGTCTGTTTTGCTCCTGACAGTAACTGGTGAGCGATTTCCCTGTCCTTATCTCAACCCACGAGCTTTTTCATCATAGTTTCTCCCCCTGTCCTGTTGAGAAAGGAGAGTGAGAGAGCAGCTGGGTGGGCATCTGACAGTCAGCCAAGGTCAACCCACCACAGGGGAACAGAGAGAGAATACAGCATCTTTTGCTCAGCTAGGAAAATTAAAGAGAAAAATTAAAAAATACACTTTTAGTATATGACGCTACTAATCCTTTGCTTCACTTTCCCTACATGCTTTCCTAGAGAGGCAGTGATCTATGTGTATTTGTTTCCTCCCTCTCTAATGTTATCTGTGCTTACTGTTTTATTGATGAAGATCCAGAGCCTGGCAATGCTCTGAGCCTTGACCTTCTGCTCCAACCAGGGAGTACTGTGGCAAAATGGTGGGGAACTTGAAAGCAAGTGAAGGCTTCCCAGGGATCTGTGGAAACAGGTAAACCAGGGAGACACTTCCTTGCCACAAGCAAAAAGCAATTATCCAGGCTGGAACTCAGGTCAATGTAGCAGGTTATGGCATTTTTGTTCGTTTTACTTTAGTGGGTCAAAACACATAACAAAAACTCTTTTCTTGGCACCAGAGGTTTTCCGTGTAATAGGCTGTTCACATGACTAGATAATATGTTGATGCTTTAGGAGTTTGTGGCAATTTATTGTTGCCATGCACAGCACAAACATAGTCTAGGTGACTTCTTTCCTCTGTTCAACATTTCTTCACAGGTCATATTTTCTAGCCATCTCAACATTCCTGTTGCTCCACACCTTCCTCAAAGTGTGAGGTACAAAAGCCTGGATTGAGACCTCCAGGGTACACCTTGATAACGCTGAATTATCAGAGCTGTACAAATCCAGTCATACCCCCATGACTAAATCATCTGCGCTCAGAGTTTCCTTCTTATTAAGGAAGATCGGCTTACAATTGTTTGTCCTCATATTGCAGAACAATAGAATAATTCTGCTTGGGAGGCACCTCACAGCCTTTCAGCTTCTGCAAAGAGCCTATCTGCTCGTCCTCCCTGACAGTGTGTAGCTGGTCACCTCCTCTGCAGCTCCTTGGCCTGCTAACCACTCCTCACCCAGCTCACACCTCCTGCTGCAAGGACACTGCTGCTGCCCCCCACCCCAGCCCTCGGGGAGCCACCTGAGACCAGGATGCTGACATTGTCCCTCAGAGCTCTGTCTGGGCTGAGGCCGCCAGTGTGCTCCCTCCCAGGTAGGAGACCACGTCCTGTGGTGCCTCACCACTGTCTTGGGTTTATGTATATAAAACCTTTCTGGTTTTAGGTATATATATATACACACCATTCTTATATTTTGATTCTTCCAACTGTCTGAAGAAGGCTTCATCTACTTCTTTCTGATCAGGTTGTCTTAGCAGACACCCATCACATCATCTGTCCACTAATCCTGACACATAAACAGTCAGCTGGCTCATGGCCCCAAGGCAGCCCCTGCTGTTGGCAGCCTCTGTTAGCTGTGCTGTGTTATTGCTCCTACTTTAGCTCCCTGGCAATGCTGTGCACAGAGATGAAGGCAGGGGATTTGCACCTCCATTGCCTTTGTAGGCAGAGCAGTAGGAGCTCTCTCTGACCTCCAGCCATCCCACCAGCCGGCACGGGCAGTGCTGTGAGGACCTGCATCCTCATGGCATGACTCGGGCTTGGCCGGCCAGCCCAGCCCAGCCCCGGCTCTGCCCCACACCAGAGGAAGAGCCAGGTTGCATATGAAAGGAGAAGAGATTTTGTAATGTTTTATTTTCTTAACCTCTTCTTTTGTTTTTCATGACCTTTTTTGAATACAACTTTTTTCACCCCCCAGTAATATTTTATTTTGAAAGGTTGGCAAGCTTTGTTGATACTTTATTGATTCCTTTCCTTTGTTGATCCCTTTCAATACTTAAAGGGGTCTTATAAAAAGGATGGAGAAGGACTCTTTATTTGGGTAGATAATGATAGGACAAGGGGGAACGGTTTTAAACTAAAAGAGGGGAGATTTAGATTAGAGATTAGAAGGAAGTTTTTCACTCAGAGGGTGGTGAGGCACTGAACAGGTTGCCCAGAGAAGTTGTGGATGCGCCATCCCTGGAGGTGTTCAAGGACTGGCTGGATGGGGCCCTGGCCAACCTGATCTAGTGGGTGGCATCCCTGCCCATGGCAGGGGGGTTGGAACCAGGTGATCCTTGAGGTCCCTTCCAACCCAAGCCATTCTATGACTCTATGATACTTGCCTAAAGGGAAAAGATACACTGATAGGGAGGGGGAAGGCTTCAGCAACAAGCTCAAGCGCCACCATGCCTATCATGGCTCTTCATCTTGTCCCAACATAGGTGAGAACCTGCTGCCTTCGAGGCCTGACTGAAATCAGACAAGAAAGCCAACAAACTGTGAAGACTGTGACCTTTCTCCTTGACAGAATTGAAAGGACAGTAGAATAAAAACACACACACACAACATAGTTCAGACTTCTAAAAAGAAGAAAACAAACTGGAAAAGTGTGGAGGAGAAAGTTCCGGGTTCACAGCACTTAAGTACAGGCTCAATTTTGGATGTGTCAGTATCCCACTGGGCTCAGAAGGTCTTTGTGAACTGAAGCACAGGCACTCTAGTGCTTGGCATAGCCTGTGTACTTCTCGTAACACCAGGAGACATCTCAAGCAAACAAAAATGTGATCAGTGGCATTCTTGCAGCCCATACCAAGGTTTTTAAAAGGTAATGATTTTGAAAAGCTGGATGCAGAAGGCCCCAGGCTGGCTGGGAAGAGCAAGCTGCTGTTTTGTGAATGAGGTATTATAGTGTCTCATGATTCAGACATAGGCAGTTGAGGAGATGACCTTATTTTTACGTTGAAAAAACGTTATCAGATGTGACTAATTGGAGGCTGGTGGCAGGGGAGAGCTTCGAGGCACAATAATTGTTTTTGTCTGATCAGAGGGATCAAAAGAGAATCCCTTAGAGAGCTAAATTCAAAAATGAGATTCCTGTGGTATGTAGATCATAAGATTGATTTTTTCTGGACATGCCTGGACAAGGAGAAAAGAGCTGAATATGATTAAATACAATCTTGCTGCCAAGGAGGTGAAGAATTTGTTCTCTTTATTGCATGCTTTGTTCTATATAATGGTCACATTTCCATTTGTCTGCTCAACAGTTGCACTTTAAAAAAAGATACAACTCTTCTTTTCCTTCAGGAATAGAGAGTGTACTATCTGGCTGTGAAGTATCTCCGTGTATAGGAATTTCAGTGTTAGGGACCTGAGTGAATGATTTCTAACAATGATTGTCAACTGAAGAATTTTGCTTCAAGATCTTATTGGTCCTTTGTCTTATGGATGAGGACATGTAAGGACCCTTCACTCACCGAGTCTCTCCTGTGGCACTGTGGCACGTGTGCAGCAAGCCCACAGTACTGAAGCTGAGGAGCAGGAGAGCTTTGGGAAGCCCATTGCAGCCAGCTGCAACCTCTAGCCTGCCCGGTTCATCCTCTGAAGCCTGTCATGTCAAGACTTGGGCCAGGGCACGGCTGAGCTGCTGTGGCACTCAGAGCCCTGGGTGAGCACTTCTGACTGGGAAAAAAAAGAGAGGATGCTGCTGTTGCCTTTATGATCACCCCTGACTGCACATGCTGGCATTTCCAAAATAGGATTTTTTTTTTCCTGAATACTTCAAATCGTAATGCCACCAAACACAATATGAAGTGAATGAATTTACTGTTTCGTGATGCAGCATTGTACAAAATGCCCTTGAGAAACTCATCATAAGGAAACTTTTTGAGTATTATACAGCCTCACTGGGGAAGAGCCCCTGGGAGGGGCAGATCCTGGTGCACACACCTGGGGCATTCCGAGCGGGATGTGTCCCCAGCCCAGCAAGCACAGCTGGGATTCATTTCTTCAGGCTGTGCTTCACAGTCTCCTATTTTTGTCAGCTATGATGAGGTCCCACCAGGCAGGGACATAAAAACTGGTAAAATGGGCGAAGCCAATTATGCGCTGAGGAATTCCTGGTCCTTTCTCTTGAAGACCAATATCACTTGATAAGGGAAGAAGAGAGATTTGAAAGGGCATTACTTCCACCAGGTTTCCTTCCCAGCACTCCTACTCTACTAGCGCTCTTCCACCACCTTGAGAAAGGGATGCAGAATACATACCTGCAAGAAGCACATCCTTCAACAGAGCATTTCTCTCTCAAAACTCTTTTCAAGTCTTCTAACATGAAGGCAGTTGCTTTGAGTGGGTGAACCCCTGTGAACCTTGCTCAGGATCCACTTCTCACGGGTGTACAGACCCCTTGCAGCTCTCCAGAGCTGTGCCATCCCAGGCACACACCTGCTTTGCTCTGGGACTATTTGGAGAAACAACCACACTTCTCATAGGCTGTTTCTTTTGTCCCTCCATTGTTTCTCTCTGAATTCCTCCTTTTCAAGGGATGCACAGCCAGCTCACACCATGCTGCTGAAAGGAACTGCTGAGCTTCCTTCATCACTTCTTATTTATCGCCACCACAGAGCACGGTACAGATCTACATAAGCTGGTCTCCTTTTCAGTGCCCTCTTGGCATGCTAGTTACAGAGTATTCTTCAGTGTTGAAGATATTTCTGTTGTCATTGCAGGCTTTTCTAGAGGGATATCACATTAATGCCAGTGCCAGATCTTTGCATTCTTCTCTGCTGCTGCTTTTGTTACCTGTTTCTGCCAGCTAAGAACAGAAGGGACAGCACCACTCTCTGTGGTTGCCCTTACCCTTTTGAGACATTGCATTCTGTGCGAGCCTGACATAAGATGCATTTTTGTGTGCTGCTTAGCCAGGCACTTTATCTTCTCTGGCATTCAGTGCCTTGGTACATTTTTCTTCAACTGAACTAACAGGTTTTGTAAATTGATGAACTACAAATACTAGTGTTTTCAGTTGTGGAGTGAATCCCAGAATAGAGAACCAGTATTTTTTCATTTAAAAATAATTACAAACTGATTTTCAAAGATAAAGAAAAGATTTGGAAAATATAGTAATTTATTAGAATAAAATGTTATTTTTTGTTTCACATTTTATTTCTCTGTTGTTTCAGTACTGCAATCAATGACCAAAAATAGATCAGTTTCCAAACCACATAAGACTGAAATGTCTTTAAAATATCAGAAAGACGGAAGGAAGGAAGGAAGGAAGGAAGGAAGGAAGGAAGGAAGGAAGGAAGGAAGGAAGGAAGGAAGGAAGAGGGAAAGAAAGAAAGAAAGATGGGAGAAAGGAGGGAAGATACCATTATTTGTCTTCCTTTTAAGTGTGGTTTAATTAAATTCAGACTAAAAGTTTTCAGTTTTCCTAATGCCCCACAAGAAGTAAAAACATTTTAAAATAAGAGTTGGACAGACTGAGCTTTCACATAATTACCAGGTCACAGGAGTCATGGTATCAGAAGATGAGAAATTTATCCTTTCACTGATCTGCAGGAAGGAAAAAGAATGTTATCCCATTTCACAGATGAGGAACAGAAACATAACAGCCTAAACTCTCTGTCATTTCACTGCAAGCTTCTAACCGAGACAGCTATGTTAGGAGCAGTACTGTTCCCGTTAGCGTTAGTGGAAAGAAACAGGCACCTCCAGAGAACAGTTTCCTAAGGCAGAAATCATGCTACCTACATGAATATGCTCAGCATTGACAACTCCAGTTCTTCCACAATCACACACGAGAATCCCAAAACCACAAACTGGCTTAAATCAGAAGATTTAAGAAAATGTGCTCTAGGGCTGTTCTATTTTCTGCGGCTGTTAGGTAGAGGTGGGTCACAGCTTTTTCTTAACCATAAGATCCAAAAAGTCTTCTTTTGGTATAATTTTAAGACTCTTGAGTAATTCCACATCTCTTGATGTCTCTAAGGAAAAAAAGATGCAGCTCTCGCAAGATTCAGGCTAAAGATGGAGAGCTGGCAACCGTAGATGGAGATCTGGCAACTTTATATCTCCGCTCTCCAAATGATAGATTTGAAATGCCACTTTCTTCAGCAGGGCTTTCCTTGCCTGACTGAAAAATTTTCTGTTGTCGTTTCATGTACTCAGCCTGACCAATGAAGTGGTAATTCATGGCTGGCCGGCTGGTATCAGATGCTTGCCCTGCTACACGTCCCTGCCAAGGCTCCTCGCACAATTCACTCTATTGAAAAGCTAGCTCATTTCCACTTGCAGCCAGCTCTATTCATATTCCTCTCAGAGTTAGTGACAATAAATATTATAAAATCACACAAATCCAGATGGTGTGGGTTGGAGTTGCCAGCTGTTCTGCCACTTGTGAATTGCCTCTCTTGTCCTATAGCTTGGCTTTCACAGAAAGCATATCATCAGTTTCCTGTGGTCTCATTGCATCTCTTTACAAGCCATCCATCACCCACTCATCCTGAGATATTTTCAACTTTCAGTGTAGATATATGAGACATAGAGGAAAAGCAAATTGGGGGCAGAAAATCAAAGAGTCTTTCACCACTGAGGATTATTTTTCAGATAGTGACCTTAACCTCTCATCAGCTGAGAACGTCCCAGTTTTCACATGTGAAAAGAGACCACTTCAGTGGTTCAGCTGATTTTTACTAATTCTGTTTTGTAGAAGACATAGCTAAAAGAGAAGCAATGGTTCTCTAATCTTCTGGTACTTATCACTGCAAAATCAAGAAGAAACCAGTGTCAAATGAACACCGAAACTGAAATACCGCCGTGACCTGTGTGAATAGAGTTGTGTAAATCCCAGGCATTCTGACAATTACATTGTTTTAGCTTTGAGTGTTTTCTCCAAGTTGTTATGCTTTGAGCCTAGGGTGGTGCCTCTAGGCTGGAGGCAGTCTCCAACCCAGGGAGGTTGCCCTCCAGATGACGACCAGGCTTAGGAGAAAGGCTACAACATAGCTATGGCTGACAGTGCTGTCATTAACATAGGTGTGAACATAGATATGATTAACAAATGTATGATTGCCATTGGTCTTGGCCCTCATATTGGCTGTCTTCTGAGCTTTCTTCTTGACAAGGGGTGCAAACAATGGTGAGCGGGAAGAGATACGAGCAGAGATGGGACCAGCCCAGGGCCAGGGGCAAGATAAAGCCTGTGCCCCTATGAGCAAACAAAGCCACCAGCTGTGGGGACATGTTAAAAGGCAGCAGGTTCCAGGGCTGTGGCACCAGCTGAGAGCAGGCACTGGCAGCAGTGCAGATGCTCACAGCTGCTGCTTTGGCTGGTGCCATGCTTCGGGGCCACAGTGGTGGGACAGAGGTGTCTGAGGAGGGAAGAAGACCCTTCGGAGTCCTTCAGACAGGTGTCTGAGGCACCAAAGTGTCTTACCATCAGTCTGTCTCACTAAATTTGCAGTGAAGCCTATTCCATTATGTCATTTAAGCTACTGTTTCCCTGGTTGAGCCACAAAATTGAAAAATAACAATGGTCATTGTTATTGCAGGTCCAGTCAAGCCGTAAGTCAAGTCACCCAGCTCAGCAAGGAGCAAGGCCAGCATAGCTCAGGCAAAGACCCGGGGCTGAGCTTAAATGCAGCTCCTGAACAAAGCTGGGGAGGCCCCAAGGAGGCATCTCCCAGCTTTTTCTCCCATTGCTCTTTTCACAGCAGTCTGATCCCAGGTTACAGGGCTGCAGCGGATCGGAGCTGCCCTGGAGCACAGGCACCTGTACCCCTGGTGGGATATTGCAGAGCCTGTTGCTGCACCCAGGACCCTAACCTCAAGTGTGCACTTGGACCAAAAAAATCAAGAATCACGAGTAGCAGCAGTTGTTCCACCAGGGTCTACAAGAGTGATAGCCGGCCCTTGAGGAAATCCTGCTCAAGATGGGCTCAGGACTTTTTAATAAAGCTTTTAGCTCACATTACAGGAAGGTGAAATTAGATTCACAGAACCATAAATGCATCAGGATTTTGAATGCAACATAAGCCTCTTCTGAAACATTCATCATTTCTACTTATCTCCAAGTCAGTGGCATTCAGTCAGTTCTGGCTGAGTAAAGCAAGTAGGAGAGGAGGGGAGCACCCCCCCTCCAGTCTGTACGCAGCCTATCTCACAATGGCATGAAAGCTCCTCTTTTCTTCCCTAAGTCATTATTTGAGCAGTATCCTTGGGTCAGAAACCCTCCAATCCAACAGACTCCTTTCTGTGCCTTTTCTCTCAGCAGCCCTCCACGCAGATCACTGTAACTTTTCACTGATTCCCATCTGCCTCCTGACAGTGGAATTTTACCATCAGAGCCTGCCCAGAATTGGGACATCAGGCATCCAGGAAATATTTGACTTAACTGGTAAGACAATTCAGAGTTGGGCAGGCACAGAACTAGTTAGTATGACATTTTTTAATTTGATATTTTTATTTCATACCAAGGCAGTCAGGTAGCATTCAGTCTCCCAGTCCTACCTTCAGCTTTGCTCTTAGACTACTTACACTGAAAGACTGGGATTTATATAATCTTCCAAATTATTTCTGCCAAGGTGGATGATGCTCACCGCCAGTTACTCAGGTGTAAATGGAAGAGTCTCTGGCACAGTATTTGCCCCTCTTCTGATTTCAGCAAACAGGTCCCTCAGGAATCATACAAACATCATAGAATCACAGAATGGCTTGGGTTGGGAGGGACTTCAAGGATCATCTGGTTCCCCACCCCCTGCCATGGGCAGGGATGCCACCCACTAGACCAGGTTGCTCAAAGCCCCATCCAACCTCGTCTTGAACACCACCAGGGATGGGGCATCCACAGCTTCTCTGGGCAACCTGTTCCAGTGCCTCACCACCCTCACAGTGAAGAATTTCCTCCTAACATCTAATCTAAATCTCCCCTCTTTTAGTTTAAAACTGTTCCCTCTTGTCCTATCATTATCTACCCAAGTAAAAAGTCCCTCTCCATCCTTTTTATAAGCCCCCTTCAGGTACTGAAAGGTCACAACAAGGTCTCCCCGGAGCCTTCTCTTCTCCAGGCTGAACATCCCCAGCTCTCTCAGCCTTTCTTCATAGGAGAGGTGCTCCAGCCCTCTGATCATCTTTGTGGCCCTCCTCTGGACCTGTTCTAACAGGTCCATGTGTTTCTTGTGCTGGGGGCCCCAGACCTGGACACATCACTCCAGGTGGGGCCTCACGAGGGCAGAGCAGAGGGGGACAATCACCTCCCTTGACCTGCTGGCCACTTGTCTTCTGATGCAGCCCAGGATGCAGTTGGCCTTCTGGGCAGCAAGTGCACACAGCTGGCTCATGTTGAACTTTTCATCCACCAGCACCTCCAAGTCCTTCTCTGCAGGGCTGCTCTCAATGAGTTCTTCTCCCAGTCTGTACTCATGCCTGGGGTTGCCCTGACCCAGGTGCAGCACCCTGCACTTGGCCTTGTTGAACCTCATTTGGTTCACATTGGCCCACTTCTCAAGCTTATCCAGGTCCCTTTGGATGGCATCCCTTCCTTCTGTTGTATCAAACAACAGAGGAATCAGCCTCTCTCCCGCAAAAATCCTTGAACTACAATGTGACTTTTGTTATATAAATTTATCATCATTCTGAGTCTATATGAAAAGCTCTTTGTAAAGTCCTGGCCAAACTCTGCCTTGAATTTTCTTGGTAGGACGCTTGTTATCTCAGTAGCAGTGCAGCAAATGAGTCAGCAGAGAATGTGCCACTGGGCACGTTACTTAATCATTCACATCTGCTGCATTTGAGGACACATCCGAAAGAGGCATCGGTGTTCCCAGTCGTTCCCTAGGGAGGCACTTAACCTGTGCGAGTGTGACTCAGCAACGTTTCTTAATTATCTGATAGTTGCAGGAGATTTCAGGATTGAATTTTTGTCAGCAGCATTTTATCCAAAGTGGTGAAAAGCTTCTAAAAAGCACTACTGGGACATATTCTTACTAGCTTTATGGCACTTGGCCTTCATTATCATAAACAAACCCAGATACCTGCAGAGTCTTTTGGAGAATTTCATGTAAACCCACAGGAGGACTCATTGCAATCACCTACACATGCGTCCTTAAAAGCAATGGCACTCCCCACATAGGCTTGACCTGAGCTGGGCTCTTCATCTCCCAAGGGATGGTGGCCTTTCCTGGCTGCTCTTTACTGTCAGCAATGCTGTGCTGCCCTGGCACAGGGGTCATAGGTTTGTTACCAACTCACTGGGTGAACACAGCTTGGTGCCAGGTGTCTCCATGGTTTAGGGTTGGGATAATAGCAAAGGACTTGCAAATATTGGCACCTGCTGAGAATAGAGGCCCCAGAACAGCTAGCAATGCACCTATGGGCTATCACCCATCATTTTAAAAGTGCAGCCTGGAGAGCTAGGAAAAGACTGCTTTTGCTTTAGGAAAGGCTACGCAGCTGAGCAAGGAAAGAAACAGTGAGCAACAGGGTGATGCTCCTGATGCAGCCTGGAAAATTAATGTCCCTGTTTGCCTCTCAATGTCTAGCCCAAGGTGGAGGCTGAGGGCTGAAAAATGGTTCAAAAGTCGATCACCTGATAAAAAACGTAAGGGTGGGGAAAAGAAAGGAGATGCCTGCCTCAGATCCAGCATTCCTCATCAAAGAGCTCCTGGGCGTGATCACCTCCACTGTGGTGACTGAGCCCATGAAGGACCATGCCCCTCAGTGCCATCAGAGGGGTCAGCACCTTGGTGGGCACTCACAGCTCACGTGGGGCATGACCACCCTCGTGCAGGTTATGATCGCCAAGCATCGACAGCTTTGAGCACATGGTGACGGTGACTGAGGATGAGCAAGAACCAGCCACCAGCGTGGGGGATGTAGTTGATGCATGTCAGCATAGAAAAGGTTTGTTTTACAGTTTAAACTGTTAAAGACTCCATTATCACTGTGTTCTTACTATAAAAGTAAAAAATTTCACAACACCTTACTTTTAAATTAAGTGTTAAAACACAGGGTTCATGATAACATTTTCAAAACTGACTGAAGAACAAGACTGCTCCTGAGGTTCCTCTAGATGCAGATAAACCCTTCATAGACTTCCTGGGAGCATTAGGTGGCTCGCAGTTTTGGAAAAAATCTACTATATTTCTCCATTTTTAGTTAACTAAGTAATACAGATTTGCCTCAAAGTAACTGAGGGCCCCATGCAGGGCTGAAGGTCCCAGGTCCTAGTTCGAAGGAGTAATTTAAAGCCCTAATTTCAGCTGTCAGTTTTGAAGCTGAAAATTTGAAGCTTCCTTGTTTAAGCTTTCAAAGGAAATTGGAAAAGTGAAAATGTGAGGGTTTTTTTTCCTATTTCTATTCTGAAATTTGAAACAGCTGCCACGAAATGTTTATAACCATACATAGTGTTCAATAAATGTCTAAACCTGGAAGGAACTACGCATGAATTATATCTGATTTATACATTAAATAAAAATAGAAAGAACCAGTTGCATTTTAAATGTTCTTCCTACATTCAGTAAGTCTTGAAATTATGATGTCTATAGAACACTGCCGGCAAAAATGTCTAGTGGTTTGCATACACTATAGCAAAACATTTTAAAAGCATTCCAAGAGTTTATCAGACAGGGCAAATGCTTGGGCATAATTAAGCCTTTATAAATTGGCTTTTCATGGGGAGAATTCTTGGAAAATAATTTTATTTTTAAGCTCACCCCATAACACGCAGGCCAAGATTAACCATAAAGAAAGGTCTGAGCAGCAAGTAATTGCACTCGGGCAGGTACCCATGCTCCATAAAGACACAGAGAGCATAACGGAGCCGACAGGAATCAAACCCCAGCAGTGAGGCGGAACAGCCCCTTCCCAGGCCCTGACCCTGGCCATGGCTTGCAGATCCCAGGCTAGCTGAGAACAAATCTGCAGCTCATCTCCTTATGACAAAACAAAGTGTGCGTGATTGAGGCTGCTTTGGAGTGGTGGGAGCAGAGACCATGACCCCAGGCTCTGCTTGAATGGTTCTCTGCGCCCACCAGGTGTGACAGCCTTCCAACGCAGGGACAAAATCGGGGACTATGATATTTGTGAACATCCCTTTAATGGAGCTGAAGTACAACTTTCACATAGGGTACAAATGAGTCAATAAAGTCACACTGGAGTTTTGACAACTGCTACTAATCCACCTCAGAAGGTTACACGAAGCTTGTGTTTAAAAAACTGCGTCATTATATATCATTATAGTCAGAAAACACTTTGGTAAATACTTCTGCTGCTTCTTTGGAGGATTAATTTTAAACTGCAGATACTCTCCAATCACACTTTCTGGTTTCACTTTGAAGCAATAGTACTTGGCCTGTTCAACCTCAGGGAGTGAAAACATTTAATATTTTGTCTTCCAGCTTATTACTCAGCCCAGACAAATGTAGCAGAATAAAGTCACTAAAACAATTTTAAGAAGATAATTCCCTGGTTTTGTTAGATAAATCACATTTTTTGCAATTAACGTGATCGTTATTAGCATTTTAGGCCTCGCTCAAGATATACCTGCATATACCAAAATAAAATATCCTCATTTTCATTTTATGGCACATCTCTGTTAGAAAAATATTCCAACAAAACAACACAATCAAAACAAAGCCTTGTAACCTGTCTCCTTAAACAATGGAGACAGTTGATCCAAAGGCACAGACAGACGTGGTTTTGGTGCATGTCCCGCGGGGCCAGGGAGGCAGCGGTGTAGGGAGCAGGCCCATCACCCCTTATGCCACCCCCTCCAGAGCTGGTTTGTCTTAATTCGCCTAGGGACAGCTAGCTTTGCGACATTAGTTTATGCTCTTACCCTGGTAATGTCCCCCCAGGAAACTTTCCAGAAGCAGCTCTGACGTCCATGAGGGCCAGCGATCACACAGGACCGATCTTTTTACTGCAGACATGCTCAAAAGCCCAAGTTGCTGGGAAAACAACCAGGAACATAACAACTAAGGGTCTATGCACAGGCCATAAGCCTTCAGTTGTAAAGTTTATGTTTCAAGCGCAAAGAGGGTAACGGCCTTGTGGTCTTCACAGATGAGCAGATGAACCATCCCAGTTGCCTCGGCATTTCGGTCTGCTTTCAGGGAGCTGTGACTGAATTTTGGGGGGAAACCAAGAGGGAAACCAACTCATTGACATTGGGTAGTATTGGCTACCTACCCCTTCACTGGGTGATACGTCAACATGGAAGTTAATATATCCATGTTAACTCCAAGCCTCATTAGAGACACAGACCATGCACGAAGCACTCCTTCCATAGATGGAGCACCTGCCTTCTCTTGGCATTAGCTCATTCCTGACATGAAAAGCTTATAGTGTCTGACATTTGGAGGTTTACAGCATCCACAGATCCCCCTTCTAGGAGGAAACAGATACAGGGCTGTGGAAGCAGGACACAAGCTGCGGGCTTGTCCCCACATGTGCCCTTTGTCCCACAGGTGGGTTTGTGGTGCCTAAAGGAAGCTGCCACACAGGAGGACAGCAGCTTGGAGAATAAGGTGGAAAGCTCCCTGCTCTGGAGGGCTTCTGGATATTTTACCTTTTAATCTTGCAAAAATGCTCTCAGAACAGTGTTGTCCTAGTATGTCTGTTTCTTTAAGTGGAAAAAAAAAAAAAACATAGTTTTTAGTAAAGCACACACTGGGCTTTTCCTTGTTCCTCTGCTATCCATGATGGTTTTGCCACTGACAACAAAAAAGGAGGACCAGAGCCTTTAATGCCCTACTTTTAAGTGTTAATACATTTACAGAAGACTACACAAACAAGCGCTGAACAGCAATTACACAGTATTAGATGTACACAATATTTGTACATGTTGCTAAAACAATGATGCTAAATGAAGAAGCTTTATTAGTTTAGAGATTTTTGGCTGCTGTTATTAAAAATATATTTACCTCAAAGGAAATCCAAGTATTTCATTTTACAAACAAACGACTGAAAATATAGCAGTAAGCAACATAAACTATTGCTTTTTATGTTTATACAATTTTTTGGCATAACACTGCCATACAGTTACAGAATTATAAAATATATCTTTATAGTGCATTACAAACCCAGAAACTGGTTACCACTCCTACCACATACATATGGTATTGGTACTACCAAACATGCACGGCATTCTGTAATTAAACACTGCTAAGGAATACAGAGAAGAGAGCAGGACCATTCATAAAAACTGACATGTAGCTGTTTCAGTTCTCAAGTAAAAAACGTTGGGTTTTGTTTCTTTTTTCTTTTAACAATTACCACACTTTTTTCTTAGAATACCTTTTAACAATGAAGTATACAATAGTTCCAAATTGTATCAGTGCATACCTATACCTAATCATCTGTCTCTGAACTCAAACTGCTTTAAGGGCAAACAACCGGGGAACAGGTTAAGACAGAAAACAGAGCAACTAATGATCAGCAAACATGCTTCAGCAGGTCCCAAAAATAAAAATGCCATAATCTGTTTTACTGCAAAACAATAAATTTCACACTGTTAGCCACAGCAGTAAATACATTCAGTATATTTCACAATAAACTTCAGTTGATGAATACGCCACTAGACTTGTAAGCGTGGTAGAATTAAAAAGTGCCAAGTTCCTAAGAAGTAATAGACTTCTTTCAGGACAATTTGCCAATTCTCACATTTGTTATTTTATAGCAAAGAGCTTTATGCTTTTGAAAATAAATATAAAAGTGATTATAAGCATAAAGCCACAGGCGGCCTCCCTTTAATTGATATCTATAGCTTTTGAGCTGTATTTTAACAGTCCAGTACATATGGCATGTATTAAATACATTCTTAAAATAAACTCTTGCTTTCCCCAATGGTCTTAGGTAAGTATACTTAAGAATGTGGGCTGCAAAAGGAACACAGATTCCAGGAAAATAAATAGTTCACAGGCAATACAGAGCACAGAGATATTACAGAGACACAATTTACATTCCCCTCAGAGGACTGCATTTAAATACCTGTGAGCAGTGAATCTACTATTATGGTCCTGACTGTGATGTGAAAGGAGAGCAGGGAGCCCATAGGCCTTTCTATCCCATCCTTCATTTTCAAGCTCCCTTCACCAGCAGGAATGCCATTTGAGCAGTTACTTGTATTCAACTGCAACTGGAACTGGGGACATGCATCAGAATAAGTTACTGAAATATGGAATGAGGAGTATGGTTCTCAGCACACCTCAGACAGGATATTTGTCTTCTACATAATCACAATGTTACACCCATTTATGCTGGCCCAAATAGATGCTCTGTCTACTTGTCTCCAAATCCAGTGTTACCTCACTCAGATATGGGCTAGGAAAAGGTTTTGCCTTTGATCTTGCTTTCACACCAATAGAAAAAAAAAAAATGTATGTATCACTTTTGTGTTTGGAATCTGCCTTCTAATACTTTATATAGAATAATTTGTATAAAAATTAATTCAGAAGGGACACGTAAGATAATACTGTTATTAGCATAGAACAAGTGACTACATTTTCTGCCTAAGCAGGTATCTTAGCATTAGAATTTCCCAAGGCTTTTAAGAACAGGAAACAGATTACTGTTCATCTTTCAGTAATTGTGTTTAAACGCACTAGCAATTCCTGAATAAACAAATCTGAGACAAACAAGAGATTACTTTTTCCAAACAAAACAAAATTAAAATATGGAGTTCATAGCCAAAAGGGATTGTCAAGGCTGAAAGAACTCATGAGTTCAAAAATGGAAAAAATGGAAAATTCATGGAGGGAAAAAAAAAAACTTCACCTGTTCTTTCACACAATCTGTTGGTGGCCACTGTTGGTGACAGGATACAAGGCTAGATATATCTTTGGTTCTGATCCACAGTGGTAGTCCTTAAGCTAACATACACCATTAAAATAATTTTGTCACAATTTTATTGATGGAGAAACTTCATACACTTATTTGCATCTTATTCATAAATACTGTTTTTGTCAAGAAAATTTAATATATTACCTGTAAATGCATGACCTAAGAGATACATTTTCACTTAAATACATGTATCTTACTATAATTTGTGATCAGGTTTGCATTAACGTATTCACAATCACTTGCTTTTTAATAAGAAAAGGCAATATTGTATCTTCTAAAAGGAAAATGCTTTCCAGTTCTACAAATATTATGAGATTATTTTTTCTAAATACTGTGGTATCATCTTGGGCAATACCTCATCTAGACGACTTGCCTTTCCTCCATAAACATGGTTAGAAATTGTCTGCAGGAATTCAGTTTGTATCAGAAATAAGATCACAAAATGCTGTTACCAAGTAGTCTGTTTATAACAAGTGAACCAGTAGTTCTTCTACCTTTTGATTCCCAACATGCACATTACCCCACCCCCCGCTTCTCAGCCACTGGACAAATCACTACCATCACAAATTTCAGGAAAAGAAAGGTGCACAAAATAATTCAATTAAACAGACATAAATACATTTTATATTAAAAAAAAAAAAAAAAAAAGCTGTTTTCCATTTAAATCTATTACATCTCCCTTGACTTACCTTACTGGATCATTCATCAAAATTATACAAAGCCTATAAGGTTTGTAAACTTTCTGGTTCTAGTACAGGTATATACAACTGCAGATTGTTATAATTATCCTGGAATAATTCAAGGAGGCTTACACTAGGTTACATGAAATATTAACTATGATTATACAAATATCTATGACTGCTGTAAACTTTGGAGCAGGAAACTGAGGAGCTGACCACAGCCACAGAAAAGCTCTCAAAGGCTTATTGAAAATATTTTAGCATCCTTCAGGATCACACCTTTAAATATGAGCAACTCTGCTCCTAGATAAGTGCACATGCTAACAGCTCTTCTTACCTGAATGGTCTGCAGCGCATACCTCATGTACCCAAGCTTTTAGTCTCTATGCCAACCCATTCTCAGGTACCAAGGCACAGTTATGTCCTGGCTAGTAGGGTACAGAGCTGTAAATAATCTTAAAGTGCTGTATTTTTGCATGATTTGTACAATTGCCCTCACTTGCATGTGTGCACTCAGCAGCATTTTGTCAAGTTGCACACTCATACACCCTCACCGTGGGATGCTTGAAATCAAATTCACAGATGTATGAATATGCACACTCCTCCCTCAGTATCAGAGGCTGTTCAGCCAGATGTACTTGTTGGGAAAGAACCCCTGTATGGGAGGTTCCATTCAGTTAATATATGACTAGCTCAGATTCTGGTAAAACACTGGGCCAAAATGCATTATTATAGAGGTACACAGAAATCCCTGAATACTTAAGTGCACAGAAAGATAAAAAACAAGTTTAATAATGAGCAAGTGTCCTGACTTTCTTTGCACACACATTTTCTGAAGTAATGATTAAATAACTAAGTACTGGCATTTATGAGAATACCTGAAAACCTGAAAGCCAAAACTTAAAAACCAAAAGCACAGGGTGCTTCTAGCTGCTAAGGACACGATTCTGCACTAAAATGCATACAGTGCACCCACTTGATCCTCACAAATCTCAATGGGATGCTACACTGTGCGATTGCTCTGTGATGAACCCTTCTTTCAAGCACTTGCAAAATCAGGAGAAACAACTCCTCCATGAAAATAATGACAAACCATCACATTTTACACAGAGCAGAATTTGTTAATTAAAGTTGAAGTGCCCCATGGGAGTAATTCTGTTGATACGGCTATAAGACAAAGTTTACAGAATGCAGGAGGCCATCTGATACAAAAAACTTCACTTCTCTTATCCCAAAGTTCTTCACAGGCAATTGACGTTACTACTATTCTCACTTCTATGAGTGCGAATTACTCTAAAAAGTGTTATCACTTCTAAAAAGTGATGGAATTATACTGAATTGGGGATTAAAAAAAAGTTAATAAGGATACAGTTCAAAGTTCTCAACTGTATTTTCAGACACACTGGGCCCTTAATGCAGACAGCCCTGCCAGATGAAAAAAAAAAAAAAAAACAGAACAAAACAAACAAAAAACAACAACAACAAAAACCCAAGCAAGTCAATTCTTACATTAAGTACTTAATTATGAGTTGACAACCAGCAAGCACATATAGGTGAAAGCTGTGTCACAATAACAGAGTAACATACTGCAGAGAAATATTTTGGATGTACATCCCAAGAGCTTTCTGATTTAAGAGCTAGATTTCTCTTTTTGTTGTTGTTCAGTATTCAAAAGAAGGAAAATCTCCTGAGATCATCTATGTTCAATCATATTACAATATAAATATAACACCCCTAGTGTCCCCTATTCCACTTGAACACTATGTAATTTTAAAAAAACGTTTAACCTCAGTACTAAAGTCTAGAAATTGAAGGTTCTGTATAACTAGCTACCTTATAGTTATGTTCTTCGTACACAGTGTAAATTTTTCCTATGCCATTCAAGAAGTAACTGTGTTAAAACAATGCTATTAAGTTGGCACAGTTAGGCACTCGAGATTTAAAAAGTCATAGGCAGAACATAAAGCTGTCCTCCCCGTGTGTATGCGTGGAGTTAGAGTCTTTAACTACATGGACCAATTTTATCGAAGCATCTCCTGTCCCCTTCTGTTCAGAAGGTCAGGGGCAAACATGAAAAAGGGAACCCTGGTTCAAGCCCAAGGTAATTTGAAAGTAATTCTCTGGGCCATTTCCATTCAGACAGACTTAATGCCTGTTTGAGTGACCTGGGCTACCCTGGGGGGGAAAAAAAAAAAAAAAAAACGGAAAACAAACAAACATCTACATATGTTCCTTTCCTTACAAGACAGCACAGAAAAAGGAGGAATATGACCTTCCTCTTTTGTATGGAAAGAGCTTAGTTTTTGTCCATAGGTACCAAGATCTCTAACTGCAACTGTGTGACCCCAAGAAACAATACTACCCAGGGAAAGCAAGGAATGATGTACTGCCATAATGGGAATTAGCGACACAGAAAAATATAAGACATTTTGTCTATGCTTTGAAACCCCTGAAGACTTTGTCATTTTGAGTTACAAGACTTGAATAAAGTCTTGTAGCACTCTGACCCTCAAAACTGTAGTCAGGTACTTGCTTTATAATATTTCATCAAAAATACATTAAAGGCAGTGGATTATATATACATTTTAAAATAGAAAATACATCTAGAAGTTTTAGACTATTTTAGGACTGTAGAAAGCATGAGTTCTACCTGCATTATTTTTTAATTCATATGGTATACAATTAACTTGCTGGGTAGTGTCTTGCTTGACTAAATGGCATGAAGTCAGAAGAGGATGCTCAGGGAAAACAGACAGTCCTTAAGTAAACAAAATTGGGAAAGATCTTAATTGGGAAATTCCTATCTGCTGGGCTGTAGGCATGTTAGCAGACTGGTTTTTCTCAGGTTTCAGCCTATTATGAAAATAACATTAAACAGTGTGAAAGACCTCTGATAGAGCAAAGGGAAGAAAGAGACAGTTGGAATTCCTTTCTCTCGTAGACCAGCACCAGGGGGTTCAGAACTGTACAGACCTCAACCAAAACTGGCCAAGAAATGTCCAAATTCAGTTAAGATCCAGTGGGACAGGCCTGGTGATGTTCTGATGGCTTTGATGGCTCAGCAGTGCTTTGCTGTGAAGACAGCGCTTTTGAGCTGTTGGTGGTTGCTCTCTGGGAGAACAGGCTTTACAGGTGCCAAAGCCAGCTGTGCCAGCTGATCAACAGAGCGCTTTCACACTGAGACCAAACCTAAGAACGATTCCGCCTCACACCTCAAATTAGCAGAAGTGGCAAATGAGTCATGAGAAAACTTAAAAGGGACTAAAAGAAGTCTAAAGTTCAACTTTCCTTGTACCCAAAAGCTGTGGATACAGTTTCACTGTAAGTTAAACTTTTATTTGATGTAAAGGATACCCTGCTGCATAGGATATTTTGATATCTGTTACTGAGTGTCTCAGACAAGGGTGCTAATCTAAGGTAAAAGATGCTGTGCAAATAGTGCCATTAAACATGAACATAATTCCTAAAAAAAAATAATCCACCAGGGAAAAACTTCACTCCCCAAAGAATTTCTAGTCATTTCATAAAAAGAAATCAAGACTTAAAGCATATTAAAAGAAACTTAAAAATTCTGACATTCCAAGACTTTCTAGTAAGTTACACTTAAAAAAAAAAAAAAAAAAAAGGATGAATTTAATGGAATAAAATAGCTAATTTTTTCTATGCAATCTGTCTGGAAGAGATAATGAATTCCTAGGCTTTGAACTTACACAATTATTTTAAACAACCACACTTGATTTTCATCTGATAAACTGAGATTAAAAAAGGTAAAATTCATTAACCTAAGAGAAGCCTAATCTGATGCATTCACAACAAGCAAAGCCTCATGAACACTTATATACTAGTTTTGATGTAAATTTTATGCAAAACAAAAAAGTGATGAATAATTTGCTTCATTCATTATAAAACAACGATTTTTAACCTCAGACTCATGATTTGAGGTCATCCTTGTTTTTTGTGGTGGTCCCCCCTAAAAGTGTATCCTTATCAAGGTTATCTTGTAGATCTGCTGACACGTTATTTGAACTATTCTCAGTGTCACATAAATCTTTCTCTGTAACATTTGGATGATTTCCACAGTCATTGTTCATATTTTCATCATCTTTTTTGGAATGAGAAGCATCCTCCTTTTTGTCTGAAGTACCATGAATTTCCTCTGATTTTGAAAGCTGACTAGTATCACTATCACTGTTCTTTTCACTGTTGTTCTGCTTAACAGCATCACAGTTCATTTCTTGTTCATCCTGATCATTTTCTTCTCCACTTTTTGTGAGTTCTACCTTTCTTTCTTCAGTTGCTTTATTAGCTGAGCTTCCACTTGTGGACGTACTCTTAGGTTCTTTCAGTTTCTTATGCTTAGAAATATAACTACTGTGAATAGAAATTGGAGATGCTGGCTTTTTATTTGTTTTGCTTCCCTCTGACTTCTGTTTTCTTGGGGGTCCCCAGATAAAATGCTCTGATGGTGTATAATGTTGCTGGGCAAATCTGAGGAGTTTTCTCCTTTCTCTTCGGTCTCTAATAGTATACACAAAATACTCTAGAGCACTTTGCTTAATATTGGGAATGGTATCTTCCACAAGAGCTTCATGGAGAATAAATTTTACCAGGGGAGATTTGAAACTCTCATATCCAAGTTCACCAAGACTTTTCAGAATGCGAGTGATTCTCAAGTAGTTGTGTTGAGACCTTTGGAAGAAAAGGATGAAACAATTCCATTGAATCAGAAAAGAAAAACCTTACAGATACAGAACTCAAGCTGCAATTCCTCACTCATTTTTAATCACTCAAGACGTGTACTTCAAGCTTTCTGTACTTTAATTTCTCACAGCTGATGAAGCTTTCTAGTACCTCCTTTGTGAGGATGTTGGGAGTGAAAATTAGTGTCTGCAAAAGGCATTGAGGCAGTAGATGAAAGAAATCACTGTGTACCGATTTTGATCCCTTCTGGTGTATATATTTTTCCAAGGAGAAAGCACAGTCATTTTATAAAATATGTTTCTTGTAGTGTATTGTAGTAATACAGCTACAGAACATGATTCACTACACTTCACTTAAGCCATTTAAAAGCTGGGTCTCCAGTCTAAGCTACCTACCTACACTTCTTATGCAGTCAGTCTTGGAAGGAAAAACAGGCACCCCTGGAGAGCAGGTCCTTCTATCATAACATATGTCTGAGATAAATGGAATGAACTATCTCCTGGAAGTTTTTCTGAAGTACTATTTCCCTCATAAAGTACGCCTAAGTGAACAGTGAAACCTAAATGCCTAAATTTTAGACGGTTAAAACTAGGTAAAGAGAGTCTCAATTCCTGATTTAAAGTAGTGTAGCTGCTCAGTGGTATTATAGTGAGTAGCTACATAGTAGCGTGCATATATTTTTCTCTATATAAACACACACATATACACACACATTCGCACACACTTATATCGCTGCTGTATATTACAGTAATAACAGAGTAATTTCAACGTAAGAACGTGCAGTGAGTGACATTCAGGACTCCTGAAACTCTCTTATCTGTGACCTGAGTCTGAGCCCATACCTGTCTGTTGGCTCATAATATGACTGAAATTAGTAGTAAATTATTTTCATTATTCACTCACATTTAGCCATCAGCAATCCTACCTTAAGAAACAAGATTTCGTTTGTTTTTTGCAGTATTATGTTTTGTCCAATCTTTAACTCAGAGGTCAGAGGTATTAGAAAAGTGATTACAAGATTTGAAAAGAAATGTTGACACATCTGCACTGGACAAAATTCAGTGCAAATTTATGCTCCCCACAATGCTGAAGGCAGGCAACAGATGGTCTTTTGCTGAAAGCTGGGGGTAAAGTTTGACTTAATACATGCCTAAACCTCTGTAGTTAAGCACTGCAGTTAAAAACCATTAAATCCAACACATATCATGTTTTGAAAAGGGAGTGAAATCTTTATTACTTAGCTTCCATACAGCTGTGGAGAATTTGATTTTTCTCAAGAAGAAATGTGAAAACAAAGATAAGCAGCTCATTCCTTATAATTGAGAAGCAGTGCTTTGGGATCAAATGCATTCAGTAGCAAGACAGACAGATTGGTTTGGAATTGTGATCTTCTTCAGCACCACTTGAAGTTGTATTTGCAGGGAATTCACTGACGTCAGTTAGACTGCTAGTAGGTGAGAAGCACAATCAAAAAAACGGGAAGGAGGAATGTACACATACAGACACAAACCAGTCACTGACTATTTCTTTTCATCTTTTTCCTGGCAATCTTTGGAAAATACATCTTCCCTTTCTCAAGGAAACAAAAGGCTAAAGAGATTCTATGGCAATTCTAGAGTGTTGAGTGCATGTCATTACTTACTCATTCAAATGTTGAAATCTTTCTTGCCAGTTAGCAGCTCGTGCTACGTTTCCAGTTTTATCAATTAGTTTTATTCCAAAAAACTCCAACATCATTTTGTAAGCCAAAAGGAATCTTCTAATTGCTTCTTTTGTTTTCTTGAATTCCTAATAAACAAAGAATACATCCAAAATTCTAAATGGCACTAAAGCAAGTACTTCTGCATTATATAAAACAACTCTACATAACAAAAAGTAGTTATGTATCAATATTAATGTGATAGTTTGTTTTAAGTTCAACTTGTATTACCTCAATTTCATATGTAGTTAATTCTTTAGCATAGAAGTTCAGACCTTGTTCCCTCAGTGGGAAAAGCCTGTTAAAAGAAGAAATGCATTACGGTTTACTGTATATAAATAATCAATGTAATGCTTTGAAACAGAAATAGGTAGTAAGTGACCAACCACTGTATGTAAGTGTGGTTATGTTCCAGTTTTTCATAGTCTCCTTTCCATTTATTTAGGACTTCTTCAATATAAACCCCTGCATAAAAATAATTTGAAAACTGTTAGGTAGCCATCAAAAACAGCTTTCAGCTACATAAAGAAAGTACATAATGACAGAATACATACTTTAATTTTCTTTCACATCCTATGTAAAATAAGACCTATTACAAACATTAATTTTAAATTAAAACGAAGTTATTTATTTAGTTACCGAAACTTAATTAAAAACAAGAGTTTTATCAAATTTTAATAGAAACTACAACAACTGACTTATACCAAGTTATTTACCAGTAGAGGCTATGTGACAATAACCTCTGTAAAATATACTTTTCAAAACATTCTCATGTCCTAGATTCCTTTATCACACATTGACAAACCACCTATGTAAAATACTAAAACACGAATCGCTTGCCATTGCTTTAACATGAGAAAGCTCGGCATATATGTCGCCTTAGTAGAATAAGACCTCAACACTTTAACAAATCTTTCATTCCATGAATCTCTCCAGCTGTAAATAATACTAAGATTTGAAAATCTTTTGCAATTATCAGTGGCCAAGAGTATTGACGTATTGAGTATCGAGTATTGATTGCCACAAGTTTGACCTTGGGGCCTCAGGTCAGGCTCAACAAATGTGAATTACAGCTTTTAGTAGTCTCAAAACAGTTGTGGAGTTTAGCCAGTTCCTCTCAGAAAGACGGAGTGATGGAGAAAGGGGACAAAGTACACATAGAAGAAAATTAATCGTTCTTCACATCGAGACCATACCCA
The DNA here is from genome assembly GCA_013399115.1 of Anseranas semipalmata. Taxonomy (NCBI): domain Eukaryota; kingdom Metazoa; phylum Chordata; class Aves; order Anseriformes; family Anseranatidae; genus Anseranas; species Anseranas semipalmata. The sequence goes on from VXAA01000249.1 coordinate 111,654, forward strand.
TGAAATTCAGTTATGAGCCAGGGCATCTCTTTTCCAGGCACTGTACAAATACATAAGAGGATGTTACTTGTTCCAAAAGCTATACTGTCTCTTTCCATGAATACCCAGTATTAGCCTATTTCTACTCGGAAACCAACATTTCACCTCTGCAGCATGGCCTCTCCCAAAGTCAAATAGCACAGGAGTGTCCTAAAAAGCCCAAAGTCCCATATGAACGGTCTCCTATAATACATGAGATCTCTCTCCTGCCCAGTGAAAATTTCTATTTCAGTCCCAATGACAACAAAGAACTCACTTGGTACTTTTCTTCATATAATGGAGAAAGCAGCCAGTCAAAGGGGTTGCTAAGAATGTGGGGTTTACAGCTGCATGCAAGGCTGGAAAAGGACCTAAGAGGATCTCCTGCCATCCTCATACTGTATACAACTTTTACAGTAACTACGTTTCAAGTATCAGGTAACTTGCTGCTAAATTTCAGGGATGAGTGACAGAGTCAGAAACGTACTCTAAGTCTGTAGGTTGTGGAATTAAACTTTAGATCTAAGATTGCACTAGAAATGTCTTTTTTTTTTTTTTAAATAACATTCCCCACTACTTCAGTCCATAAGGTGGGAGGGAGCTTAGACTCCCTCTGAACACTCTCATAGACCCAGAGTTATGTCAAGGTGGTGGCTATTCTTTCCCATTCTCAGTAAAAACATCTGCACAGCCAGAGCTCACAGCCATCAACACTTCAGCTGCTGTGGCCTATCAGCTACTTTTGATACCACCACCCATGACTTTCTCCTAAAATAGACAATTTTAAGACAAATTCTAGTTTTTACAAGTTTTAGTCATGGAAACTAGAGGAGGGCTTGCCTCCCATCTCTCCTCCTGGCTAATCCTCTTGAATACCTCCTTCCTTTTAAAGGATCTCCCCTGTCCCAAACCTTTTCTGGCTTTCAGTTTCAGGTTCACATCATCCTCAGTGCCTTTATCTTTCTTTCAGTACCTGTTCTCTGTGTTATGGCTCATGAATTTGCTTTCTCTGTACTGGTAACTCACAGACCTAACTCTTCTTCTAGCCAAGCTGAAAACACAGTCCTCAACATTTGCCTGTGGATATCGAGATAAAGCTCAAGACAATTAAAACAGAAGTCTAATCTTTCTTTCACATTACCTGATTTATCTTCTCACTTGCTGAGGTTATTATCACTATCTTGCCTATAAACAGCTGTCATTTTCGACCTTCCAGGCTATATTGATGTCTTTACATCCTTCTATATAACATTCCAGCCTTCCATCAGAATTTTGACATTTTGCATCTCAACATCCTTTTTCCTGACCTTGAAAAGCGCACTGTTGTCACACTTGTATCTACCCTGAATTCTGCTGCTGAGATCCCATTTCTAGACTACAGATTTTTTTTTTTAAAACATTGAGTCTTTTCTTGCTTTGTGTTCTTCCATTTCAAAGCCCTTTTCTGTAACATCAAACAAAAACTATATGCCTTCACTTTCAAAGTCTTCTGTGACCTGTCCCATCCTACCCTGTCACAACCCATTTGCTGCTATAAGAGTGATTCCTGTCTCTGACCAGTCCTCAACCGCAGCCTCCACTTCTCACTTCTTCTGTATCCAAATAAGCACTTTTGTATTTCCTCCCAAGCTACTCTCTTGCTGCGAGGATCTCTCTGCAAAAGCCTTCAAAGTAACCTCTGCCTCATTCTTTCAAAACTCTCAAAAGCTTATTTTTTGCTTGCAGTTTTTTTTTTTGTCAATGGCTAAGCTCTCATGTGCTGAGACTCCTGTCTATCATTCTAACCAGTCCTGTTTTATTGTCTCCTTCTGCTTCCCCATCTGTCTGCAGTCAAAGTATGAGAGACAAGAGGATAGCAAACTCTCTAGAGCAGGGTTTGTCATCTTTCAGCTCATTCTGTGTGTGTGCAGAACCTTGCATGTGAGAGTCCTGCTTCATTACCAGAACCACCAGGGACTTTGATTATTATAACAATGATAATAAAATAATTTTTCACACATGAGGAAGTGACAACACATTCATTTTCCCCTCACACAGTGCTAGGAATAACACCCTGATCCCTGCCACTCCTTTTCAAGCTGCAAGAGTTTGCAAAGCATGGTGGAACAACTTTATCTTTGTTTAATAAAAGGCAGTGCCACTACTGTAAATCAGTTGTGCAAACAACACCCTATACTACATCATTCTGAAAATGCATGAGAAAAGCAACACCTCTCTAGAGCAGAATCTAACTTTGGTTTAAGCATAACCTGCTGCTGTGTTACCAACATGCTAGTCCAACACAGGAGATTTAAATCATACAAAATATAGCTACACATCTCTAATTTGTCAGCACTGTAATTATCACTACAGATTCACTTTGTTACTATTATTGGTGAACATTCTTCTGTTAGCACTATTATAGTCACAGATTACTCACCGTCAGGTTTAAAAGGGATTTTATTTTTGTAAAAGCGGAGATTGCACAAGTCATTTTGGTATCGAAGATCTTTAAAGTTCTGCTGAAAGAAAGAAAATAGGACATTGTCAGTCTACAGAAAAAAAAAAAAAAAAAGACCACTGTTGAGAATACCCACAAAGTAACGTGCTGCTCTTTGAATAATTTGAGGACAAAAAAATTCAGCATTTTAGGAAAACTGGAAGTCACTCGTGTACTTAAAGATTCAGCTCAGGTAAAACAGTTTAAGGATCTGCCCGTTCCTTCTGACTGGTGCCTTGTCCTGCCACGACAGTGCAGCAAGCACAGCAGCACCCAGACTTCAGTATCAAGGAACTTCTGAGAGACAAATAATACGAAATCCAAACTCTATCCGCCCTCTTCAGTGTCCAAGGCACAGATCTTTTTCTGGGTTCCTGCCGCTATTCCCAGGCTTACACACCTCACGTGCTTGCATGTACATCCAGGATGAGAAGACGTTGCTCTAGTTTCAACCCTCTCCCACTGAAATACATTTGGCCTTTGCATCAGTTTTTTGATTGTTCTCATAGACACCATAAAGTTTAGGAATGTTTAGGTTGTGTGCTGTTCTCTACTAAAAAGAGAATTTCAAGCATAAAATATTCTTACTGGGTACTGGTGTCGGTACTTGTATAAATCTCTTGCTGCATAGAAGCTTCTCTTTGGCTTGGCTGTCAGCTCAGTTCCATCACCAGTCTAAAACATTTAAAAAGTAGATAATAAACATACACAAGCACACTAAATACTGAACCTGTGTAATATTAAAATAATTATTTTTCATAATGTATTTCAGCAATGTAAACATACACAAGTGCATGCATTTGCCTACTGCCTGGTCGAACACCAAACATTTCCCTTCTGAATACTTAACACCACATACTTTAAACCTAAACCAAAAAAAAGAAAAAGAAAAAGAAAAAAAAACAACAAAACCCAACAAAAAACAACTATAGGACTATGAAGTATCCTTCTAATGAGATTGAATTTGATTTAAACCAACAAGTTTACTGTCCTTTCCAAATGTAAGACTTTGAAGTAACCAAGTAAGTGCCAATAGAAGATAAAATAAGTAACCGAACATGAAAATGCAGAGACCCTACTAACTTTGAAAACCATACTATTTGCAAACACTATCTGTCATGTGTGCATTGACTTAATTGCTATCCCTGTCTCCTGTGGAAGAAAATGAATAGTCATAGACAAGCCAATTTGCCGTTCAGATACCTTCTTGAACCATTTTATATTATTAATTTCTTAGAACTTAAGTTTAAACCCTAGTAAGAAGTACCACTAAACCTGAAAACAAAAACCTGCATAGAGAAAATACTCTTGTACTAGACCTTGTACCGAACGCCAGCTGTTTGGAAGCTATGACCTGAAACAACCAGAGTGCATCAAGGTCAATGGAAAGAATCTCACTGACTTGTCAGAACACTCGAAAAACCTGCATGTATTGAAGAAAATGAAGTATTAGCCTACAGAGAATTCAGCTTGCTACCAAACACTTTATTTTCTTCAAAATTTCTTTAGAATTGTACTGTAACAAAGAGTTTTGTACTGTTCAATTTGCTACAATAAGTCTCTACACTAAAACCAAAGGCCAAATGAGGAAAAAAATAATTCCACTCCTTGCAATATGCATGTAATCGGTTAAAGTGAAGTCTAAAAAGGGAAGTTCCCTGTGACTGCACTGGACATTTACCTTTATCATTGCACATCTTGTTGCTTATCTATAGGACATTATTGGCAAACAAGCATCTGTCTTCATGCATCCTTTTGCAAGACTTTGACCATACCTACAGGCAAAACAGGCTTACCTGAACAAGCAAAACCCCTTGACACTCTACTATCAGGCATTAGCATTCCACTATCGCCATGTATCAAGCAGAAAAGGAAAAAACACTTATGCTTATTTAATTTTGCACAATGGCAGTTTCTAAACGAAATACAAATGCAATACGTCTAACAGACTAAAACCCAGGCCCAGCAGGTCCACCCTGCATTCAAGTCTAACTCCGATAAAATTATTGGCAAAGCAACCCTTTAAATGCTCCAGGGTCAACATTTCTAAAGGTTCCTGGAAGGCTGAACCTCGCTCTGAAAACCCCTCGTCTCGCACCCGGGGGGGAGCCACACATCTGCTGCCATGTCTGATCCAGCGCTCGGATATTAAAAACATTTCATTAAGAGGACAAGTTCAAGACCAAACGCGACTTAGGACAGAACCTGCGCTGGGAGCAGCAGCAGCAGCACCGCTCCCAAGGCCCCAGTTTCCTCGCAG
>VXAA01000249.1:117276-142116 GCA_013399115.1 Anseranas semipalmata
CGGGGGTTGCCCGCTGCACACGGGAAGGGTTGCGGTGAGGTGCACCTGGAGGAACGTGCGGATGCCAGGGGAGATAGGACTGGAGGGGGCAACAGCGTGGTGCCCAGCTGGTTTCAGCTGCTCCTAAAATCCCCCAGAGTCTGGGGGGAAAACTGACATGCCAGTCAAGAGTGGATTTGGCAGGGGCAATGGGCAGTTTATTTTGTATTTGGCTAGAGCATGTCTTTGGGAAAGAAATGCTGCCTGGAGTAAAGACCTGGTGAGAGGAAGGCTTAGCACATTGTTCTATGGCTGCTTTCACCCTCAGGATTAACGATGTGTTCTTCATTTCTAACCAGAATTGTCAGGCTTTGGTTATCACTCATGGATCTCTGCCTTCTTCCCTGCAGACAGCTCTTTGGTGTCCAGTGTATTGACTGCTTCTAAAGAGATGCACGACAATCAAGTCATCTCAAGTCTTCTTGGTAAACCACACCAGCTCAGCTTCTTCAGTTTCTCACTGTAAATTACTTTCCCCATTCCCTCGTTTATTTTTATGCCTTGTTTTCTGCTGCTGCTTCAGTGTTTTAGCATCCTCTTAAAAGTTCAGGTACCAACATTTCAACTGGATTTCAGGATCATCAGTGTAGAGGCGAAATCATCTATGTAGTCTTGTTTTCCAATGTGCTCTTCATAAACTTAAAGATTGCTTTAATTTATGATGCCATAGCATTGTGTTTAGATGTATTCATATCGCTCTCACACATAAAACCTTCTTCAGGTCCATTCCAGGTGTATGAGCTGTACATATTGACATGAAGTAAAGCAAATTACTGGAAATACCCTAGTTGTCAGGCCTTGTTTTGGGCAAGCGTATTTGCAGTTGCAGTTCACCCAGATGCAGCTACAGCTGCACGGCCGAGCTACAAGCCCGTCCTACTGCCTCAGAAGCCCAGGCTTCTGCCTCCCTCCCACCACTACCTGCCCACTTCTCCTCCTCCTCTTATCTTCATAAAGCCCCTTCAGTCCTTCCAACACCCCTCGGTCACCGTCATACTAGCTGCTGCCCTCCTCAAGACCTTCTGCACAAGGTCAAGAGCAAACCTGGTGGCCCCAGGCAAGACCCCCATCCCAACAATCAGCACAACCCTCCTGCCTCTACTTTATCCCCAGTACTGGAGGTGGTCTCCTTTCCACAAGAACAGTTGGGACAACAGGATGGTCATACACAAACTGGTCAATCTTGCCTACTCCTCTGGTTTTGGAAATAGTCTTTTTGGAACACTTACTGAAGGATTTAAGAAACAGGACATTTACTTTACACTGACATATCTTCTCAGCTTATGAAAAGTCAAACCTTTAGAAACTTCCAGAGCAAAAGGTTGAATCTTCTGAGTCTTCATTTTAATAGCCACCAATGGACCTGTTTTTATACTATTTACATATACTTTTGAGCTCTGTTACAGTGAGGCAGTGTTACACAGTTTAAATGTTATATAGCGTATATTTTAGAATACAAAGTATTTTAATTTCATTTGATGTTGATTAGTTCTTATGAGAAACAGAGAATGATTGTTCCCTCTTTGCTTCCATGCTATTCACAGTTTTATACACCTCTATCACTTCAATACCTACTGTTTTTCTTCCACAATGCAAGGTCCTACCCGATTCAGTCTTACCTAGCATGGAAGCCATTGCATTCCTTGCATTGTCCTTGTGACCTTTTTCTGTAGTTTTTCGAGCTCTGCTGGAACTTTTTTGAAATGTGATATCCAGGAATGCATGTAGTATACATACATAGTGGACTGTGTTTTAATATGGAATAAAAAATCCTTATCAAGAGGGCACAAAAGAGGTCATAAGAGGGCAAGTAGTAAGACTGGATGCTACAGCTGCAACTGGGGGAAGATTCCTGTTTATGTCTCACATTTTTGGAGAGTTCCCTCACTTGGCCTTATTTGGAGGACAGGCAGATTTGTTTTGTGCTTCCACGATGTCTTCTCCCGCTCTGTCTGTTTGAAGGAACTGACTTAAGAAGTTCTGATGTCTGGAACCAACTTGTCTTGACTGCCTGCTGATTAGCCAGTTCCAGTGACCATCAGCTGGTTCCAGTATAGCCCAGCTCTGCTTCCCCTCCTGTTACAGCTTTAATCAATACTCCACCACAGTAACTGTGTTTGTATTAGGGACAGCAGAGCATCAAAGCCTGCCTTGCACATGCATCAAAAACTAGGTGAAGATTTTGATCATCTTTAACTTGCATGGCAATTAATTCTACCAAAAAAAATAAATTAAAATCTTCCTGTAAGAAAGCTCTCTCTTGTGCAAATAATTGCACCTTATTATAGAAAGCTCAGTTCTACCCAAAGAGCAAAGCTATCAGACAAATCTCATCACAGAGTTTTAGGAGGATTTTTTAAGGATCTTGAACTCAGGCCACTGATAGGAACTGGGATTCAAATTAATTGGCTTGGTGTTGCTATGGGAGAGTGCCACGAGCAGAAGACTGCTTTGACTTGCTTACAGTAATCCATGCCATCGAGCTGATGTGATGGAGTTTCCTGAAGTACTGGCATGTATTTTTGGAGTTTCTTATGGTTTGTTAGCTGGGTATGCCATACTGCTTGCAATCTGCACAAGAGATGACAGAAGTGAGGTTGGCTGAAGCCTGATCACCTGGTGGTGGAGCACCAGGGTAGTACATCTTTTCCTAGCCAACCAGAAATGTTGTAAGGCATTAGTCACTGCTATAAAGGAGTTATTATCAGCAGGTAGGCTAGAAGAACTCTCAAATTAGAAACTGAATTGAGTGATTGTTGGTATAGCACTCCAAAAAAAAAAAAAAAAGAAAAAAAAAAGAAAAGGCAGTGGCAATCATTTTCAAGTGGCATCTTCAAAATGTTTCAAATACCCATCCAAATCATTTCTGTTTTAGCTGGAGTCAATTCTAAGTGAGCTTGCTCAGGAAAGGAAGATCGACCAGCTCTTATGTAGATTAACGTCCAGCAGGAATCACTAGTTGGACAAAGATGGGGCATCCGTTTTGGGACCTGGCTGCACTGTCATGCAGCTGAATGGGAAATAAAGGCTTCCTTCCCTGAATGAGTCATTTCCTATTTTTGTCATCAGTTACTCGCAACTGTCAGCTGCCCAGAGGGATGTGGGTTGAAGTCTTTGAGATGACAATACTCTAAGCTTTGGATGTGGTGGGGCAGATCTGTACTTTGCCAGGTTTGTACATTTTTCCCATGAACAATGTCTTCTTTCACAGTAGCGGCTTATTGCTGGTTCCAGTTGTGAACTAGAAGAGGCCAGGATTCATGAAAAAAAAATTAGCACCTCACATAGCTTCTTAGGGTGGTATGTGAGAGCTTAAACAGATCCCCACAAAACCTATCTTAATAATAATAATAAAAATAATTAATTAATTTCAGTTACCTCGCTGTCATAATTGGCAGTCATTTTAAGCAGGTGATGAATTTTTGGCACATCCCAAAGTATTCCAGTACAAGAGTAGATTACTAAGTGCTAAAGCCAGGAAGACCTGTTTCAATCAAGTAGTCTGACTTCAGCATAACACAGGCCAGAGAAGTCCTTATCCTAGCCATTTTCAAAGAAAGACAGTAGACTTAGAGAACTGCAGGCCACTATTACATCAAATACTGACTTTCATAAACTGATAAAGAAACACATACTGGTTATATACCTTTATATACATTTTTAAACAGCGTGGATTGGCCAATCTTTTCTTCTTTCATGTGGACATGGTTTTGTAAGGAAGTCAGAATGGATACCACATCACTTTCTGGAAGCTAATGCTCTATGTATATCATTATGGTAACTGCACAATTTTATTAAAAATTAAATATTAGATAATTGTAACAGTTCATCATTATCTTGGGAGGATGTTTTAAACAGAATACCAGAGAGGTCAATTAACAACTGCAGAGAGACTTACCAATCTAATATTAAGGTGATATAAAGATTATGTATCCTTAGAGGATATGCGTAGACTACAAAACCACTTTGATGAATGGCAGATGAGGGCAAAATAAATAACACTGGTAAAATGAAACTTACTCGAGATAATGTAAAACAACTCATAGTGGATGCTTAAACATATGAAGGTAGATTTTAGAAATGCAGAAAGGCAGCAGTACAACAGAAATATCTGGGAGTTACAATATTATTAACATACATTCGGATGAGGGTCGGGATATATTTGGACTCCAACATATATTTGGCAAGGGTCCGAAGTCAGACAGGTATGACAAAGGCTTGTATGCAACAGTTATAGTTGAATGGTATTTTAATGGGGTTTGTTAACTTTTTGGCTTGTCTCTGAAAGGAACTGGGCATTTTCATAGAATATCTGACTATGAATTTTAGTTTTCTTCTTTAGTTCAGTAGAGCCCAAGATTGCTAAATGCAAGCCTGATATAGTATCTATAGAAGGTCAATCTAATTTATGAAGTTCTTCATGATTTTCATCTAGTGAATGCCATTGGAAATGATTAACTACCTGGCAACTCAAAAGTTGGATTGTGTATTTGTGTAAATTGTTTTCTATTGAAATGTGAAATAAATTCACAGAGAACTAAAGATTTCGCATAGATCATGCTAGACATTACAGATCAGTGTAATTAGTAAGTTCACTAAAGCCAGTGGAATAGCTTCCATTTTTTGTTGGGTTATGATTACAACCCGGATGACCTTAACTAAAGCCCTGTTTATTACAATGTCTTGTACTAGGGATCTATAAAAGTTCACAGCCAAGGTAAGCCACGAACAAATTAATAAAAGAGTATCTTACCATATCTTACCGTCTAGGAGGTCAGAGAAGCAGTGTCAGTCTAGTCCTTACTCCTGTAAGATTACGCTCAGTTTCTTTGCAGACTGGCCTTTTAAACACCACACAAGAATGCAGCCAGTTTCTTGAGAGGAGATGAACCCAGCTGTAGGATGCGACACGGTCTAAATAAGCTGCTGGGCAGCAACCTCCGATTTATAGCTAGGGTCCTACATAACCCTCGCGATGGGCTGAAACCAGGTGCCTGGCCAGCACACAGCTGTCCTACAGCCAGGCTTGACCGAAGTGCTTCAGCGAGTCAGCTGCCTGACACCACTGTCAAGAAATGACATTTACTTGCCAGAAATTCACACAGGGTTAGGTGATGCCGTTCAGGTTTGCTGAAGGCCTTCTGGACTGCAGTTGGAAAGCCAGTAAGTTTGGCTGTGGAGCCTGGAAAGGGACTCTTCTCTCTGAAAGAAACACCAAGAGTCTGATTCAGATGCCCAAATGTAGGCATCCAAGTGCCCTTGGAGATCCCCTGGTGTATCCAGCTGCTGCTGCAGAAAGGGCACTGGAGCTCCATAGGTCCTCTGGCATAGCTGCCAGCCCCATGCAGATGTCACTCTAGACATCTCAAAGGCTGTGATACGCCTACATGTGGTGAACTGTGCCTATACGTGACTGGCTGATTGGCTGAAAGGCTTTTAAAGTTGCATTGACTATTGACTAGGGCTCCACTGATTCTAATAAAGAGACTAATTAGAAAGTTGCCTTCTCCTTGGTCTTTGAATGAATAGCCAGCCTTTGGCTCTACAAGCAATAGAGAATTATGAAAGGGTAGAAGGAGATCATAGTGTCATACATTGCTGATGTCATTACACTGTACTGTATTGCCCCACCTAAACACAGCAGAGGTTGTGTGGAGCCTCTTCCCCACCCATCATGAGGAGGCAATAATAAATCCTGTTCTGCTCTGCTTGAGTTAAAAGTCCTGACTTCAAGCAACATAAAGCAGGCACAGCCGCTGTGGGTGCAGCCCAGCAGTACCAACGTACAGACGTGGCAAATTTGGCCCAGCTCTGCCAGCTGAAAGAGAAGCATGCACAACCACTAGCCCTTTCACTTGTCTAGGATCTCAGTCCCTGTAAAAGATATTGTCAGTAAACCATTATTTCAAGACAACCAACTCTGCTTGTTCTTTCTTAACTGAGTTTTTGCATGCAACTTCGTGAATTTATGTAGTCACGATGGTGCAGCACAGCTATTTCAAAGCTCTAATTGACATCAGGCTTGATGTGACTCATGGACCTCATCAGATCCCTACAAGTTAAAAAAAAAAGTCTGTGTTAAATGACAGAAATTTGTGCAGTTCTGCACTTTGCTCTCAGGAGGACAATTATGGATCTCATGCGGTTCGTCAAGGCCGATTTGAAGATGCCTGCCATCACTGATCTCGGACAAACTCCACAGCAGTTAGTCCCAGCCGGAGGCTGGCACAAGGCCACATAACGCAAGTGGGACAACTGCAGGCAGCAACTCTGCCACCCCCTGCTTTTCATCCCTTCCTATATCATGCTTCACATGTCATCTGTAGAAAACCTATGTGAATAAATAAGCTGGTGAAGAAGTTCATCGGGGATGCAATTTTTAATTAAGTCACTGATGCTCTACAGGGCTTTTAGCCTATGATAAAGGCAAATACGTATAGAGGGAGATATAAAAGCAAACAAACAAAACCAGAAACAGAAACTATCAACAATACTGTCTTTCATTTTCTTATCACAGGCCCAGTGATTTTCACAACCGTCTGGGCTAATCCACTTAGTTAAACTATTCTGCACAGCATTAAAGTACAGGTCCAGCTTCCCAGCTGCATGGGGCAGAGTTGTCTTCTGTGTCAGCCCTGCCTGGCACTCTTCAATGGCACCTCGGTGATGTGACCCTTCTGCATCCCCACCAATCTCTGGATTATTCGTGGTGGGGCAGCTGGAGGGAGCAGACTGCACAGCTGAAGAATTCAGCTGCTTTGGAGTGATGAGGAGCCATAAATGGCTCACAGTTTGTGACAGGAAACTGATTTAAGATGGGACTGAAGCATGCGACACCTCACAAATGTGAGCTTCAGAGAAAACCCTGTAAGCAGTTGGTATACACAGGCACACAGTTTCTGGAATGAAAGGAATGATTTTTTATCTTACTTATTGCCCTATTGTATTCCTTATCACAGGCTTCCTTAGATCACTGCAGGACAGCCTTACCATAATGCTGTTGTGTACTTCTAGTCTGAAGAAACCATGTTAGTAGAGCCTGTAAAAGCCCCCCACCCCTTTATCTCCTCGCTGCCACCAATAAATTGTGTTCTTGTCACCTGAATAGAGCATGTAAAATAGCAAGTTTAAAGAACTGTAATACTACTGCATATGACACTGAAGAGCTAACAAGGTATAGGGAAAATCTTCTCTTGAAACGGAGGAGCTGAGTTATGCTTTAACAAGTAATCCTAACTCATGTTCACTTTAGGAATCTGGCACAGTGACCAAAATCATCTGAATATAGTGAACATGTGCAACATTCCCAAATTAGCTTGCTTTACTTTGTAACATGCCATGGTACACCTTGAACCCACCTCGCAGCTTGAGTACAGACAGTCTTTGATATGCTTGGGAAAGACATCGCTATTCTTTCACATCAGCGTTCGACCAGGCTGAATGAACCAGTGGCATCCAAATGGGTTCCCTTCTGTCTGGAATAGAGAGATGGGTAAACAAGCACATCATTATCCTTCTGCATGTGGCAAAGTAGGCCAGCAAAATATTGGTGGTAATGTGATCAAAATAGTTTTGAGTACTTTGTCCTAGTTGAGTACATCATATCCAGGAGTCTGCTTGCAGAAGGATTTGGGAGGAATTTCCAGAGCAATTTGTCCAAAAAAAAGTAGGTGAGCTGATAAACTCCAGGATTTGGGGGTGAACAAGGGAATGCAAGTTAAACATGCATTAATCATTGGCACTGTTGTTAAAAAACACCAAAAGCAAAAGTAAAAAAAAAAAAAACAAAAAAACAAACAAACAAACAACACAGTATCACCATAATTACAGATAAAATCAGAACTGCCAGTGGATAAAGCTTTGCAAATACTTTGTCACCGAAAGGTCATTACAAAGCAAAACACAAATCAGAAAACAGGCAAAAAAGCATGGTGAAATTCAGAGTCAGCAGGCAGAGCTGAGGACAGACAGAAAAGGACTGATTCAGGCCAAGGATGGGAAGCAAAGAACAGTTTCCTTGCTGGGTAAATGCAGCTTATTCAGAAGACAGGAGGATCTTTAACAAGCAACAAAGAGCAGCTAAACAATATACTCGCTTCATCATTGTCCCAACATAAAAATTTCCAATACTCACCTGCAACAAAAATGTATGGCTAACAAACCATAGAGGCAATTTTTCTTGTATTAAAATTAAATTTTCTTGTATTAAATTGGTGTAAAAAGGGGGAAAAAAGAAAACAATTATTTTTTCTCCAAGAACATTAAAATGATGGCATTTTCTGGCTTGTGGTGCTTTGTGTTGCTTTGTAATGGGAGGCTAAGTTTAAGATCAGGAGATAATGTTAACATTGCAAGAAACACAGAATAAAAAACATGATACATGTTTGCATGCATTAATGGATTCTTCAAAGGAAACAGTAGGAATAAGAAAATAAAGATTGCCAGATGTGCATGAGCAGTAATTTTGAGTTTGTTGTTTGTAAAAAGCATTCATTGTTCTGGATTTTTTTTTAAGGGAGCAGGCTGCAACTTTGACACAAGCAGTTCACTTTCATGCAGTTGTTTGCAGTTGCTAGGAATGTAAGGGATCTTCTCCCATTTCTCCTCCAGATGAAAATGATTAATTTTTTCATTACATTTCCATGAAATCTGTCACCCTTTAACACCACTCATGGCTGGCCTTAAGCTGTGAAATAACCTGTAGGTCTGAGAGCCTGCAAGGAAAAAAACAGCATCACATCAGGACTAAAAAGATAGAGTAGGAACAACCCTTCTCAGCACCGTTGTTTGAGCAGACACAGCAGTGGGACGTGTATCTGACAGCACTGGTGTGTTCTTTCATTTACATTACAAAGGAATGTTTGTGGCAGAAAGTCGTTGTGAGCAGTATTCATTATTCCTTTAAGGAGCTTGATAATTCAGTGTGTTAATATAACACTGGCTACCAATGCTATCAACCATCCACCAAGATATAAATTGAACCTTGTTCCAGCATCAGTATTTCTTGATGCAGTCCCAAGATTTAATGGGATTGGAGCTCAGATCATGGGGTGAAAGCTAGTCATTGTTGATATGTTTGTGAGACATTTTGAGCCAGGAAGAAAACGTCAGGAACTGAATAAAACTTGTGAAAGAAGTCATGATTAGCATACTGGGTATGCAAATGATGGAAAATGAGAAGTGATTCAACGTGACAAAAAAGAAAACTTGAAAGGAATCCTCATGTACATCTCTGTCATCTGTCTCAGATACAGAAAGAAGAAGCAGGCTTCTCATGCAACATTGGACATCTACAGCATGCGTACCTCTAACTGGTTGCTCGGAGTTCCCTTATAGTCAGTGGAGAAAAACTGGAACTTTTAGGTCATAATCCACTTAATCCTAACACAGACATATAAACTAGGCCTGAGGAAGTGCCTCTTTCTTTGTCTTCTTTATGACTGGTGACCAACTGACTTGCTTACATGTAGACACTTACTTCACATGTAGACATCTACACTGAAGAGATCTAAAGTTACCCAAGAAGATATCTGTCTTGAGTACCTCTACACATTCTAGTTTACTAGGCTGAGATTGTTCTGATGAATTGCCATCTGATGAATGACTGACAAAATCAGCTCGTTCAAAGGACCCTTGCAAAATTGGGTCCCACCAGGAGGGCAGCTCCAAGCTGCAATGATGCCTCACAGAAGTCACAGTGCATCTCTCGGCACCCAATTTTGCTGCAATAAAGTAGCTAGGAAGTCTCCACAGACTCTCTCATGGGGAATGAAGGAAAAGGGACACTTTCACAGCAAGAGTCAGAACTGTATCCTGAGTTTGGTGCTTTGAGAGTACATCTATATTAATGTTTTAGTTTGGATCAGAAGAGTGCTTTTAAAGCTAACCTCCCAGTCCTTCCTTCCACCAACTGGGCTTTGGTTCACACTGCAGTTCACACAGTCTCAAAGCACATGAACATATTTTTTTTTTAGATAAAACAGACTGGAAGATGAAGTCCAGAAGTACACCTAATACACTCCAGATGCAATAGGATTCAGTCCATAGGAGCAGACTAGGACTAGTCTAAAGAAGAAAAAATCTCTAAAATATTTATAGTGTGGGTGCCAGGTCCTCAGCACTGACTGTTTTGCTCTATGGGTCTGCTACTTGTTTTCACTAACTGCTAATGTAACATAAAGTGAAGAAGTGAAGAAGGACCTAGAAGAACCCCTTGCTCAATTTAGCATCAGAGGTGTTTAGGAAAATGAGATAGCTAAGCTAGCAGGCTTAGAAGTGAATGAAATGAATAGCCAACAAATGGACTCTACATTACTTTTACAAAATACAGTGTTTAAACAAAGGAAACATCCACTAAACATAGGCAGAAACAAGTCCTGTACAAGACCTGTGGTAGTGAATTAACTGAGAATGCAAAATACCTGCTGATTACTGATTACTCTTCCAGGCCTCCAGAGTTAATATATCTGCCTGAGATGGCTAGTAAATTCAAAATACAGCTACCTGTGGGATTTTGTTTGTAGCAGTACTGCTTCAGGACTTCATGTGTACATAAATTGTTGTAAGGTAACCATGATATTTTTACCTACAGCTTAATAAGGCTGCAAAAGAACAACACAGACTGCAGAACAAAGCATGAAGACCATTTCCAGCACTGTTGACCTAAGTGCACTGGTTACTTCAGTAAGAAGTAATATTGCACACCTGACAATAAAGTATTATCACCGCTACCGGAGTCCTAAAGCGAAGGAAAACACTTCAGGTTAAATCTGTAAATTACAAGATGGCACAAGAAGCTGATGAGAAACACCACCAAACAGGGCTCTACCAAAATGGCCTGAACCACACTGAAGTACACTTAAAGACGGTCCTGAAATTCTATTGGTTTTGCATCAGATCTTTGGAAAAAGCAGATCTGGTGAGGTACTTTGATGGCAGACTGTCTGGGAATACCAGGTGCTGTATGGTTCTGGTGCGTTACCAACACCTTTTGCATCAAAGATCCAAAACACGGCATCATACAGGCTGCTATAAAGAAAGTTAACTCCATGCCAGATAGACCCAGGACTCTGTCCAAATTGTCCCACCTACGTTGCCACCCAGGAACTGGCTGCCTCAGGGCAGAGTCCTGTGTCACATCCCCTACTAGTTGATTACTCTCAAGAGAAGACAAAATCATGTTCATGGCCCATACTGGTAGGACAGCCCTGGTTGTGTAGGGATGCCCTGAGCAGTCATTGCAACAAGGCTGGCAACATCTATCCCAGAGGAGAAGGAGAAGGTGCCATTCTTCACTCTCTTCACAAAGCAGCTCTGGGAGGAGAAGAGAGAGGTGTAATTGCTAATTGTCTCAACAACACGGTTCTTCAGAGGCTGGGAGGACATCGATGCAGGGGCCAAATACCAGACTGGGCTCAAGGCCAGTGCTTTTATCATAGGTTCCCCAGGGAAGGCAAAACAAAGTGATAACACAGAAAACAGCAAAAGCTGAAAGGAACCATTAGCAAGCCCTGCAATTTAATGTACAGCAAGAAAGGGAGCAAGTAATGAAGCAGGTAAGGGAGCAAATATGTCAATATTGGGACCAGCAGCAGCAAGTACCAGCCTGCCAAGTACCAGTTAGACATCTGTAACTACAAAGCTACAAATTCAGTCTAGCACACGCCAATCAAACCTGTCTTTATCTTGAACCCCTCGAGCCCCATGTTAGGCACCAAAAATGGTTTAGAGATATGGTTTAGTGTGGGCCTTGTTAGAGTTAGGTCAGAGGTTGGACTAGGTGATCTTGGAGGTCTCTTCCAACCTGAACGATTCTGTGTGTGTGATTCTGTGTGTGAAAAAGGACCAATGGTGGGTTGACTCCTGCCAGCAGCCAAGCACCCCCAAAGCTGCTTGCTCGTTCCCCTCCTCCAGTAGGACGGAAGGAGAAGATAGGAAGAACAAAAGTGGCACAGCTTGTGTGTCGAGCTAAAGACAGTTTAATAGGTAAAGGAAGAGAAAAAATGAAGTGAAACTAGGGAAATTGCTCCCCACCTCCCACAGGCAGACCGATGTCCAGCCAGTCTCTGAACAACGGCCAGCTTGGAAGTCGCCCTACCCCTTCTGCCCCTGTACCTCAGTTTTTCTTGCTGAGCATGATGCTATGCAGTATGGAATATCTCTATGACCAGTTCGTGTCCGCTGTCCCTGCTGTGTCCCTTCCCAGCTTCTTGCCCACCCGCAGCCTACTTGCTGCGGGAGCTGAGAGGAAAAAGAAAAAGCCTTGATGCTGTGCAAATACTGCTCAGCAGCAGCCCACTGGTGTGTTACCAACACCGCTTTAGCCACACATCCAAAACACAGCACCATAGGGAGCCGTTGCGAAGAAACTTAACTCCATCCTAGCCAGACCACTACACCCTGGAGCAACTGCTCCAAGCGATCGTAACAAGAATTGCTTCATACGACATCTAAGAGTCCCTTCTTTGCTTCACAAGCTTTAAGGTTTTCTTTATTTGCATACTTTCAGAGAAGTTACAACACCCTTTACCCTTCCTGTAAACAAATGGACACTTTGATTCTCATGAAGTAAATTATATACTTTGCATACTTTGCTCTTTAATAATTCCAATTAAAACAACTAGATGTGGCATGTTTCTATAGTTCTTTTTTTCTTAAGACTAGCAAACTGTTTCAACCCTTCATATGGTTAAAATGGAGTTTTCCTGAGAATGCTATGCTGAATAATATTTTAGCAAAGCTGCTACATAAAAAGTATCAAAATATCTTTTACTTAAAAAAAAAAGTGTATCGGAACCAGCTGTTCATCAGCTGTTTGCTCTGTAAAATAGATGTATTATGGAAAAAATGCATGCAGAATGAGTTCAAGCCTACACTTAAAAATTTCAAATTTTGTTGCACTCATTTTCTGAGATATCACAAAACATCTCTAAATCACAATAATTAATCACAATAATCACATAATTAATCACAATACATCCCTTAATAGCTAATGTCCTTCAAAAACTGAAATTGAAAAGCAACCCTTGTGATCTCTGTTTAAAAGTGTTCCTACTTCCACTCCAATAAAAGAAGACTTTAATACAATTGCAGCTTCTCTGCGTGGCAACAAACCAGCACAGACAATTCTGGTTCTCTGTGGGTGTCTCTGCATATAACACGGTTTCATACACTGAAACTGTAATGCTGCCGCTTCATTCTCTAACACTTTCCATTCATTTGCAAAGGAGGTGTACGCTAAAATAACCAAGGCTTCTTCTATTGTAAGCACTTATTTCCTCCAAGAATGGAGAAGGCTAGCAAAGCTATGCAATATAACAAAATAGAGAAAAATCAGCTTAGAAGTGAACAAAAAATTACATCCTTCCTCATGCCTACCTTTCATAGAGCAGCATCACTTTTGTTCTCCTTGGAAACGAACCTCTTTTTGCTTGTACTAAAGCAACTTGCTTTTCCCAATCAAGGACTTATTGTACAGGCCCAGGTACAAAGCCATAGCAAGCTACTTCCCTGACCTTGAGTAACTTACTTGGGATCTCAGCTCACGTAAGCACTGCTGCGAGTTATATAGTGTACGTGATTCCAGCACCACTGTTTACCCACAAAACTAGCTCTAAGACAAAATGCAACCAAGTGATGTGAAAACTGGGCCCAGAGAGTGTGGGAGAGTGGATGAGATTGGTAACACTTAGAAAACGGTGTGTCTTCACTTTGGAGAGCTGCATGCACAAGGTGAAGGACTCAGGGATGGATCACTTGGTTTCTTGGCCCCAGGGTTGACTTCAGGTGCCTGTTAGGTATCAGCAAAGGTCTGTGAGATGCCTATGCAATACTACAGCGTGTGAAATGCACATCAGCACCACAGCCCTGCCCTGAGGGCACAAACCTGCAGTCTGGCAGCAGAGCTGATCCCTGCTCCTCCAGCTGTTGGTGCGTTTGCTTGCTGTCAAGGTAAAAGGATTGCACCTAGGCTGACACCAGCACAAGCTACAAAAAGCACACTGTACACGAGTGCTAGTGATGCCCACACCACTGTCCCCTGACGGGTGGTTCCTGCTGTGTCTGTTCCCTGCAAAGCTGAGTCACTGGGTACGAAGTGCAGAGACAGCGCTCAGTTGATGTGACATGCATGACAAGACATTCAAAATAAGAACACAGCATTGACAATGTATTGTAGTAAATGCCATGGTAACCTAAAGCATTTAACTGAGAACACGCTGTGTAGGATCTCTGCCTACTTGGCCCAGCTAACTGAAAATTAGCTTTCTTCCACTCCCATATCAAATTCTTTGTCCCTAGTGGGATGCTAGCTCTGCGTGGATCTAGGCTGAGCATTCCTCCAACACTAGGGAAGAGCTAGTCACTGTCATCTGTTTAGCTGCTGCTCTTGCACCCACCGTTGAGGTTACCAGAATGAAGATATACACCGTGTTGTTGGGCTCTGAGCAGACCTTCAGTGTTAGTGAGGGGTTGATTCAGTTGCCCGAGCTCAGGTGTCTGGCGACATCTGAGATGTTTGGGGGAATCAGAGATGTCCAGTATAGCAAGATATGGCACAGGACTTATGGTAAACCTAAACCCTGAAAGCAGCATCTGTTGGCCAAGCAGGACACATGAGGACATCTCAGTTGGCAGATACATTTGGGCAGGCTATTTAAGAGACAGCACAGGATAGGACTGTCGTTGGAGATTTAGATGTTAAGAGTTTGTGTTTACTTGTGCTGTGTCTCCAAGCCCCAAGAGAGTCAGTGGGAAATCTAACCAACTCTACAATCTACCAACTCTAACAATTATAGTAGAGCTATATATAGTTGAGTATATATGACAACCTAACTAATACAGCTCAGGAAGCCTAAAAATGGTTTGACTCACTGCAGAGTAGACAGCTGGCGGCCATTTAGCTGAGGCTCTCTATGCTCACTGAAATGGGAGTATACAGCGCTAACAAAATCTGTAGTCACCTACACTAAGGCATCAATCTCAAACTGGATCCTGCTCACCTAGCCAGAGAATTTTTGACAACTATGCTCTATAAGATGAAAAAGTAAAAAGCATCATTGTCTAGGTTTTACTTTCATGGCAGTGAATTGGTTTGGTGGGTTGTGGCAACTAGAGCAGCGAGTTATTCACAAAGAAAAACACATTGTAAATAGGTATCACAGAAGAAAAGAATGCCTTTCCTTACTTATTAGAAATGTTCCAAAATGTTCTCCCTTTTCTTTTATGACAGCACAATGACAGTCCTGTTTATGTCGTATCTCTCCTTTGAAATGACCCAAAGTCATAAAACCTCAAAAATTCAACTGCAGTTAGACAATTGCTAAGCTAAGACTGGCATCATCCTGACCCAGGTTGACTGTATTCCCCCATGCATCTATATCCATCTGCTATTTTCCTTCTTCTATGCCAAGATTATCCATCATCTGGGGCACGGGAATGCCTTTTATTCTGTGGCTGTTCGGGACTAAGAAATAGGTGCTACAGGAATACAAATCATCAGCACCACAGTGTCCGTGATGATTTATGCTCCCCTGCTAGCTTGCCTCTTCTGCAGAAGACCTGAAATCCTTGCATACATTTTATGAAGAGGCGTGTTGCTTTTTTTTTTTTTTNTTTTTTTTTTTAACACTTGCACCTCCAGCAGCTGGTGAAAATGATTCAGGATAATCAATCTTTTAAGCTTTACTGCTGAGCATCACCATACCCAGCAGGAGCCAGGACCACTAGCTATTTTCTTTAGATTAGACACAGGTGGTGTCAGGTGCTCTTGTCAACCAAAACCAGCAAAGGTAAATTGGTGACAAACCAATTTTGTCTGGTGGAGAGCTGAGCACAGAGTGAACTAGGGGCAGGTTTTGTTTGCAGGTGGAGCAGTGAGGCCAGGAGAGGGGCTGAGACCAGAAGAAGAGATGGCACTTTCATTGCAGGAGCTTTCTGCTGGTATTTGTAAGTAATTACATCAGTAATTCTACAGGAAGGCATCTCAGGGAAATAAGCTCACAATAATGAAAATGCAGTAGCTATGGTTACTGAGCAAACGGAGAGAAAGCAAAGCCGAACCACAGCTCTGGGCACTGTACACAATTTTAACACCAAAAGCAGCCTAGTTTTAACTTTCCAAAATACAACTATGAGAACAGCCACCCACTTTCCCCATTACAGTATGTCTGTGTATATATATATAATGTGTGTGTGTATATTTATATCTGTCTGCAGACATATATATCTATAGTAGGATGAGGGGAAGACAAAGAGAATGGAAAAAGGAGTCAGCTTGCAGACCATCATACAGCTATGAAGTTCATCATGTACTCAGAGGAAACAATCCTGTATGTTTGGTTAGACAGTCCAGGGCCAACACCCTGGGACTTTCCCCAGGGAAATTCTGCTGCCACGAAGAGGAAACAGGTGTCTTCATTTTCCCCTGAGGATTTCTAAAGAGAACAAGCAGCTCACTGTAAGGGAACTATGTCTACATTGCAGGCATAGTGCAACCCTTCCAGAAAAGCTCACATTAACCTGAAGGCTAATGAGTATAAGTACTGCTAAAGCATAGCAGCAATGTGGAACTTGGCAAGTGCCACAAAAACCCCTGAGAAAATGGGTATTTAAGCAACTAATCCACACTGAACTTCACATAAAATTGCTTCACATAGCTGTTGAGCTAATTAAGCGGCATTTTTGAAACATGGTGGGGATAGTTTGATGGGCTGTAGCCCTGCCCATATGGTGGGTGTTGCAATGGAGCTTGCCTGACGCACAGTTTCCCAAGCCCTTCGCACCTACAGTCAACAACAGCCTGGCCACATCCGCCCCCAGGCATGGATTTGGACCTGGGTACACCTGCATAGCTGCATTCACATCTTCAGTGGCAGTGTCTTAAAGCCACACCTATGCTGCCCAGAAGGAGTACTGTCCCGAGCGGCCACGAGCATGTCCCGTTCCACCTCCTTCCCACGTTGCTGTCTCACAGGCAGTCCCGCAGCACAGTGCCTGACACACCAGCACAAGGCACCCGGGATGCTGCAGTTCCTGGGCGACCTGGACAGTATACCTGGCTGTGCCTTAGTGCACTCCTGCAGGCTCGTCATGGTTTCTTTGGCATGCTACATAGAGATACACTCTGAGGTTGTAGTTCAAATTATCCACCTTGGTTTCTTCTTCAGTCACAAGTAAGAAGCAGGCATCATCACCTCACTCATCCTAGGCACCTCCTCAGCACAAAACCCTTTTCAAGGTGTTTATATTTCTAAGCTAGGTATCTAGACTCCCACTGTGAACTAGCTAAGAGTTTGGTCTCTGAAGCCAGATGAAATGAATCCCATCTCTTACCAGATACAGTTTTCTAAAGGTGAAATGGGCTGCTACCAGTTTGTCCCTACAAATCCATTCTTCAAAAGGACAAGATGACAGTAGAGGCTATTTGGTAACTCGAGGTAGAGCAGGGTCCTCTACTCTGACACCAACTTTAAGATGAAACAGCCTCTAATGCCACTGACACACTCTGGAGTATCTGAGATGTCCAGGCAGGGCTGGCAGATATGACACACAAATTTGTGAGACCCCTGTCCTTTTGGAGCAGTAGCTGGGAGCCAGGAGGACTGCATGAGGACATCTTGGCTAGCACTGAACATCTAACTGTGTCTGTCTGAGAGCTATGGGTGACCTTCCCCTGAAGCCAAGGCAGATACAGACGAAAGACCCTGGAGATTCGTCTTGACAAAGGACAGGCACTGTTGCAACCCAAACACCCTCACAAGGCTGGTAGATAAGACACAGATTTTGGCAGCTGGAGGCCAGGCAGGATAACTAGTAAAACACTGGACACTTATGCTTAGGGATCTGAACTGAGCCCATAGATTCTTGTTGCTTCTGTGGGCTGTTACTGGAAAGTCAAAGCATTTTACAAGAAACTAAACAAAAACGTCTATGTGTTTTCATCCACCTGTTTCCAAGAAATGGCAAAGCTTAGTGTTCTATTTTTTTCTTGTATAAAATCCTTCTAGACATTAGAGATGTGCTTCAGTGCAGTTACATCTATGCAGGACTGGCTGGTGTGACACTGGAGTCATGAGATGCAGTGCCCCTTTGGACCAGAAGCAAGAAGCCAGACAGGCCTAGAGCAGCAGATGCTTATGCTGTACAAGTGAGTCAAGTCCAAACCACATTTGCCTCTTGGGCAATATGGATGTGGTTTTAATATTTATTTTAAAGATATAAGACTTAAATTGTTTTCATCATGAAAATGAAGATAAAACATCATATGTTTAGCTTTAGGGCAGTAAGTTTCCAGAGAAGACTTCTTTTTCTACCTTCCTTCAGCCCAATCACAGTCTGAACTCAATCATAATACAAGAAAAATTATGGGAATTCAGTCCCAGTTTCTTTCTGACAATGAATAGAATAACACTTCCTTTATTCACACCAGTATACAGACCCCCTGCACTCATACAGAAAAGAATTCTTTTTCTATGCCATATGTAATATTAAATCAAACTGAAGATTTAAGGAAAGAACCCAGAGTAAGTAAAAAACAACACTTCCTACAGACACTGGTAAGGAACTTCATCTTAACCACTAGAGCCCAAGAAAAATGAATCACAGAAACTCTCTCATCTTGAGAAATTTATGCATCCTATAATCCCCAAAGGGAACAATTGCATCTGATAAAAATCTTTAGAACAAAATTAGAAAGTAACAATAAAGCTGACAGAACTGCCTGAAATACATATTTTAGCAGAATGTTATTAGAAAGTCAGCATAAAGTGCCTCTTAATCATACTCATCATGTATCTATTGGCAGTAAATCCAAGCAACTCTGGTTTTATATACCCCTGTGGACTTTATTTTATAGCCTACTTGCTTAGTAAATTTAAACTAGGTATACAGGCACAGAGTCTAGAGTGTCACCTGGAGAAGGTAACTTTCTATCACTCATTATGAACCTGCTTTAAAATATCCAGTGCTTGGAGCCAAAGGCATGAGTTTGCAAAGCTCAAATTACTGGTCAAACCATTAAAACATCCATCTTCAGAGTATTTTTAATCTCAGTGCAGCCATCTCAATAACTCTGCCTTGAAGTTCACTGAGAAGTTTTAACCACTGGCAGTCAAGATCTTTATAAAGGAATTGTTGATAAACCTCCAATCCTCATCATGTCCACTTTTCATTTCAACAGAGTATCTATGAATATGAGCTAAACAGAAGACCTATACATACTCCCAGGCAATGACTTTGCAATACAGTGTGTAAAAATCATAGTGAACAAATCAAATAGTGATTCATGTACTATACAAGAGCTAATTACTGTCAAATTCTAGGAATTATATCTTTGTTAACTTCTACATTACTTTTCCAGGAGAGGCAGCCAACTAAAAAGCCTACTAGAGGATACCATTTGGTATATAAATTGTAAGTAAGAGTCTTTGCAAATATATTTAGTATATTAAACTTTTCAGCTACTAGTAATTCAAGCAAATGCTTTAGAAGTTAAGAATCTCTAAATCCCATAATCTCCTGAACCTTCTAGCTCCCCCAGGAGAAGACTGATAAACCTGGACTTCTCCCAGTCCCACTTGCTAAAGAATGAATAGCATTCATATTGCCAGAGCAGGATGTGAGGAAATACACAAACACTTTCCATCAGGCACCATGAAGTCCCATGTCAAATGTCACAAGAGTTTCCAAGCTATTGCACAGTGCCTTAACAAGCAAAAGGAGAAATAAATTCAGTGTTTAACAATTAAACATTCAAGTTCTCATTGTAATTAGTATTAAAACAGGATGAAGAATTTATGTAAAGTCTGACAATAGGCTTTTACACCGCACACAGTAAATTATTTTTCAAAGACAGTTATTATTTCAAATGTTCAAAAACTTCTGACAAGGGACTAATTCATAACATTGGATTACTGGTCTTAGTAAAATGGACACTATTGTCTCTTATAGTCTAAATTATTGTGAAATCTCAGATGCATTATGTTGTCTGCTTTCAACTATATTTAACACTGCTTTATTATTTAAAAATACAACTTTGAAAGTAGGATGACAAGAACTAAATTTTTTTTTGGTCTAAAGGGATAAGAAATAAAGGAAACAGCAAGATAACTGTATAAATATTCACACAAAAAATAATGAAAGGAAGAGAAATATTTCCACTGGGAATTAGTTGTAATGGTGTAAAGGGCTAAAGCTGAAAAAGAATCAGTTTAAGCTCTGTATCAGGAAAAAGTGTTTTTGAAGACACTAAGGATGGCTGGACAGAAAGAAAACTTTGTGACTGCTTTTAAAGTGGATCAATTGATCCACTTCCTTTTCTCCCTCCCAGGCTACTAAAGAGAGTTTTTTTAGTTCCTTCAGGCCTAATTTGTTGGGTTTTTCCATCTGATTTTCAGAGCCAGAGAAAAAGAGAAATAGGTGGGCTTTGTATCTTTTCATGAGTCACTAAAATTATTTGGATGGTTGAAAGACCACAGGATTAGAAGGTCTCGGGAGCTTCTGTCCTTCAGTTTCACCCACTTCAAGGACACCAAAGGAGAAGACATCTTAGCTTCTAGATAACTTGCAGCAGGGTATGGAGAGAGATGAGGACAATCATGAAAACACTGTGGTACCCACAATGTACTTGGGCAGTGCAGGACGCTGTCAACCTACATGGGAGAAGGTACACAGTGTCCTGCACTTCAGAGGTGTTAAGGTACTATTGTAGAGAGGGTTTTGAGAAAAGAGATAAACACCAGACATGACTATTAATTCAGTCACCAGGTGATGGGGAGGTATTCAAGATGGGAAGATATCCTAAGGAATTAAGTTCTAGTATATATAGGAACATCTGCAGTTAGCCCTCAGAGCATTTATTTGCATTTTGTGAGATGACCAGGATTTTGCCTGCATGTATGACTGAAAATCAATAATTGGGTCATTCTCTCATAAGAGCAATACAACAAAAATCAGTTATTATGTTATCAACCTCAGAAAGAGCAATGTCCTTCCCTTCCCCAATACATCCTCTGTGAGAGTATAGTGCCCTCCCTTTGGCATTTGTAGATAAGTAATGCTGAAATCAACTGCAAGCACTAAAGATGGGCTTCTCTGTTTAGACAAAGCTATAACATCCATTCACCTCCCTCCAAAATGCAAGAAGAGATCAATGCTGCCCTGCAAATGACAGAGCAAGAACCTCCATGCGCTTCCCACTGAAACGTACAGAAAAATTCTCTGACTCATGAAGGAAAATAAAAAATAGCTCATGTTTGATGGAAAGAAATAAAACCTATATACATAAAAAAGTAAAAGTATTTTAAGCTAGAGACTAGTCCTTGAGTTTTAAAGTATGTTTCTGACAGATAAAATTCACATATTTGTTTTGCCTGAATACCATATTGCTGGAAGGTCCATGGGGAAAAAAAAACCTCTATACATTGATTGTTTGAGTTGTTCTGAGTCTCCTGACTCTCAGAAAGGTTGAGAAGGTTTAAGTATGAATTGAAGGGGGAAAAAAAAAAAAAAGAGGAAGATCTAGGGAAAAGAAAAGAGAGAGGAAGGGGGAGAGAGAGGAAAACGAAACAGACTGCAACTCCATGAAAACATTTCTTCTAATTTGTGTCCTCTGGCATCATTTTGTTAAATTGGTGTTAGCTCTTAGATGCTGTTTTGCTCTAAGTGTGGCTTCAGCTGTGGTCTGATGTCCGCTTCAGAGCAGTTGTCACAGACTTCGTTGTTATCAGCGGTAGTGGTGTATTTATTTATTTATTAATATACATATCTATAAAAAAGTTATGTTGCCCCCCTTGCACCCCACCTTGCCCAGAGGTTTCTGCCCGGTGCCAGCGACCTGGCAGAACACTTCCAGGCACACCTCATCCTTGTACTCCTTTCACTGCCTTGCACAGGCATCCAAACCCACTGAAAATACCACTGAAGGCTGTTCAAAAGCAGAGGGAGCCTCATAAAATCCGCTGTGCTGGCTGAGTGGCTGGCTGCAGGTAACCTCCAGCAGCAGACTGGTAACAGCAACAAGCGGGCAGGGTGCACCAAGTGTCACAGCAATTTCTGTGCTGATTTGGATCACCGCGGTCTCAGCATCCAGAGGTCTGTATTAGTTTCAGAAAACAAACTTGGAGCCTTATGCAATTAAGTAGTCAAGCTCCTGTACAGAGACAGAGATCAAATCAACAGTGAGTGCCTGGGGATTTTATGCTCCTCTTCTCCTGCTTCCTTAACTACTCTAAGCATGACTTTTTGCTAGGATTTTTTGTTTGTTTCTTAAAGAATTTCTGCTTCCTAGTAAGCAGAGATGAGGACAGTGTGGCAAATTGTTGCCTATTCACAAGACATAAAAGGAGGACTCATTCAATAAGAAAAAGAAATTAAAACCCAGGTCTGTTTCTTTACCTACATTATTTAATATAATATCTGTTCTGAACTGTGACCTTTAAACAAGGGGAAAAAACATCTTGCTTTACAGAGACAGTCAAAACAGCTAAATGGTGGCTGAGATACAGCAATAAACTTATATTAAAGCAGTAAATCAGTTTGTATTCAAAATTCATCCCAACTCTCTGTCCTGCTTTTTATAATGGTTACACCATAACTGCACACTGAAACCTGCGGACAAAGCTAACATTATACACACTCTCTGAAGATTTTGGAGGCCAAAAATCTAAGTATCATCTGGCTTCCTTCATACTGAATATGTTTTTTTTTTTGCATGTTTGGAAACTCATTAGAATTACCAGGAACGGACTAATTTCCACAGGCTTTGGACCAGGTCAAGGCTCCCTTGGCCAGGCTGTAGCACAGATGACTTGGCTTCCAACACAAGCTTACAGTAAGTACAAGCAATGAGGCTTTGCCTCTAAACCCACACAGATTTCTGCAACACGTGATGTGAATTGCTCCCACATGAAGATGCTACTTCCAAGTTGCGTTATCAAGAAGTATTCTCCGCCTTTGGTGTAATTGTTCAGTAATATGCATTTTTGTGTATGGAATAAAACAGAAATGCTGACAGGCTGGCTTTTATGGCTGCTGACACCAACTTTCTGAGCATAGCTGTGCAAGTTGTGCTGACACAACCCTTCTCCTCGAGAACAGCTGCTATTGCCTGCTGCTTTGGTGCGGGGCCGGGGGTGTTTCTTTTCTTTCTTTCTTTGCCTCCCGTGGAGGACTCCAAAGTGCCGGCTGTGCTGATAGGGCTGAAGTATCCACCAACGCCTAGTTGTGCTACAGATGTGAACGTGTAAAAGACAAAGTCAGTTCCCTTTCCGGCTTCATTCTCTATTTTTCTTTCAGATGATTTAATAATCCTGCACTCAGTGGTATTTGGATAAGATGGACAGCCATCGAAAGTGCTCCAGTAAAAGCTGATTAAAGCATTATGCCTATTCTTCTAAACTGGTAAGCACTCAGGATAGGCAAAATTCCCACAAAGAGTCAGATATCAGGCACCATTTACTTGAATGTTAGTGAGCACATTCACAGAAGACAAATGCAGCTAGAGGGTAAAGCATCAGCTTCTTGGGCTCAGCATTTTGGGGCACAGCTAGTATATAAGTGTTTCAAAAGATACTCAAGGAGCCTCTCAGCTCCCTATTCAGCACAGATAATTAAGAGCTCATGTCCCCCATTCATCAACACAGTGCTTAAGGATATGCTTAAAAGTGTTTTGCTGATTTAGGGCCTCAGTAACTGCTCTGCAAGGATCTGAATGCCCACTGCTCCTACTTGAAAGGAAAAGTGCGTTTGGATCCTGGAGGAATTGATGTGCTTTGCAAAGTCTTTCCTAACAGTCAACACAATAGAAACTTCATTGCTTAATTTGGATACCCTACAGCAATTACTGCCAAGTCGTGCCTGGGTCAATACAGTAAGCATATTTGAAATTCCAGATTTTCCTGAGTTGCGAATGCTCATTTTATTGTTCCTACAGTTGCTTTAACACAGCGCAAGGTTAATCGTCTCACTTTCTATCCACCCTGTTACTTACAAAGGTGTTTTAAGCTCACAGATTTTGTCAACGGAGCAAGTCCGTTCCCCAACGTGACCAAATTCGGGTGTGAAGGCTTGAAGTGCAGCAATCACCAACACAATTTGGTTGTTTATCCTGAACAAGAGCTCAGAGCTCCTGAAAGACAACTAAAAAAATAATAATAAAAAAGGCATGATAACACTGTTGCATAATCACAAATTACAATGGAAAAAAAAACCAATACCCACACTGTAAGATACAGTAATACCAGGGTGCTAAACCCGAGACAACCATGTCTTCCCACTGGTTGCAACAGAAGTTGTAATGTCAGCAGACATCAGGCACATGCTCAGAATTTTTTTTCCCTGTAATCATCGTAGAGATGATTACACGTTGAATAACATAATAACTGCCCTGTGCAATCCCCTCTGCTGCAGACAGAAATCAACAAACCTATGTTGCTTAACTCAGTTGGCTGCAGACAGAAAACCTGGGCAGGTGGATGAATGGACCTCATTCTCACCAACAAGGAGGCCCAGTGGGGAATGTGAAGCTCAAGGGCAGCCTTGGCTGCAGTGACCATGAAATGGTGCAGTTCAAGATCCTGAGGGCAGTGAGGAGGGAGCACAGCAAGCTCACAACCATGGACTTTAGGAGAGCAGGCTTTGGTCTCTGGAGGGATCTGCTTGGTAGAGTACCATGGGACAAAACCCTGGAGGGAAGAGAGGCCCAAGAAAGCTGGCTAATATTCAAGGATCACCTCCTCCAAGCTCAGGAGCATCCCAGCAAAGAGGAAGTCAGGCAAAGCACCAGTAGGCCTGCATGGATGAACA
>VXAA01000250.1:0-50027 GCA_013399115.1 Anseranas semipalmata
TATCCTTCCATTCCAACACTTCAATCATGGAAGCCATCCCACCACGTCACTGTAATGCCAATGAGGTCACAGCCCTGCAGGCGTGCAAACATCTCTAACTCCTCTTGTTTATTCCCCATGCTCCTTGCATTTGCACAGAGGCATTTAAGTTGGGTCCCTGATGAAGCTGACTTACTGGCTGGAGTGGCTGGAATTCTTTTGTGCTGCTCTTCAGGTGCTCTCCTGCTGACCTGTGACCCTTCTCCAGGCTCTGGGCACCTATCACTGACACTGGTGTCAAACTGGGAGGAGCAGGATGGATTGAGGTTCCCCTCCCCTGGCAACTCTCATTTAAAGTCCTCATCACCAGCTTGGCAAGCCTGTGACTGAAGATGCTCTTCCCCTTCTCTGATAGGTGGACCCCGTCAGCCCCCAGCAGACCAAGTTTCTCAAAGTGAGTGCCATGTTCTGTCTAAGTGGCCAAACCCCTGTCTGTGGCACCAGCCCTATAACCATCTATTGATTTTCCAGATTCAACTGGCCTTTTCAATCCCCTTCCCTTTGACTGGGAGGACTGATGAAAAAACTACCTGTGCTCCTGAGTGCTTTACTGCTGCTCCGAAGGCTCTGTAATCCCTCTTGATACTCCTTAGAGTGCTTCTGGCTGCACCACTGGTGCCCACGTGAAACAGCAGCAGTGGATAACAGTTCTTAGGCTGTACAAAGCTTGGCAGCCTCTTGGTGACATCCCTCAGATGAGCCCCTGGTAAGCAGCAGACTTCTCTCAAGAGTGGATCAGGTCAACAGATGGGTACTTCTGTAGCTCTCAGAAGAGAGTCACATACTACTATCATTATCGCTACTATCACTATTATCACTCCTACTACTATCACTATCACTATCATTAGTCTCCTACTACTATCACTATGAAAGTTTATTCAAAAGTTTCTTCAAAAAATGGAGCAGTATGTGAAGAAAAGAACAGTATCACAAGAAGGATACTACCTACCTCTTATATATACATATTTCAAAAAGCAGCAGGCAAGCAAAGCAGCAGCAAGACTGGGGAGATTTAGGTTGGATATTAGGAGGAAGTTTTTCACTCAGAGGGTGGTGAGGCACTGGAACAGGTTGCCCAGAGAGGTTGTGGATGCCCCATCCCTGGAGGCATTCAAGGCCAGCCTGGATGTGGCGTTGGGCAGCCTGCTTTAGTAGTTGGCAACCCTGCCCAGAGCAGGGGGGTTGAAACTAGATGATCTTTAAGGTCCTTTTCAACCCAGGCCATTCTACGATTCTAAGATCTCAACACATGAAGGAACAGGGTTTGAAGCTATACAAGTGCCTATTGAACTTGGCAAGAGAATCTACAAACAGCTCTTCACAATAAGTATATGACAAACTTTACAAATGCATAGGTGGACAGATTCAGTTTGGTAAAAAAAAAAAAATTCCAAAAGCCCTCATGCAGAGAAGTAACTTTCAACAGGAATTCAGGCTTTCAGGTACTTTGCTGGATGAGGACTAGAATGATAATCATGTTCTGGTATCAAATTTTAAATGAACAAACATTATTTCTTGGACTTCAAAGGAAATCTGATTTTTTAGAGTTAGGCAAAGAAAGAGAGGTGAGGGTTAACATCATTTGTAAAACTAATACTTTGTGTTTATAAATTTAGAAAAAAATGTGTGAATCTGCTGATGCTTTACCATTTCCAAGTGATGACCATTTTTAACTGTTATGGATGAATAAAACTTGGCTGCCTACTCACAGGCAGTAAATATGACCCCATGAGGAAAAAAAATCAAGTAAAATTTTTATTCACTAAAAATACTAATGATTTTTGCACTAAATTAGCTGAAGAAATAATAACGCCACTTTGGAGTTTCGGTGCAATGTTATTTCAAAGGAAAATGCTGAATTATCCAAAATAAACTTGTGCTCAAATTTATGCTGTGAAAAACTTCATTACAGCATGTAATTGAATCAAATCCAAATCCATTGAGGAATTACTGGCCAAAACCATAAAATAACTCCCATCAGAAATAGGTACTAGGTCACAGGCTGTGGAATTCCATGGAGAAACAGAATCACAAAAACATTAGCTGAAGGGGCTGTGGGATTTAGTGGACTTAAATCTGAGGGCTCAGGCTATCTTCTAGTTCACATTTACATACTTAACGACTGCAACATACACAGAGGCACAAGAGATGCCATATCCCTTCACATCTGGGAATTTACTCAATTATTTTGAAGATTTGCTTCTACCACATCACCTAAATACAAGAGACCCTTTCAGAATCCAAGCAGATAGATTTCTAAGTTTTCTGAGGAACTCACAGAGGTTCTAACTTTACAGTGCTGATTTTATTTTGTTTTGGTTTATTTTTTAAATCAGCAAGTGAACCAGTGGGTTATGGGATCCAATCACATGATTTTTGCAAGCAGAATAATCAATCAAGAAGGCTTCTTTGTTCTGTATCTGTAGTAGTTACATTATATCCATGCTTGTTTTTCTTTTAAAAAATAAAATGTATGTTTACAAAGAGAGAAATCATATCTCATATAGCTAGTAAATTAATTAACATTTTAGGAAGATCCAAACCCACTTATGCTGATCATAACATGGACAATTCTATCAGTCCTGAAACTGCATTGTCATCACAACTGGACAAATCATGTACCAAAGAAAAACAGTATGAAAGGATTTTGTCAGGTTAAGGTAGAAAGCCTGATTTAAATACACCATTCTTTCCAGAAACGTTCTGTAATTCTTATATGTATTACCAGGCAAAATGATTGCTGTAGGTTATTTGAAAAGTTTGGAATGCAAATATTTCAAAAAAATAAAAAATAAGTTAGAAATAATTTCTAACAGTAGGATTTAGACCACGTACGATGTACCACAATTAGTGTTACTCTTCAGCTGTGATTTTCAAACTACAGGTATTTTACCAGTAATCAGAGCTGTTCTGTCTTAATGCATCATAAAGCAATAGGAAATTACAGTCTAATGGAAGCAGAAAAATGACCAGCTGTGAAATCTATAACAAGTATAATTATAATCAGAGCTAGATTAAAGCACTAGCTACTACAAAACCAGACATTGGGATTATACATAGTCAGAAAACAGTCTAAAAACAAATTGAGTGTAAATAACTTTCAAAGGGCTTTCCTGCTTGCAGTGCAGCACAGACTACATAGAAGCATTAGATGTTTGTTGACAACAACTCTGCTTTGATTTATACACCATCCTATTTCTTTAATTTAAAAATTCAGCAAAACAAAGATGTAGCGCTTCCTGGAAACCACCATATTTTACTACAGCTCTACCCTATTTCTTTCCAGTCTTCTAACTATCACATAATAGTGGTTTTAAATTGCTAGTAGTGTTTACTAATTTTTAAACAATATATTCACACAGGTGCATGTTTCTGTGTATATACACAATTGTACAGATATAAATATATATATGAATATAATATGATCATAATTAAATATATATATTATGTTATTCCTATTATGATACAAAGATATATATATATATATATATTTGTAATCTTGCTCTAAGTACTATGTCTTTATATCAGGGATAAAGAAAGCAAATCTGTGACATCACAAATTCTTGCCTATGAACCCAGAATTCTGACTGACCTCATCAGAGCATGAGGAGAAGAAAACATTTCTGTTCACAGTTGTTCCTGTACATATTTATATTTTATCAGTATAAACAAAGAGGAAAATCACTTTACAGAAGAGTTAAGCTCAGGAGTATGACTGAAAAAGGCAAGCATACTTTAATTTAAAAATTATTTCAGATTCATATATTATTTACTGAAGAAAATCAGATAAAAAGTTAAATTTAAAAGATATCCAATCAAATGAATCCTTTCCATCTTTTCCAATTGTATATTAGACTAATTTAATTTCAAAATCCAAGAAATCTCTTGATAGAATAGCTGTTAAGTACAGAACAGTGTTAACATCGTACAGGTTCCTTAACTCTCTCTCCCTCAGCTTCTTTCACTGCAGAACACATCATTTTGGGTGGATGTGTATTTTCTCTGTGAACAATCTCTGCCTTTGGATGCTGGAACCTGAATTGAAGCCCCAGTTATCTTCTCATTGAATATAATAATGACCAGCATATTAACTGAAAACTGCATTATCAGACACTCAACCTTGTGTTCTTTGATCTTAGATAAAAGTTGAGGATTATTTCCACCCTGATTTGATTAAGCTGTGGGACATGTTCTCTTCTTGTGCAGACATAACTGAATCATCAAGCATCAGCTGACAAAATGCTACAGTGACAGACAAGAAAGTCTAACAGCCAAAGAGAAGACTTGAATAAAGAAAGGTCAAAATGAGGATTTTGCCCAGAATGGAGTTCTTTCCTAATATACTTTCATATATACTGGAGAAAAAATAAATAAAAATAAAATAAAAATAAAAATAAAAGTCTGAATTCCATGTAGACATGCTCAAAGACTTGCTTCCGAGAATTAAGAGGAGGATAATTTGCCAAAGTTGTTTATTAATCAGCTCCACCTAAGCTCCTGGGGGTTCATGTTCCAGACCATAGCACATAGCTCAAACAGAACTTGTTGATTTTACTAAATCTACCTGATGATAACTTGGGGGGAAATAGCCCTTTCCAAACATCTGCCACCACAGATAGCAATTTTAGAAGATGACAGAACTCAGCACTTAAACCTGGCTATTTTATTCAGTCCTAGAAGCACTGAAATATTCTTTGGGTTTCAAAGTTGCCTTCACTTATGAGCGGAGGCAACAAATGAATGTGTGGAATGTATGATTTTATCCCCTTTTTTCCTTTTTAATTTTCAGAATGATGAAAATATGACACGCAATGACACAAAATTTTGACTAAGATGGCTGTACCACAATGCCTTGTTTGGTACATTTTCTTTTATGCCAAGTATTTGCTGTATCCAGTAACTTTGATGGAAGTTACACACACTCCAAATTTTTGAAAATCAAGCTTCTTTTCTATGCCTACACATGAGTTTCTGAGTACTTGAGGTGCCTAGTGTTCTAATGCAGTGTTACATCTATGTGTCTCTGTATTTTAACTATATTAACTTCCTAGTACATCCTGAAGAATAAGTATGCTTGTTTTTTCTTTTTTCTTTTTTTTTTTTTTTCCTTAAAGTGGCTATTTCAGTGTTAGACCTTTCCCAAAGCACATACACCAGGAGAAAAAACAACTCTATCTATGGAAAGATCACACAAACTATTGACTCATCACCAGATACTACATAGTAAAAGTTCAAGTGGTTCCAGTGTGGATGTTTCATAATAAATTATTACTTGTACTTGACATAATGTGTAATATGGGGAAATAGTAGAGTCAATCAATAATTAAATAATACTTTTATATCACAAATTTCTGGTAACTAAAATACACTCAATTTAGTCACTTCACATATCCTAGCATGATCTTAATCTCACAGCAGAATTGAATTGAACTTGGAGCAAAATCACTTACCACAAAAATGATTCCCTCTTTTCAAATCTTTCAATAGACTTACCATATGCTTATCTAAAATAGACAAACTGGAATGTCAGAGTCACCCAGTATTTTTAGAACATGTTGTGAATTAACAAGTCCTTGGAAAGACTGCTGAAAATAATGTGTTATCCGTTCCAACAATGTTTACCAGAAAAGTGTTTATCAACAAATCTTTTTTTTTTCACCATATTTTCTTTTTTTTTTTTTTTTCAGAATTATAAGTCCTTTCTTTAAAATAAAAGCATACAGGTTCAAACATAAAATCAATTAATATCAAAATTTATTTTGATATATGATAATTTAAGATAGATCCTATCAAAAAGGAGTATAGCGGAAGAATATAGTGTCTAAGGTAGGTGGTATACTTTCAGCCTGTAAGGTCCAAATAAATATCTATCTTCTCCTCCAACAGTCACCCCATAATCCCTGTACTATGATTAGGGCTAGCGAAGTTTCAACTGACTGAAGCATGTCATGAGGCATGAGCACAGATATGGGTCATGAGGCAACGCTGGTAATTGATAAAACTTGCCCTTACTGATGACCTAGGATCATTCTCATTCCACGATGGTGGCTCAACAAAAGCTCACTTAACTTCGGAGGTTCAACTGTTGCTTTTGTTTGTTTGGTTGGTTGGTTGGTTTTGTTTTGTTTTTTTACTTTGTTGTTGTGGTGGTTTCTTTTTTTGTTTGTTTGTTTGTTTTTTATTTTGTTTTAAAATTCATAAATAGAAGTTAGAATGATGAAGACTAAAGCAAAACAAACCTCTGCAGGGCACACTTTCTTTCTTTCTTTATCAGTGCTCAATAGCATTGTCCTCTCTGTCTTCTGACTGTTAAAACTTTAGTGAATTGTCTGTCTATAGTAGCTGTCTATGAATATTAAATCCAAGACCTCTTTTAACCAAGCCAGCTTTCCTGTTCCCATCCAATTCTTTCTTTCTGAGAAGAGTGACTGAATCCTTAGTATAGAGTTCACTTGTTCTTAAAACAGCAAAAAATGCCGTATATGATCGTGGCATATCTTCCCTCTAATAAAGAAAATGCAGTTATAACAAAGTGCCTGACTGCAGAACAAAGATGTCTCCCACTGTTGTATTATTTACAACACACTCAGAGATGTGTAAAGGCTATTTCATTGGACCGTATGACAGAATTTGATAGTGCTTATAAAAAGAATAATTAACATAAGACTAAGGACTGAATTTGAAGAAAGATACAGCTAAAATAATTATTTTTGCAAAAATATAGATAACTTTATCTGATAGTTATATCTAATACCTTGTATTTCTGCATTTTATATGTTACTAACCATATAAAATACTTATAAATTACATCTATGTCATTGGGAAACAGCACAGATAATATCCTGTTATTTAGTATACAAAAATGCATGATATATTAATTCAGCCTGTAACCTAAACAAAACCAAATGAGATAGATGCTGATTTTCAATGAATTGTTAAGAATTAATCATCACTTCTTTTTTTTTTTTAGTGAAAAACATCACATCAATTTGCATGTTTTCAAGCAGGGACAGGGATCAGATCAGCTGCATATTTTTTATGTGGATTCACTTCTGTGCATTTAAATGAAAATCAGAAGAATCATTTACCCAAGTTGCTGAAATTGAAAAACCCAAAATGAAAATCTTTATCTTCAAAAGATAATTGGTAACTGCAGTAATGAGGGTATGTTGCAGTGTGAACTGTAGTGCTGTAAGTGAAACGGGAATCTGTTACACCTTTTGCTGCAGAGGCTTCCCTGTCTGGCTCCTGTGCATCATCTCATGCTTCCAGCTCTGGATGAAGTTCCTTGTTCAGTTTCAGTTTCTACTGTCCAAACTGGCAGCCACCACTCATGTATGACAAACCAGCATTTCTCAGTTTGAGTAATGCCAGCTGGATACTGCTGCTCAGATTGTACACCAAATGCCACTGCACTAAGGGAGAAAAACTGTGGATTGCACAACACTGGAGCATGACCAGCTTCTGCTTACCAGTATGGTAGCTCACGCATTTGATCATCTATAGAACCACAGAATAGAATCACAGAATATCCCGAGTTGGAAGGGACCCACTAGGATCATCAGCCCAACCTCTGACTCCACCCAGGACCACCCAAAAATCAAGCCCTATGTCTGAGAGCATTGCCCAAATGCTTCTTTAACTCCAGCAGGCTTGGTGCAGTGACCACTGCCGTGGGGAGCCTGTTCCAGTGCCCAACCACCTTCTCGGTGAAGAACCTTTTCCTAACACCCAGCCTGACCCTCCCCTGTCACAGCTCCATGCTGTTCCCTCGGGTCCTGTCGCTGTCACCAGAGAGCAGAGATCAGCGCCTGCCCCTCTGCTCCCCTCCTGAGGAAGCTGCAGGCCGCCATGAGGCCTCCCCTCAGTCTCCTCTTCTCTGGGCTGAACAAACCAAGTGACCTCAGCTGCTCCTCATACGTCTTCCCCTCTAGACCCTTCACCATCCTCATAGCCCTCCTTTGGATACTGTAATAGTTTTATGTCCTTCTTATATTGTGGTGCCCAGAACTGCACACAGTACTCGAGGTGAGGCCGCACCAGCACAGAGCAGAGCGGGACAATCACTTCTCTTGACCAGCTAGCAGTGCTGTGCCTGATGCACCCCAGGGCACAGTTGGCCCTTTTGGCTGCTAGGGCACACTGTTGACTCATTTTCATCTTGCCTTTCAGTGGGCCTGCTCTCCAGCCTCTCATCCCCCAGTCTATATGTATATCCAGGGTTGCCCTGTCTCAGGCGCAAAATCTGACAGTTTTTCTTGTTAAATTGCATGTGGTTGGTGACTGCCCCCCTCTCTAATTTGTCAAGATCTCTCTGCAAGGCCTCTGTGCCCTTGAGGGAGTCAACGGCTCCTCCTAATTTAGTATCGTGCTAACATATTTTCATCTGATTCTCTCCTGTGTCTGCCTCCACTGTGCACAGGTCAGCTTCCCTATCTCAGCCACTAGACCATTAGCTCTATTCCACTTAAGTGCTCTGCTATACCGCTTTTCTGCAATAGTGATACATACAAATATACATAAAAATAGTTTACAGTGAGCCATTGATCTCTTGTAATCAACTGTTGCAAATTGCCTGCTCAGTATTACAACCTGAGCAGCTCAAACCAGGAGCTGGGCAAGTCTCTGGAAAATAGGATGCACAGACTCAAAACTGCTGCAAATAAATAGCAATAATATTACTGTGATTCAGATGTCTTCTGTGAAAAGGTGTGTATCATGACTAATATGAAGCAGTGCTCTGAAACTAATCTAATTGTGAATTGCACACTATTTCCAACCTCTGCCAAATGCCCTCAGAAGGCAAACTATAAATTACATTGACATAAGTAAGGTCATTTGAACTATGCAGCCAATGTGCAGTTGAGCACAGAAGAGACAGCCTTATTTGAAGAAGATAATTTAGTTTAGGCCAAATTTTCCATTCCCAATATTTAATATGAATTGTGGACACATCTAATACTTATTTGGATATTCAAACACACTTTCCTGCGATTTGTGGCAATTTAACTTATTAATATTTATAGTATTTGCTATCATCCATTTTTCTGCAGAAGCATCACACATATATGTGATTGTACTTTCTCTCTTAAAACCCAGGAATTGCTGTTATCTCTTGAACTGTGTCAGTCCTGCATGGTATGGAGCGTTTGATCCAGGAAAGCACTTCACACAATTTTAAACACAGTGTTTAGAGAGTCCTATGTTAGTAGAATTAGTCAGACGCTTCAAGGTAAAATCAGCCCTACCTTCATTACTATTGCCTAAAATGAATTATGATGGTTAGGTTGGAGTCATCTCTTCCATATGAAGTTTTGACTCCTAAAATTATTTGATAACTGAAAGAGACAGAAAAGACTGGTACGAACTCATTTCCTTTTCTCAAATGAGAGTTAATAATTCCTGGATTGCAGAACTGGTTCAATAGGCTAGTGAAGCTCAATAACAACTTTTCATTAAATGTAAACCATATATA
Source organism: Anseranas semipalmata (assembly GCA_013399115.1). Classification (NCBI taxonomy): domain Eukaryota; kingdom Metazoa; phylum Chordata; class Aves; order Anseriformes; family Anseranatidae; genus Anseranas; species Anseranas semipalmata. The sequence continues at coordinate 9,515 of VXAA01000250.1, forward strand.
TCAGAAAAAAAAAGTTAAGGTGGGGAAATTTTGGACTACCCAAGATTAGAATCCCTCTGACCCTGAAATGCATTTGTGTAACAACTTTGCTGAAGGAGTCAAACTTTGACCTAGGAATCAAGTTCCTAAAGAAAGACTGACCACACTCTTTCTGTACTGGAAGATTACGCTCCTAATGCTCAGTGAAATATTGGTGTCTGATTCAGGTGCCAAGAATACAATCCAGAGCTTTCCTGCCTGGCTTAAACTGTATGTGCTCACCTTATCAATTCTGGTAATCCTGATAATGTCGTCATCATACACGTACAAATTTTTCCCTCTCCTGACTACATCAATGGTCCCTCTTGTTATATCTAAGTATATTTGGAAACCACAGACTAGGAACTCATGTATGTAAAGTCCCAAGGAGTTTCCCTTTAAGCAGCCTTTGATGTGTGCTGACAGTATTGAACTCAGCACAAAACACTGCAGTTACTGACATTTTTCTAATGAAAACCAATGTCTTTTAGTGGCTATGGTGCTGGCCATTTTTTATACAGTAACTTCACAGTTATAGCTCTTATCCTGGAGGAAGAAAAACCCAGGTCCAATGCCCTGCTCAGCCCAAGGGTTGAAGATTGTTTCCCATTTCTCAGGGAAGTGTTATCCCTTGACTGCCTTCACCTAGTGAATTCCCTCTCTTGTCTCTGGCCTCAGCAATTTGCATGGCTTCTTCAGTGAGACATAGCTTCAGACAGACGTAACAGGAGAAGACTTAACTCCAACCTGCAGGTTGGAATTTCTCCATGAAGATGAGAACATTGGTTCTTGGCAGCAGTAAGCACTGAGTTCTCCCATCTTGGGTAAATTCTTTAACCACCATCACCTCCAACAGATTAGGAGTAAAGTAGTTATTCAACAGAGAGAGAGAGAGAGAGTACAGAAATACCTTAGTCCAGCAGATGTGTTCATGCTGTGAAACCTGCCATGAATGTACCTAATTCAGGATTGCAAAATTTCAGACCTATCTCCATTTCTCATGTTTCCTACTGCTGTTTCACAAATACCAGCCCTTCACATCAGGCACCATTTGGCTATTTTAAGCCCTGGTTCCATGTGTTCAGCTCCCTGAATATACAAGGAAATGCAGGTGCCTAATCTAGGTATGGGATTTCCACTCTGGGAACCAGGCCTCTAGAAAAGGTGTTGGCAAATCTAAATCCTTTTATGGATCTGTACCTTAATGACTAGGAAAAGGACAGAGAGTAAAACCCAAAACTGCATAGTTTGCCAATCTGTATTTAAAAGAAACAATAATAATAATAATAAAAAAGTTGGAGTGTGTAATAAATTCATATGAACACAAACAGTAAACAAAATAATAACAACCCTCTCTGCTGTAAAACCCGATAGCACATGATGCAATCTATATACTGGAGAACAGCCACTGAGCTGTGGACAGACTTCGTTCAAAACCACTATATAAAACTGGCAACATTTTCCCCACATCTGATGTGCTACTGTAACGTGGCTACTTAAATTTAGAATAAAAACAGAATGAGCCAATCCCCAATCTAAATCTGTAATCAGGAAAAAAAAAAAAGAAGACTAGAGCTTGAATTTTTAACAGTGATGCTGACTTATAGAGAACCAAAAAAGAATATAAAAGGAGACCAAGATTTTAACTGTTTACTAGGACATAAATTACAAGGCCTGGAACTTCCGTTTATTAACTGGATATCTGAGCTGCCAGTTCTGGGCAAGCACTGAAACTCACAGTTCTTCTTTAAATAGACTGACTTCAAAGTTGAACTTCATTGCAAATTAGGAAAATATGAATAGCTTATAAAATATCTATTTGATTTGTACTTCCAGTAGAAGCTTTCTCTTCCTCCTTTTCCAGAAGCTGCCCAAAAATACATCTACTGGATGAAAGAGCGCAGATATCACTTTTGAGAAGCACAGCAAATACAAGGAAGCAGTGGCAAAAAAAGTGATCAATAATGACTGCAGGTGGAGCAAAGCATTCCTGCTGTTAAAACCTTGCCACAAGGAAGCAGTGGCAAAAAAGAGATCAATAATGACTGCAGGTAGATCCAAGCATTCCTGCTGTTAAAACTTTGTCACAAATTATGCTCTCACTTTCTCAAAAAGAAAGAAAGAAAGAAAGAAAGAAAGAAAGAAAGAAAGAAAGAAAGAAAGAAAGAAAGAAAGAAAGAAAGAAAGAAAGAAAGAAAACGCTTTTCAGGAAAAAAAAATATAAAGCCCTTTAAATATCAAGCAACAAAGAAGAAAATGAAGGAGAGATTTAGTGATAACACTGGCATGCACACATAGATTATTTCCACATGAAAAACGTAGCCCCAGTTACATGAAACACAGCTACTATTACAAGGACTGGATTTGCACAAAACTCCCATACCCATCACAATCCCCCATTACTTTTCAAATGCCTTTGGCAGATCTGCAATTTACACTGCTACTGCAAGGTCAGGAAATCCTGGCTCTCAGGGTGATTAGTTGCTAAATCATCCCTTCCAGCCTCATTCAAGTATTAGCTTTTGTATTACTGCATGCAAACAAATTAAATGCCATGCTGAAGAAATAGCATTTTTCAGACTGAGGGACAGTCACAGAGCATGCCTCTCTTCTTACTGGAAAATGAGCTTTGTATACCTTACTAGCAGCTTCCTCCTAAGTGGAATTCACTATCTTAACTTGATTTGTTATTTAACAAACAGGAACAACAGAATTAAGTTCAAAGACCAGGAGCTTGAACATGTATTTACATGTAAAACCCATAAAAATGTCCATCAGTAATTTGGATTTTTAATTTTACTAGAAGGTTGGAAAAAATAAAAAAAGGACTTGGAACTTAAAAGACAGAGCTAAGTGTTCTTTTTTAATACTGTTAACTGACACAGCAGACTTGATCAGTACCAGTCTTTGTTAAGGTAAATGTGGATCTGTTACTTGAATGGTTTAACTCATTATATATTTTTCTTTCTGCAGGCCTTTCTATTCTGCATTGTATAATTTTGGATTTGGTTGATTTTATAAACACAGCGCCTATGAACCAACCTGTCTAATTTAATGTTTTTCCTTCAGAGCTCCCAAACCTATAACTTCACAAAGGAACATTCTCAAAATTCTAAAAAGTCATACTTTCAAAACTGATTGCAGTTCCCAGAAATTTCTAGGATAGATTGCCTAGCACGTTTATCCAAAGCAACTTGTACAGAAGGTAGATTTTTATATATATATTGTTTTCTTTTTGTTTGTTTGTTTGTTTGTTAGACTTGTATTGTTTTCTGACCTAGAGCAAATATTTTCTTCACTAACACAGCAGGTGTTGTGATATGAGTTTAGCCTGAACTAAAGAGGTATTGAAGTCATTATTTTGTAGAGGCCAGCAAATCAGGTAAAATAATGTAGGTTACTTCATAGATTACTTTTTTATTTATATATAAAAGCTATCCTAAGACAACTATTATCACTCGTTTGATTGACAGCTTCCTTTCTAAATGTGTAGTTTTCCACATTGTGTTTTAATAAGAGAACTGTATGAAAATATAGTGGCCTACTTCATTTATCCTATATTTTTTTTTCTCCCAAACTTTTTATAAGAAATAATTCCACTTCAAACCCACAGAATGAGCAAGTGTTTCAGAACTGAACTGAGCACTCAACATTAGCTTGTGTCTTGTTTTTTTATTGTTATTATTATTATTTTTTCATTACTCTCCACTTCGATAATTTGTATTCTAATTGTGAAGGTTTTCACCATTCACATTAAGATGAATGCTCTGTGTAGTTATGAAAGAGGCAACCATATGTATAATCTTAATTTTCAAAGGGAGCTCCTAAAAAACAGGGCTGCAAGTCAAGTGAGAAGAGATTCTGCTGCTGATATAAGCTTCTTACGACCTGAGCTCAACATAGCACAAAGCTATCCAAAAAAAGCTCTCTTAAAATTTACCCAGGGGATTTGTCTTGCATTTATTCAAAAAGTGAAAATGCCATGAGTTAAACCATACAACTAACATTTGCCTAAGAAGGACTGACCAAGTTTGCTGTGATTAGAAGTATTAAAAAACTACACTTCTATTTTCAGAGTCCACTTTTTTTTTTCTCTTTGTGGAGTCCTTAACCATTCTGTGTTGTTCTTTGTTGTTGTTGTTGCTTATGTTTGGAAACATAGCACAGCTAGGCTAATCTGTCTCATTTAACATTTTTTCGTCTGCACTTCTTTTATTTGCTTGTTCTGAGATATTGCCAGTTTTTATATTCAAGATGATTTCTAGCACTATTCTCCTCAAGTCTGTTTAAATAGATAGGTAAATTTGTAAGGGCTGTAGGATTAGTCTTACAGCACCTTCAGAATAATGTTAATTATGCCAAATTTAAGCAACACCAACTCCCTTGTATTATTTTATTTTTCTTTTAGGAGTTTGTCTTTTATTTCCTCAAAGAAATGATCAAATGAATGAGAATTCTAGTATAAAGGCACACTATTATTTTAATTGATTTACTTTCCTAATGAAATTTTTAAAGGGGGAGCTATATGGCAGCAATTGCATTACTAAGGTTCAAATACCTATTCTAATTTGACAAGAGCATCTTTTATTTACTGCCTGATATGTAAATCACTACAGAAATCATCTCGACATCAGACATTTAAAGAAACAGATTTTCAAGTCTTTTAGACTAGCTATGGTAGGCCAGATGTCAGAGAAATTAAAGACATTTGTACCAAAAAGCCTACATTATATATCTTGATAAATGTATCTGACAAGAAAAAAAGAAAGCATCTTTAAAGGAAGAGATTCATTTCTCTGTATTCGGAACTCACCCAGAACTAGTTCAATTTTTTTTTTTTTTTAAGAGTTTTCTTAATCTGAGGCAGTTGATGTTAAAGCAATCATTTTTTAAGACAGAGGAATTCCTGGATTTGTTCCAATAATTTTTCAGGGTGATGAGGGTAAAGGATTGATTTCTTCATGCTGCAATATATCTACCTGAAGCTTTCTGCTACAGAAGGGAAAATGTTTTAGACAGTCTTGATTAAACAGCGGTGATTTATTCGTCCACAAAAGCTCTTATGTAAAAATCTAAAAGCTGTTTCAATTTCCTGAAAAGCAAGCCAACATAATTATCAGCTTAAATAATATGGCTATACCACTGTATTTCCATGTAGGGATGAAATGTATACATAAGGAATATTAAGACAACAATACACACTTGCAGCTATTTTTTTTAGCTTTTACATATATATATATATATATATTAGAGAAAATCCCTGAAGGTCATAATCAATTTGCATTACACTTCCATTTGGAAAATATCCATCTTCTCTGCATCTATACTTGTCTCAAAGATAGTAATAAATGAACACATTTCCATCACTTTCCTCAGTGATAAGACTGCAAAGATAGTCTTCCGGTGTATTACAGCTTGATGTTTATGTAAAGTCTGTTTTTATCAAGACTTGTGGAATATACATGCAATTATGACAACGACTGGAGTCTGCCAGAAATTTTGTCTTTCTAAGCTATATTTCAGGAACTTCTGTGTTATGTACTGACATTAGTACTTCCACAAGTATATGGGAACACAGTGCAGCATAAACTTGGTCTGAATCCAGAACAGGCAGCTTGCCACATTTTTATTGAATTAACCAGAATACACCCTTATGGAAATTATTTTGACATTATGCTTGTATATCACTTGCACAACGACAGACATTATGTGATTCAATGTAAGGTTAGAGTAACTCAGATAAACACGATATAAAGCTGTTTCATAGAAAGGGATCTCAAACATTTATTGAACATATTTGAACCAGCAGGAGAGCTTATACAAGATTAGTGCTTTCTGTATGCAGTGGTGCGGTGGCAACTGTGATTCAGTACTCAGTGCTCTACATCCAACTTTGTTTTTTCATCAAACCACATTCAATCCTGAGAAAAGAGTGTAATCTGATAATTTTACTATCTCTTAGCCTGGAATATTTCCCCACATCAGCAGAATTAGACTTTGCACTTAATTTTGGTATAAAACAAGCCTTTAAGTGGACAGACAATGCCTAAGAGCTCATCCAAACTAAAAGGTTATCTTGTACAGGTCCTGTTTGGCGTAAAAAATAAGATTGTAGAAGAAATATTGAGAATGTTTATGGGCTTGTTCCTATGAACACAGAAAAGGTCTGAAGAAGATCTGGAGAATATTGGGACAATGCATAGGTATATATGCATACAAACAGTTCTTCACCACACATATTTGCTCAACTTCCTTCTTGCTTTATCTTTTAAACACTGACATCCTCTGAATTCGGTTACTGTTGGAGTTGGGACTTGAAGGCTAACTGACAACTGTTAGTTAAACTAACATTTGGGGATGGGAAATTTAAAGTATCCGTTGGCTCCAACCTGAATATAAGACCGATAGAAGAAGCAGGAGTAAAAGGGTGACCAAATCAGTAAATAAAAAAAAAAAGGTCAAGCAGAAGAGTGATGAGAGGCCTGGCTAAGGTGCACAAGCAGAGGTGTGCACAAGCAGCAAGGCCATGTACAATTTGAAGGGAAGCAAAAGTTCAGGAACACCAACGACAGAGAAATGCAGGGCCCACAGCTAGAAGTAGGCATGAGAAACACAAAGCTAAGAAAGCTAGTCTGAAAGAGGTATCAGGGTCAGCAAGACAAAAAACAAGATCAGGAACAAGGATGAAGTTAAGGACTAAGTAGGTTTGGAGAATATGGTGCAGCAGCTGATACTACAGATCAGGACAAGAAAAGTCAGGAGCCAACAACAGGGGCAGTAAAATAAAAGTTGAAGATAATGTATTCCAGAAACTGGCTGAACAGCAATGGAAAATAACTGAGATTCCCTTATATAGCAGGGAGACAAAGTCAGGTGTATGGGCCAGTCCTGAGCTTACAGGGATTTACCAGGCTCTCAGTTGCTAAGGATGCTAACTGCAGCTAGCTAGAAGACTGATAGCTGAGTTAGAGCCTGATGGAGACACTCTTTAAATGGAGAGAAAAATATAGCACACAGCCCTCATGTTCCACAAAGTGTTGCAGAATTATTCTTCTGAGAGCTTATTTTTATTACTGTAATAAAACAAGGATGTTTTAAAAACAGAACATCATACCCCATTATTAAATTCACTTCAAAGAGTGATGCTGTTTTATCTTAAGTCCCATATACTGGCTGCCTTATGGGAAACAAATGTCTCACATTAACTACTCATTCAAAAGCAGCACTGAACTGCCATATGCAAAAGGTTATGGGAGAGGAAGCTCCTGTTTCCTTGGGACAGCTGGCAGCAGGAACTCTGCAGAGAAATTCTGGCTCTGTAAAACAAGGGCGATGTTTCCACTGACTTTAAAGGGTAAGCGTATGCGTTGGTGATAAACTCAGCTATATGAAAAGAGTTGCACATGCCCTGATGTTATTGTAAAATATGTGGACAGAAAATGTTGACATAGTAGTGGCTTCTACTGTTGGACAAAATGACATCTCTCCTGCTAGTGTTATATATATAAGGTGGATTTGGCCCTAAACCATTGCAAGAGTACGACTTATTTTTTCTGTATAAACAGGTATAAGTATCACCTTGAGTCCTGTGTTCAGTTTTGGGCCCCTCACTCCAGGAAGGACATCGAGGTGCTGGAGCGTGTCCAGAGAAGGGCAACAAAGCTGGTGAGGGGTCTGGAGAACAAGTCTTACGAGGGGCGGCTGAGGGAGCTGGGGTTGTTTAGCCTGGAGAAGAGGAGGCTCAGGGGCGACCTGATCGCTCTCTACAGGTACCTTAAAGGAGGCTGTAGCGAGGTGGGGATTGGTCTCTTCTCCCACGTGTCCGGTGATAGGACGAGGGGGAATGGGCTAAAGTTGTGCCAGGGGAGGTTTAGGTTGGATATTAGAAAAAACTTCTTTACTGAAAGGGTTGTGAGGCATTGGAACAGGCTGCCCAGGGAAGTGGTCGAGTCACCATCCCTGGAGGTATTCAAAAGTTCTTTAGATGTAGAGCTTAGTGACATGGTTTAGTAGAGGACTTGCTAGTGCTAGGTTATAGGTTGGACCAGGTGATCTTGGAGGTCTTTTCCAACCTAAATGATTCTGTGATTCTGTGAAGTATTAAACAGGTATAAGTATTTAATGTTTTAACCTTGTTCCAGAGAGCCATGCCAGACCTTCCTGAAACTCAAGCAGTAGTACAGATGTATGGATATGATGGGTGCACAGTAGATTAAAATCCANGGAGACATTCAAGGCCAGGCTGGATGTGGCGCTGGGCAGCCTGCTCTAGTAGTTGGCAACCCTGCCCAGAGCAGGGGGGTTGAAAACTAGATGATCTTTAAGGTCCTTTTCAACCTATGCCGTTCTATGATTCTATGATATGATTCTATGATCCACAGTAATCAGGCATTCGCATAGGCAAAGCAATAATTTAGTCCATAATGTGGAAAATGACCAAGTTATTGAAGAGTTCATCACAGAAAGCAAGGAAAAACTGCCTTGGCTCATATGCGACTCCTCCCAGCTAGAAACGTTTGTTACTTCCCGTTAAGCATCAGCTATTAAACACAGTTGATTGTGAGAATTAAGCACTTGTGATTTATGATCCTATTGTTTCTGTACCACTTAGGAGCTGAAGGAGTAAAATTCTGAAATTAAAGAAGTATAGAGATAAAAAGTATTTTGTAAGAGCTAGGTATTCTTATTGTTCCTGCCTTGTAGGACTGTAAGAAGATGGAAATTGTGGTGAATACAACCACTGGTCAGGTGTTGCAGCCATGTCATTAGTGTAATTTACAGTCTGTTTGTTCAACTAACTTTGTTCCAGAAGACCTGCAGTTAATACTCTTGTATACAATTTAAAAATAATTCTTTAGAAAATATCTCCTTACAAATCATGCTGAAGAAATAAGGCAGCAACTCATACAACAAATGAATGGTAGACTCCAAATATATTTCTCCTAATTAATATTGCAGTGCTAAAATGTATTTATTTATTTATTTTTTAACTGTTTTAAGTCGTTCCCTTTATATGCTCTATAGAAAAGAAACCTAAAGTCATCATAGACATAGGACAAAAGAACCTCTACTGGAGGCTTCCTTAGAAAGGCAAAGTACACACCTTCACATTCTTTGCAGAGCACAGCTTTCCTGTCAAATGGCAAGGGAGAGTGGTAAGCAGAAATTCATTATCAAGAAAAATCAGGAGGACAAGAAATGTTGGGGTACCCACCTAGTCAGCTTTAGGAAATCCAAACCTGAGATCTCATCAGTTTTGCAGGTTTGCAAACTAAGGCTAACCAAAAACTCAGTTGACCTCTGAGACCTTCATTCTCGGATACCAGAAACAGTTTCAGGATCTGCTGCTTCCCATTTATCTCAGCCACTCACAGGACATGAATAATTAGTTTTACCTTCCTCTCTGCCAGAACAGGCAACTATTTTCTGTAAGCTCATTTTCCACAGAGACATTTATATTCCAGTAGTGTTATTCAATGTTTTTCGATTGAAAATAAAGAACAGCAGAGGAGATGGCCATCTGCACATGCAGAGCCAGCATTCAACTCTGCAATATACACATATATTAATTAAAAGATTAGGACTTTCCTTAGTTGTTAATAACTGAGGAGCAGATCTGAGAACAGTTACTCACAATCAAGTTAAATTGAATAAGATTGGAATGCAATTGCTTCTCTTCTCCTGTTACTGCATCTTTCACTAATGTCCTCAAAACATTTTTTCTTGGAAATAAAACATCACTGCTATGAAAACGGTGCAGTATTATATGCATATGTGTGAGGAAAGCATACTCAAACATGAACTTGCACTTGCTCAGCTTACTGAGCTAGTTTTTTGTCTTCAGGAATGCCCCCATTACAAAGTAACCATTTGGGAAAGGCAGCACTTTACCACCACTTCAAAAAAATATAAATATGTAAACAGTCAAACAAAACAAAATAAGCTCAGGGAGATAAGGTGCACATAGATCTATTGATTTCAAGCATGAGCAGGGGCCAGAACTACACAAACAATTATTTAAGAATTCAAATCCATTTTGCTGTTATAGACCTACAACAGTTGATTTTTCAGCAGTGATGCTTCATGGGATGATGTTTGCCAAACAGAGTGGAGGTCACTGAAAGTATACCTGAGGTGTTTGAAAAGCAGACAGCATTGGGCAAGAAATGAGATTTAGTGTAGCCTACAGCATATTTCCACTCATAGTGAATTAAGAACATCAATTTCACTTTGGATCCAGAATGCTTTCCACTTATTTATGAACCTTTTTTTCTAGGTCAGAAAACCACATGCAAAGTATATCTTTGAAAGAAATCACTGTTCTGCATTGTTCCCCAAGAACATTAACAATCAGTATCTGAAGCAATGGAATAATACCGGGGATTGGTCTTCTGGGCTTCGAATAACCTCTTTTCGCAATGGCTATCTGCAAGAAATGCCTCCAGATCAACACTGACCATCATAGATGAACCAGGACGAACAATGTTGCTTTGATTAAAGCAAAAGTTTCATAAAAGTGAAAAATACCAGATCCCTACTGAAATAATGATAACGAAAAAAAAATCATATCTAGTGGAAAAAATGAAGGAAGCAAGTGACATATTTTTAATTCAAAGAATCCCCTGTAAAGGGGATAAAAGGAAAGAGAAAATCCATTCTCAATTGCTTTTAAATTATCCAGGCAGCATCAATACGAAACAGGCCTTTTAGTCTTAGTGTTTATTTTTTTCAAGAATTAAAATGCCCTTCATTTCTGGGACACTGATGTAATCAGAGATTTAAAATATAATTTCACCTGATTGCTCTGCTTGCTGCTCGCTCTGTGCATTCTGTCTCAGAACAGTTTCCTGAAACATCAGGATTAGCTTGGCAAACATTTTGTATGTAAAAATATTTTTACTTGCAAAGCTTAAACAACTGTACACAAGCCAGTACAGCATACAACATAAATGTCCTTAGAAGTACAAACACCTGAAATAAGTCTTAAGAAAAAAAACATGAAAAATGAAGAGGAGAAAAGAAAAGGAAACAGAGCGTTACCAAAGAAGTAGGCTTTCAGCAGCCAGAGACACTAGGCAGACAGTTTAATCATCTTTCCCTATTACTGCCTGTACACTTATAAAACTTGCAGTGTTGCTGAATCACTGATGTTTTTGAGTGTTCGGGGTTATTTTATTGCTTCTCCTCCACCTTTTTTTTTTTTTAAACACATAACCAATGGATATATTGTAAGTAGGGATTAGGTTTTACAATAAAACTCATGATTGTTCTTGCTGCACAAGCTCTTTACAAAAAATAAAAAGTTTCTGAAATGTGTGAAATTCATATGACAAAGATGTGTGAAGTCCTCATTTAAATGAAGAAGAGGAGAAGAGAAAATTTATTCCAAGTCCCATGCTCATATTAGGTGATGGAAAGAGCAAACAAGCGCTGGAGACAACAGAGGATGAGAGGCACAGTGTTCCCATAGATTCTGTACAACAGCCATTGTATAGAATAGCTATGATGCTACATATATCATATTATTAAATATGTAGATATATGCCTAACGTTAGCGAAATGTTTTGCCTCACATTGTGAAATTATTTAATTCAGGAAACAGCCTACAAACAACAAAACCTCTACTTCAAATTCTGACAAAACAGACTGAAATGTCCCTAGCTGAATTAAATAATTTATCTCCTGGACAGAAGAATATCAAGAGAATTACAAAATATCATCAATATTTCACTGATGAGTACAACAATGAACTGTTGCTCTTCTACATTTCCATTTTCCTAATATTAAACCCCAAATCCAAATATGATTGAAATACAAAAACAATGACAAAAAAATGCCCTTCTGGAAAAATAGCTTCTCCAGTCTATATGGATAAGTAAGCTCAGTTTAGTTAAAGACTCACCCACTGCATCAAACACTGAACCTTAAGACATTTACAAAAGAAAGTGTCTTTATACATAGGGCAAAAGAGCTGGAGGACAGTTGCTTCTCAAAAGTGACAAAATTGGAAGAAGAACCAGTCTTCCTGACTTGTGAACTATTAAGCCTCATTTCACCGCTCTATATATCTAAGCCCATAATCTTTTTTATACTTTATTCAGATACTGCTTTCATCAGGTAGATTTTGTCAATATAATGAAATCCAAATGGCTTCAGAATGAGTAAAATGGTAGTCTGAGAAGGGACCAAGGTAAATATTTCATTAAATAAGATTTTAAATAGATTTTGTTGCTGAGAGGAGTTAAGTGCCTCTGTGTAACATACAACATACAGGAACTTACCTATGAACCTCACCAATTTTGACAATAAACTTTGGCTCCTAGAACTCTTCCCATTCTTCTTATTCATCTGTTTTCCTATCACATGCCACTTTCCCTTCCTTCTATCTGCTTGCAGCCTGTCACATGCTCCCCCTCTCAGAAGTTGTTCTTCCAACCCCTTCAAAAACTGCAGGAGCCTCTTGGGTTGTACTTTCTTCTTTCAGGGAAAAGGAGAGGATTTAGACAAGAACTGTCAGTGGAGTCCATCTCTTCAGTACTGCAGCACACAGCAAAGGCTTTCTCAGGACAATCTGTAATCGAGTAGACTGTACAGACTGTATTCCTTGATGCCGTACTATCCATATGGGACATATGCATCATGATTCAGTGGGCAGCTTGGCACCAAACCCATAAATCTACCACTTAGGAACCTCAAATACTGGCAGGTAAAAGGATTCCTGCAATACTATATTTCAGGACTGAGTCACAGTTCAAACAGTAGCTATTAATTATGTACTCTTACAGCCTAGTTTGAGTTCTTGGCTCCTAAATTTGCTACGTTCAAAGCACATTCCTCTACTTTTCTGAGAACACCTTCATTTTTAAGATGTAGATGCACACAACTGTTCTTACTACTCCCTGTCTCACATAGGCAAAACAGCTACAAATATTCACCACATACTACAGATGTTTCTCCCTTTATAATATGCACTTACATCATCCAGCCAGGAAGCAGAAATAGTACTTGTGTTTTACTACAATGTAAATCAACTGATCAGCTCACATTGATTAGTATTGATTTTATTTTATAGATTATATTCTATTAACTTTACTTTATTGATTTTATCTATTGTAAAATTAGTGTTTTACTGCATTTTAAATAAACTGATTAAGCTTATATTGATAATACTGATTTTATTTTACTGTAACAGTTGGTTGAGGTATAGTGCTTCTCATTTACACATCTCAAAAGGATTCCTAAGGATCAGTTCCAGTATCCCCATTCCACAGATGTCCTGGAGAGAAAAAATTCATTTTTATGGTGTGTCACGTTAGGGCAAACTTGATTAGACCCAGCAGGCTTTAAAAGAAATATGGGTTGCCTATCCTCATGTACCAATGTCAATCTGTTTTGAAGAACTTGCCTACAGGGATGGACACAGAATTGTGATAGTTCTACAATGCTATACCTGAGCAAATACACCGAGTCTCTTAATCTGACAGTATAGGCATATCCTTAGTCACTTTTCCCTACTACACCATAGTAACATTAGTATCCTGCAGCAGTAAAATACCATAGAAGAGCTCCTATACGTGCTCACAACAACCCAAGAGGCTTCTCTGCTGGCATACCTATTCTTTATCAAAAGGTATACTTTCCACATTGCATAGCTATATCCAAGATAAGGGTACTGCTGGGATATTGAAGTTAGCTGAGAGCATGATAATAAATAATTACTTCCATCCTCTGCCAATAGAACTACATCATGAAAATTTTATAATTTATAGTCAAGAGAAAAGGAGATTCTGAGGCATTGCACTTCCAGTTTTACACAAATTTATTCCAAAAGTCTAAGCTCCACAGGAATTTAAATCCCACTGCAGCAACTATTTTGCAGTAAATCACAGCTGCAGACTGATCGATTATGTAGTTTTCTGTTGTGGTTAATTCTAGGGTCATAGAATATTTCAGATCAGAAGGGTCTTTGGGAAGTTATCTAGCCAGCCTCCAGCTCAAGGCAGGGTCAGCTATAAGATCAGACCAGAGCTCTATCCAGTTGGATCTCAAAAATATCCAAAAATGAGATTGTAAAAGCTCACTGGGAAGCCTGTTTTGCTGCTTGACTATCCTCATGATGAAAAACACTTTTCCTTATATGAGCCTTAAAACTTCCTCGAAGGTACAGAAAGACTGTTCTGAGATCCCTCTGTAACCTTCCCTCCTCCAGGTTGAGCAAGCCCAGGTCCCTGTCTAAGCTCACAGGGCATGAGCTCCAACTCCCTGGGCATCTTGGTGACCTCTGCCAAACTTGCTCCAGTATATTGATATCATTCTTGTACATTGGGAGACCTGGGGAGGGCAGGGGTGAGCTCAACACAGTATTGCAGATGCAGTTTAATGAGTGCTAAGTAGAGGTGTGTGCTCCTGCTAATGCAGTCCATCACGTTAGAAAATTCTTTTATAAATTTGCCAGCAGCACCAAGGGTGAATCTCTACGTAGAAAGTATCTTATTAGAGACCATACAATACATGTGTGTATACATGCACATTATACACAGCTTAATTTGGGTTAACCAACAGGTAGTACTGGTTTTAGCTTTTAAGACGCATAATAACTTGAAGATAGCTAAGGAATTCAATTCTACTTGAACCCCCAAGGACTTTCCTGACCACTAAAAGGTGAACCATACTGAAATGAGGTTCATCACACTATTCCTCGATTTTGCTTCCTTTTCTCTGTGTGCTTCATATGAAACAGACAGAAATACCTTCAGCTGTTCTCTTCTCTACCTGGTAGATCATTTAGACTTTTATTCTCATCTCCACATTATTTTTTCTTGGACTCACTCCTACTTGGCCATACTGGCCAGGCTGCTTTCTAGTTAGAAGTTCAACCTGTCTCAATCTACAACATTCATCCTTTCTTGTCCTTCTTAGGAAAACTAATACTTGTCAATTTAAGAAATCTTTGCTCTGTATTTCTTTGAAGGAAGGCTGTTCTCTGAAGAATTTACAGGCTCATAATTCTATTCCCATGATAGAATAAAGTTGTTCGGCCTTAAAAGGTAGCAGATGTGTTTAACTACTTATGAATTTTGGCTATATTTAGTTACCAGAGAAAATAAAAAGAAAAAAAAGAAAAGAAAGAAAAAAGAAAACTAATTTCTGTTAGCACTTTGCTTTAAGTGTAAATAATGTACTCCAAATCTGAAATTCCTCTAGAATCACTTTAGCAAAAGACAAGAAAAAACCCTCAACATTTCCAGTATAGATTTTAAGCGTTTTTTTTTTTTTTTCATTACTGCATATATTAAGGTGTATTTCAGTTGACAGTATGGTAACATTGCTATGTTTTATGCACATTCTTCTTTTCCAAGTTTGCAAATTAATTCAGATATCATTTCAAGTTCTGAAGTGTCTGAAATGAAAGCACCTGTAAAACCACAACTTCAGTAGATTGGATGTTGCTGACAATGACTAATTTAGGTTTTCTCTTTTTATTTATAAACACAGTGGAATATCCATAAGGTGTTAGTTTGATAACTGGTGCTTAGGAAATAAACAGTGATGAGATTTTCCTTAATGGAGAATCCTGCCAGGAAAGTCAGGCTTATTATTATTAAGATGTGCAATTTCATGGTAAGTCAGTGCTGACTCATCTTCTAGTATATTCACACAACACAAAAGAATCTAGAAAATCTAAATATCTTCTAGCCACTAACTGCTTTTAAGAAAACTCCAAACCATGCCAGTAATTCATGTTGCTAAAGTAACCTCTACTTTCACAATGCAATATATGAAAATGTATGCAAATAATATACCTTCTTTAAAGGTCTTGTTGAAGCTCAGCCAGAGCTAATTAGACCCAGTCTAATTAGCCCATACAGCCACAAGACAACACAATTAGATTAGCTCAGTTTGAAAGGAGAGTCAAATCTGCAATTTGACTCACATTTTACTTCCAGTATCAGCAAATATTTGCCAGGAAATTAGCAAATTTCAAAGGGAAACCATGAGAAAAATATACAATTATTCTCTATCAAGAAAGATGGATTACTTAAAAAGCTCCCTAAGTACATCCCAATAAAATCAAAACCCTTAAAAGTGTTTTGTTTGTTTGTTTGTTTGTTGTTGTTGTTGTTGTTTTGGGGGGGGCAAACAAACAAAAACACAAAATGAAACAAAACAGGAGAAAGGAAAAAACTCATTTCAGAACAGTCATTATATCAATGCTAGTGAGAACACTCACTTGGGATGTGACAGACCCAGCTATCTACAAACTGTTTTGGACTGTACTACTTCCTGACTATGGACAGAAATTCTATGCAGAACTTCAGAAGCCTTCCTCAGCAAAAATTTAATCAGAAAATTTTAGTTTTAACAAAGCAACACAGAATTCTCAGCAGATGCTCTTCAATAGGTACCTCTTATCTTGACTCTACTATACACCTTTATGTCTCCCCACTCTCAGATTTTGAGGCAGAAAACCAAAGTTTCACAGGACTTCAGAAGCTAAGTGTGTTTCTAAGTAGAAGAGATAAAGAACAGGGATAGGTGTCATGATTACAAACTTGAAATGAAGTTCTCTTATTCTGTTGAGATCAGATATAGTTCAAAGACAATTTGGAGAAGCACCTTATTTTTCTGACATAAAAAAGAGGATAATACAGTGTTTTGTTATGTCAAATTTATGTGGTTTTATGAGACAACAAGAACTTGGAGAGAAAAGCAAAGAAAGAAATCAAGACAAAAAAAGAAATTTTAATCCCTAGTGATTTGCTATTATTAAGAATGGTTGCTCCTACATGGGTGCACTTCTCATTGATCAGAAGAGCTGTGTGTCAATGGGCAAAACAGAAGCCCAAATGTCTCCCAACATGGAAACAAACCACACTGCTTTGAGTGAGTCACTGAGGTTCTAGCAAATGACAGAATTATCTGAGGTTTGCCTACGACAGCCTAACAGGAGTGAATTTTACTGAATCTGGTTCTACAAGCAGTGTCAGGACAAGGACAAGACAAATACATACTTTGCTTTCAGTATTAACCTACTCTTGAGGCTGAACCTGTGATACAGTGAAAAACAACTTGTTCATGGTAATACATGCCTGATCACCACAGTAATCACATCAGTAATCATGTTTAGGACCTTCTTCATTGAGGTTTTTAGGTTGCAAGCACACCGAATCTAACACTGCAAGGTTTCTCAGTTGCACTTAACCTGGCCAGTGAAGTCAGAAACTAGGGCTACATGCACATTGATTTAAATATATGGAAGAAGTGAGATCTTTCAGTAACTTGTTAACATGATAAATTTACATTGTCCTTGTTTCGTTAATTTAATTTGAACTGGTGAGCAATTTCTTCTTTTAATGACAATTGGATGCCTTTTTCTCAGGTGTAATAATTATGTCTAAAATTAATTGTCTCTTCAGAAAGTCTATCTGAATGTGAAGCTGCTACCTGCAGAAATAGTACACACTGCACCATTACAGAGAAGTGTCAACATTAACATTCACATTTGTTTATAGCAGGTGATAGAAATAACTCTTTCCTGGCTGTCAGCAGCTTCACACTGATGTCTGCACATTGCTGTCCCAAGCTCAAGAACTCCATAAAGATGTCCTGAAGCACCACTGAAGTGTCTGCACACTAGGCTTGTTCCAGTTGCAGCCTTGCTGAAGGCAACACACACAAAAAGGTACCTGTCATTCACAGTTCACACAAACCATCACTCCGTATCATAGTGACAGAGAGGCTTTACAATAAAACCAAAGAAAGCTGTGCTTTAAAAGTTTATGTAATTTTAAAATGAATTGTTGTGACTTTTTATCTGTGTTAGGTTATCTATCTAAAATCTGATCACTGCAAACACAGACACCCAACGAAGATCAGAACAATGACAGGAGGAGGAACCTAACAAGCAATTAGTGAAAATGAAGAAGATTGAATTAGCTACTCCCAGAATCCATCCAAGGGGAATGATTAGTGTTGTTAGTTCTACTTAATTCCTACCATTGTGGAGTGTGACACTTAAGAATAAAAAAAGTGAGGAACAAACATCATATTTAGCTTACAGTGAACAAACCAAACTAAACCATTTTACTCACTCTAAAGTCTTGAAAGGCAGAAGGGAAAGAAACACATGAAAACAAAGCAGAACATCTGCACATAGAATTATTGTTTTCTCAAGTAAGAATAATGTTTTCCTGTTTCCTAGTTGCCCTTTTTCTCAAGTATTGGCAGACATGAAAATCTGTTTTTTATTTTAGCATAAAAACCGTTCAGTAACTTTTGCTGTTCTATGTGAACTCATTAGGAATTTAGAAATTCTAGAATTTTAGGAATCTAGAAATTCTTCACTCATTAAATAGTCCTATGTTCTTCTGATCTCAAGCTGTTATTTTAGGATTAAGACTGAGATGTAACACTATATAAAGAGCTAGCACAAGATCTATACATAGTTTAGATACGCTTTACATCTACAGTATCCGTTATTTTATCATTAGGAACTTCATAGCTAGCATGTTCTCTACAGCAGCAGCCTGGGGAGAAAAGTTGCTTTAAGTAAAAGTTAACAAACTTCTCTGCCAAACTTAGTACTTCCTGCTCACTAAATTCCATTTTCAAATAACATTAGAGAGTTTTTCCTCATTGCAAAGTTATTAAGTTACAGTATTTCATAAAGTGCTTGCAGGCAATTAAAAGCTAAGTGTAAAGTAAGGCAAAGTCACATGCAACTGTAATTTTGTGCTGTAGCTTTTAATAAGCTCATTAGCAATCACAAAGGAAGGGCATATGCCGATTATTTCACAGATGTTCTGAGAAATTAATGGAAATGGAAGGACACAATGTCAAAGAGCAAAAGGAAAGCTGAGGAATGACAGTTTTTCTCTGTAATCCTGGGCTAATTGTGAGAATCTTTTGTGCTTCAGTTACTTTGTCAAAATAGGAGGGGAAATACCACTATTTACCTTATTGCCAGAGGCCTGTTTCCAGCAACTGCAAGGACATTTCACAAGGTTTGCCAATATTTGTTATAAGAGTAGAAAAGACACGCTGATTCCATATTTCACATCTGTTCAGTGGTGAAAAAAAATCTCCTATTCAATGTAACATGAGGTGCTCACAGAAAGAAATAGCAATGAGAGAGGAGACACTTTAAAATAAAGTCAGAATGCCAGAACATATTTTAAGAGGGCAAAAAATGCCATAGCCTACTTCTGTTCCTGCATACGACTTCCTCTGTCACTTATTCCACCCTACCTAGCTGCCATTGTGACCATCTCTACCTCTTTTTCTAGTGTAAATAGTTCCCTAGACGGAAGATCCCACCTTAGCCCTTCTCTACACGAACAGGTGATGTGTGTACAAACAAGTCTAACACATCCCGAAGATGTGACAGTCTGCTGTAAAAAGCAGTAGGTTTCCCAAGCTTGTAAGTGCATGCCTCAGTTAATATTATTCCTTCTCCTTCCTTTCTCAAACACTCAGTGGGGAACACAAAGAGCATTAACATACCTCACAAAACATAGTAATATTTTTAGGATTAGTAACAAGAAGAAATGAATATAATCATTCATTTAACACCTAACATTTAGATTTCAGATATTCCACCAGTAGACAGGACTTACAAAATTAGACACCCAAGGAATAAAATCTCAATAAGATTTTTTTTCCCGTTTGTGAACATTCTTAGGCATTCTTGTCCTCCACAGAGTAGAAAGTAGATGCTTTCTCAATGTTAATTCTTCCTTATGATTTTTGTCCATACAATCTCAATTCTGTACAGATCATGCTAAGTAGACACTGTAACTGTAAGACACAGGTAGCCCTGAATGTAATTAATGAGGGTCTCTAAATGGTTGGACTGTAATAACATTTTGATGTCCTCTGTGATAATTAACTACATGTGGTGCAGGCACATGGGTACAGAATGTGATTTGAGAACAGGCAGCTGCCACCAGGAATTAATTGTTACTTGGTAGAAATACATTTAGCCATGACTCAAATAAGACAAGCTGATATAAAATTTGAAGCCGAGTGATTGCAGATGCAGACCTTTAAGGTGATTCTATGATTCTATGTAATATAAGTCTGGCCTTTCAGTCTTCATTTGCTTGAGTATCCTCTTAATGTGATTGGGAATCACTCCCATAAAGGCTGAAGAACTGAGATCTAAGACTGAAAACAAGGATTTTCAACTGCAAGTGATTTCAATTCTGGAAGTTCCTGACAGCAGAAGGAAGTAAAAGACAAAGAGCACAGTTTGTCTTCAACACAGTCTAGTGGATGGTAGAGGCAAGCATGTTATTTTTGTGCAGATGAGCAGCTTGCAGGCATAGAAGCCAAAGCACAAAAACGAGTTGCAACTCTCCTCTTTGAAGAGACCCAGAAATCATTTTGAAAAGATACATGAACGTGCAGATTTGTGCCAAGGCCTATTACAGACTGAAAAAGAGAAATCCTAATTGATCAGTATCACATGCAGCTCACTTTACTTAAGACATATGCTACAAAATCCTGGCTTGCATACAAGGAAATGCCTGGCTTTAGGAAAAAAAAAATACAATTTAAGATTTCTAATGCAGAAAAATATAAGAGACAATTGAATTACAGTTCAGAAAACTAACAGTTAAAAGAATGGCAGCAGGCATTACAGAGTGTTCTCTGACAAATATAAACAAATCAGGCAGAAAATGGATTGATGAGTAGAACTCACCACTGTGAAAATTCTATATCTTTTTCCTGAGCTATAGTTATGAATCACAGATTCCTGCTCACTCCCACAGATAGCAGGAGAAAACAAAGGATTTCTTGCCAGGTCCTTTTAAAGTTCTATCTTCAATCTCTGTTATTGCTCCAGGAGTCCTTTGGTTGCCTGGCCCATGTCTCACTGGAAAAATCCATGTGATGCTTTTCCAAGCATGAAAAGATATCCATTCGCAGAGGATTTTGAGGGAAAAAAAAAAGACAACTCTTAGAAGTTGTTTTAAAAATGACCATTTTAAAAAAAAAATCAAAAACAGTTAAGAAACCTTACGACCTCCTCAGCAAGTTCTTTATGAAGCACTATGCCACCGACTGTAACAAAAGTAGCTTTTGATTATGAAAAATCATGCCCAGAAATGCTTGATGAAATAGCAAATTTAAGGAAGTGCAGCCTCTTTCTCTATGGGAAGCATCCATCACAAGCAACAACTCTAGAGATGATTAGAAGTGCACAGAGGATCTCAAATCTATCAGCCTGTAACAGGTATTATGACCTGACCTGTAAGGACTGCAGAAGATATTGCCTCAACCCTAAACAAATCGTATGATCCCTGTTCTCAGTTTTCTACCTCTTTGTAAAAATATAGCATCAGCAACATTTTCTAGACAAAAAATATAGACTTTCTGGAATATTCTGGATCCTGCCACAAAGGGATTTGAGGATAGACCCATCATTACAATAACATTCAGACAATCATTTGGTCTCCATAGAGACAGCAGACCAAATCACATAGGTAACTTTTTTCCATAAAATGGATGCAAACATCTATCCATACAGAGTGGAAAGAAAAAGTTTTACTGCTTTGCTTAAGAATACTGCCTGGATAGCCACTCTTCACTGCCACCTTTCTCAAAAGTATAAGTCTGGCACAGTAACATATTTGGTCTCTAAACCTTACTAGCTTATAAGTATTAGTACTCATCTGCAGTCTTCTACTGAAAATCCTTTTCTTCACCAGAGAATGAAAGTCAGAATGAGAACACAGGCACCCAATAGACAAAAAATGCCTTAATGTCATTAACCACTGGCGTCATCTCAGCAATGGCATCTAGCTATGGGAGGCTTCTGCATGCATAATACTGACTCATTGGCTAGTCTATGCCTTCTTAATATCATTTGTGCCATTCACAACCTGCCTGAAGTGCTCTGGTGGTCATTAACTTACAGCACATAGATTTTTGCAATCAGTTATGAGAAGTCAAGACAAAACCAATATTAGCTGTTCTTGCTGTCAAAGGTATTCCCTTATTTTCTATCTGCTAAGGGTGGGATTCAGCCATCAAGCTTGCTCTAATTTGGGCCTACTGCTGTCTCAGCTTAGTAGAGCAGACATTTCCAAAAGGGAAATTTTTAGTGGGAATTTTTCTTTTAGAGAGGTATTTTAGCACAGAATTCACCTGTGAATTAGCACCAGAAAACACCTTCTGAAGTTACCTATTTCTGACTGCTTATAGAGCCATAGCGAACTACTGGCTTAGAACAGATACCTAAATATTAGCTAAGCTAATCTTAACTTTCTGTTTCCACTTCTCTGTTTCATCTCCCTCCCCCATTTTCTAATATGGATCCTGGATCTCCAGTTTACTAAACTTGTTAATTTGGCTCTTTTCACTCTGGTGGAACATCACCAACGTATATCAACGAACAATCTGTCCCTAAGTATAACAATTACTCGCAATTCCAGAAGAGAGAAAACAAAAAGTTGCTATTGTACAGCAATACAAGGCTTTCTTGTTTGAACTACTCAAGAGCAAACATCACTAGGTTTGGAATTTCTGTCCACAGACTTACTGGACTGAGAAATTAGAGGGGAAACCTTACTCAGTTTAATTATGTGGGAGAGAAGAAAATATCTTCTGGTGCAATAGTCAGAGCTTGACCTTCCCACAACAACGTAGCTGCTGACAGTCACAGCACTTGATAAAACCGTTAGGTCTTGAACTTAATATAATATTGTCAAGCAGACATGTTTCATTACTGTAATGAATCTGAAATCCTTCCTAACTCCTTAATTAGTTTTAAGGAGTTTGGCTATGTTTCTGTACAAGAGATGTAAATGATAGGATAATTGCTAACTTTGGTTTACAGGTGATTCAATTCTGGATGAACAACTGCCAATCAGTTGAATTAAGAACTTCAAGGGCATGAAGAGTTATTAAACTTATTGCTTGCTTCCCTAGCCCATTCAAAGACAGACCCCCAAATCCCTTCCAGAAACAGAAAATAGAACTTCCTAATCTCCAAAAGTCTGGCAGCCCTGGAGATATAATTTGGGTTACCAAGAGGATGAATCACAGTAATTCAGCATTGGTTCTTTCAAACTAGGAATGGGTTTGCCATAAAGAAGAGAATTTGTTCTATTATTAAAAGTGACACATGATTAAAAAACTATGAATCAGTCAACAACATTCAAAACTTTTGTTCAGACACCACTCACAAAATCCATGGGCAGACAGAAGAAAAACAAACAAACAAAACAAAACAAAACAAAACAAAACAAAAAAAACAGAACTGTATTACTTAGGTTCAGAGTTGTATTTAATAAGACAAATCAAAGGAAGATATACCTAATGGACATTTTACAGGGGTTGTCCTGTCCATTTTTTTAAACTACTAAGATAAAGAAATGTCTAGCATTGAAATTTTATTTTATGTAGGTCATGTTTATAAACACACTAAACAAGATAACCCTGTGTCTATGATCTGCACCTCTGGATTTAACTATATGCTTCAAAAAGAAACAGCCACACTAAAAGATGATTGCTAATCTTGAAAACTTAAGCTCCCACAAAAGCCAGATACATATTTTGTTCTGTTGAGACTTATATTTGGGCAAAACATTAATACAGGCCCCCTTCTGCACAATCAGAAAGAAAAAGCTGTAGGAAGTGAATTCTTCTGCCCTGCAGAACGGTCCAATTTCCATTCTAAAGAATTTCTGCATATAGGGAAAAAAAAAAATGTACTTTTGCACCAACCAATGTTTATCTGGGCTTTAATTTAGGCAAATCCACTGAGTACTTTTATGTTCTTATTGTACCCCATAGAAGTAAATCAGGTTAAAAAAAAAAAAAAGAGAGAGAGAGAGAGATAAAAGAAAAAAGCTCCCAAACTTAAAAAAAGTTTAGAAAAACACTACATGTTTCTACTATGCAAGGGCTGCAGTGCTATGCTCCTGTGTCATTTCTTTGTGTTTGAGACCCTTTGTGTGGTAGCACACTTGAGTGCTGGAAACTGCTTTGCACAGTGATTGCACTGAGGTAAAAGCTATATTAGACAAACGTGTATCCATCATTGTGAACAGTCTCTAGCATTTTCCAGAAAATGTTCAAAATACTACAATCTCCTTATCCAAGACTAAACCAGTCTTCCTTGAAAACCTTCTCCCACTCTTATAAAGAAAGTCATAGAAACATAGAATATACCAAGGATATCGAAGGAAAGGACCTACAAGGATCATCAAGTCCAACTCCTGGCTCCACACCTGACCACCCAAAAATCAGACCATGTGTCTGGGAGCGGTGTCCAAACGCTTCTGGAACTCCAGCAGGCTTCGTGCAGTGACCACTGCCCTGGGGAGCCTGTGCCAGTGCCCGACCCCCCTCTCGGTGAAGAACTTTTTCCTGATATCCAAACTGAACCTCCCCTGTCGCAGCTTGACTCCATTCCCTCGGGTCCTGTCGCTGTCACCAGAGAGCAGAGATCAGCGCCTGCCCCTCCGCTCCCCTCCTGAGGAAGCTGTAGGCCGCCATGAGGCCTCCCCTCAGCCTCCTCTTCTCTGGGCTGAACAAACCAAGGGACCTCAGCTGCTCCTCATATGTCTTCCCCTCTAGACCCTTGACTGTCCTCACAGCACTTTGGACACTCTCTAATAGTTTTATGTCCTTCTTATATTGTGGTGCCCAAAATTGCACACAGTACTTGAGGTGAGGCCGCACCACTGCAGCATGGAGTAGGACAACCACTTCCCTCGACCAGCTATCTATGCTCTGCTGATGTCCATATTTACTTATTCTTTTATACACAAAGAGAAAGTAATACAATTCTATCCCACTTCCTAACTGGCAACACAAAATGGAAAATACCAAAGAATGAAATCCCAGGGACTGAGCTGTGGTCAGAGTGACCTTCACAGTATTTACAAAGGAAGAAGAAAAAAGAAAGTAAGAGCTCAAGAGAGAATGGTTATTGCAAATTTGGTAGGAGACAGCAGCGTTCCCATATCTGCAGAAGGAAATCAGGGCTTTCTAAGTCCAGGCTACTCAACATATTTTTCAGAGCTGGCCCACAAGAGTTTTTATTTATCCCAAATGCAAGTTGGGATAATAATGTAAACTACCAATTTTTCCACATTTTGTTTCTTTGCTTGCATGTGTGAGAGTGTATTTTATTTTTTAATCTGTGGTCATTACACAGACCATGTCTGTCCATCCTGCAGGATGATATGGGCCCAAATATGAATAGTTAAGAAACACTGAACTGAGGCCTAGGAATTCTAATGGAATTTATAAGGGAATATCTAAAGCTTAAAAAGCTAATATAATTTAGCAAAAGAAAGCTTATATATCATCTATCAGGAACTAGATAATTATACCAACATTAGCCTCTTTGCAACCCTTTAAAAATGAGAATCAGAGCACCAACATTACCACAAGATTTCCTGGAATCTACCCAGTTCCCGTCCCTGCATCCTCCATTACAATGAAACAAGACTGCAGTTCTGTCATACCACACCTCCAACCTCTTCTGGGATTACTCATGTACTGCTACATGACTGCTCTCAGAAACCTCTGTTGCAAGGGACATGTAGAGAAAATTCCTGCTTCCCTGGATCCTGCTGTTTTCAAAGTGTTAAGGCTCATCTGTGCATGACAAAGGCCTGAATATTAAAATGGCTGTGACTGAATTTTGTTGCATTTTTCTAGGTGGGAAATACAGCTCCATAAAAAGGAGGAAAGTTTTTTCCTTAAAGAAGGCAAAGAGCAGATTTGATTTACAGGTAAATAAACATTTATTTAAGACCAGCCTTGTTGGGTCAGACCAAAGGTATATCTAGTTAGTATGCTCTGTGATGGTGTTGATAAGTATATGCTTAGGGAAAATTGTAACAGCAAGGTGGACTTTTATGACAGTTCTTTTTAACATCCTCCCTACACATGCAGCTCTGTGATTTCCTGAGCTAGCTACAGTTTCTCTGTCTTTAAGTACTCTGAATGAATATCTCTTCCATGAATTTGCCAGACTTCTCTTAACTCATGCAAACTTTCAGTAGTGCAATGTCCTTTAGGAAGGACTTCTACTGCTTATGTATATGTATGGGACTGACAGAACAAATGAGGAAATTCCATGTTTTCTTCTATCCCTTTAAAATCACAGGTTCATTGCTTTCCTATGGACCAGCCCTTATACTGAACAGGACATTTCTGTAGGCAGACTTAGTCTCCAAATAAAGCAAGAAACAATCATGATTTCAGCTGTAAATATATATGAGTTTAATCCCCAGAGCGAATGTCCAATTAAGGGTGTTACATACAAATGTCATTTTCTATCATTGTTTCTTTCATTTAGCTTTTAAGATTCCTGTTCCTGTGTGATCATAACGGCATTCATTATCTTCAGTGTAGAGGCATTTCTCCTGGACTATCTGACTTTTCCATAAGGTCTTTTTATCCTTCAGGCTGTTAATTACTCTCTTGCTTCAGGCCTGGCATTCATTTTCACAGGAATCCTCATATATGCTTCAATCACATCATTTTCTTCTTTCTTCCCGTCTAATTAGCACAGTGCCGGTTTTCTCAGACTTTACACTTCCTAGACAAAGCAACTATAACCCCGTTGCCATTATATGATCCTTTTAATGTCTTTCTGCCTGGATAGACACTATACTCCCAGCAAAATTACAAACAGGCATGTCCACATACAGAGTTTCTTTGTTTGACAGACTCATCATTATCCAATGACCAAACTGATTTCCCTTTGATTGCCCTTGACTCATGCTTCTCTTATGACTCTTCCTACCTGCCAGCACCTCCTTCTTATTGCATGCAGCCAGTTAATGACACTATTCCAACTCCCCTGTTTCATAAAAACTGCCTGAAGCAGAGTGCTGTGGATACAGCATTCTTAGCACCTGCATGGATGGACTTTCCAAAGGAATTTAGCCTGAATAAGCACAGGCTCATGGACATGATGCAAGACAAATACTTGAGTCCTTGAGGTACCATAAGTAAGACCACTGTCATATCCGAAATATCATACAAGCATTATTTTCCACTGCATATTCAGGGACGGAGCAATTGAGAGCTTTGAGAATAGTGCATGTGCCATTTGTCAGCCCAACTCCACACGTATTTTCTACAGCAATTCATGAATGACTCTGTCTTTTATATAGCGTATCAGTGCATATCCAGGTCATTTATTGCATATTTCTTCTTACAGTACCTTGATGTCATTTAAATAATAGGCCTACCTACATGTTTTTCTTGTCCAAATTATTTCTCAGTGGAGAATTAGCTTTTCTTGGTAGAATTAACCATATCTATTGAAAAAATTTCCTTTTGCTCTTACCTTTGTTTTCTAGAGTAAAAATCTACACTTTCAGTTTCCTTCTATTTCCTTTTGTTCCTCTACTCACTACAGTACTGTTTTTTTGCACCTCTTGCAGTTCCTCTTTCCTTATGATTTATCTCCAGTGCAGCAGATAATAGTATAGCCCTGTTTCCACTGGAATACTTCACCAGGCAAATGCAAGTGCCAATTTAACTGTTTTTTATTGGACATCACATGGTAAGAATTCTTTCTCTTCCTCGTGTACCCAGATTGTGCCTTTCTTCAGTAGTTATTAACTGAATAATTTCTAGTTTATAAAATAATTTCTTATTATTATTCCTGAAGTGCACAATTTGCTACTGCTAAAATAAATCTCATTTCTATTACTCCACACTTGGAAGTCATACTATTTTCTGTATGATATTTTGATCCTCTTCCATAATGGTAACACTTCCTAACTTCCCATCATTAACAAGTTTGATTAGCATATACTTACTGACTATTAAGATTACCAGCTGCATGAGTCCTAAAACATTTCCACAATGCATTCTAAGTCTGATGACCTCTCCTTTCAAGACAACTTGTCATCAGTTCTTTATCCACCTTTCTTTTCATTACTAAACTCCCAACTATTTCAGGAAATTTCCTTGATTCCTTTTGTTCATACAGTTAAAAATTCTTGCATTTGCATCCAGTCATGTGGGATGTTTCCATATTTCACTCTCTGGCACTTCAAGTTCACAGCTAGTGCAGGTGAAGCTGTCTCATGTATGATCATATCTACTAAAATCTAGGAACCCTAGTCTTATATCACAACTCCATACCTCCAGTCACTGTGCAGGGAAGACACAAAGATTGCTCCAAAGAAATTACAGTTGAAGTAAATTGCACTTATTGTTGTTCAAGTATCTATTGTAGTGACTAAAATTTGAATATCTTTTGGAGAAGAGCTCAGAAATAAGCAGTCCCAGAAGACTTCAGGAGACTGCAGAAAATACAAGTCCTAATTATAGGCAAATACATAATTATAAAACATTACGCTTCTAGGCTTTTTTTTTTTTTTTACCTCAGCACATCCTAGAATGATTCATTAAGATGAATAAATATAGGACTCGCTAGCCACTGTGACAGACCAAAACATCTAAGAAAGAAAACCAGAAACCTTTATGAGAAGTAACTTCATTTTCCTTTCTTCAGGGTTAGCTTTATTTCCAAATAAAATAAACCAAAAGCAATAGTATCCAATATACATGGGCCAAATGTTTACCAAATATTCTCACTGTCAGAAATGAGCCACTCATTTCCTGTGACAGACCTAAATTCCTTTTTCTTTTTATAAATACACCTAAATAATAACCTGATGGGAAGAACTCTCTATACCTAGGCACCAGCCAAATTTTAGAGTAAACAGTCTTGCTAAATTGCACCACTGACAACTTCCATCTGAGTTGGTGACTGAAGTGAGGCAGAATTTTTTGTATTTTTCAAACTGCACTTAATGAATACATAAAGTTGTAACAGATAAAAAGTGGGGAAAGAATTTGTTTATGGGGAGTAAGTCATAAAGCAATCTGGGTTAAACCAGAAAATAGCTAGATAATTACAGAAGAACAATATATTTATTCAGAAAAGATTGAAGGAGATTAGCTGTCTACTAGATTGTAAAGAAACAAAAGTGGAAAAAGCAGCTTCTCTACTAGAAACAAATGCAAACAATATCCTAACTGATTTTTCTTAGCTGACAAGTTGGAGAAATAATGTAAATACAGAGTGAAATCCTCCAGGGATGCTGTTTCATTTGATGTCATCATTTCACATGTAAAAGCTGTGCGCATTGTCCCTAATGTGTTACCTACTACAAACATTATCCTGAAGTGGCACAGAGCCCCATATGGTTCTGGCTTCTTATGACATGCACTTAAGGTTACTTCCAGAATATAATGCAAATTGGGTAGTGTTAAGTAAAAATGATTTGCTTTCATGTGACCCCCATCTTCCCTCAGTCACTTGTGCCCCTCTCAACCTAGAATAATTTCAGAATGACTTCAAGCTATTCTAACACAGTACAGGGAAACAGCTTGCACTGAGCAGCAGGAGAAGGCAAAAGTGAGCTTTAAATACCGTTTCTACACTCTCTTTTTCATGGTATTTACATTATGGCTCCCATCCAAGGCTTTGGTCTTCCGATTTCAAAGTGACAACTGCACAGCAAGAGTACAACGCTTTGCTATAATCTACAACAAGAATCTTATTAAAATGCAGTGAAGAGCCTGTATAGGCTTCCTTTTTCTCTGTAGATTCTCTGCAGCTGTACAGATGTTTTAAATGTGCAATTAAAATGGTTCACAGAAATTGGGAGCACAGTTGATTTCATTTTAAGAAATCCTGTCAACAGTAATTTCTTTTTAGAAACAGACTTACTCTTGATTCATAAAATGATAGCCTTAATAAGTATAACTTCCATCTCACATTTTAAAGTATACTGTCAGATTTCTCTGGATTTTTTTTTTTTAACCTTGAACAATTAAAACAGCTTATTTGTTTTTCAATTTTAGCCCAAGATTATTTTTCTTGCTTCAGTCCCTTATCAAAGTAAATTTTTTCCATCCCCTTTTCCTTTCTATCCTGACTCTGCACTTAAGGCAGAATCAAAATCTTGATATTCAGATACACATATTCATCCCTTCATCTTATTTTTCCCTTTCTCATTAGCAATTTTTAAGAAGCTAGTGTAGCATCTAGATAATGCTTGCACGCACATAAGTGCTGCTTCATGACAATTCCTCCGCTGGTATAAAGTTCCCTATGTGGGAAAAGCTGGGGACCTGCAGATCATGATGTGGAAGGCAAAGGCAACTGAAATAAACATTACACCAGAACTGCCTGGTCACAAGTTAGGGAGAGCTGCAATTACTTTAAGTCTGGAGGGATGATGATTTGTTGGTGTAAATGATGGCAGGATGCATCTCCCAGGAGTTCTATGAAAAACATCTGTGTAAGACATACTATAGCAAAGTGTTCTATGAAATGTCTTAAACCAGCTCAGTTTCTCCTAAAGAATCCCCATGGAAATTTCAACTTAAACAGTGAGATGAGCCTTATTTAGAATTTTAATTATGCTTAATACCACCTTCTCTTTCCAATTAATCTTTGCCTTTGAACACAGATGTATCCTTTCACTGATAACAGCAGCCTTTGTCAGAGAATATTTAAAGTCCAGCTATGATATATATATATAGCACTAAGGTGGTCACAGAGACCTGATTTCTCTGCTGCAAGCAGAGCTATACAGCAAAATTGCTGAAGTAGGCAATAGAGGGTTTTTCTAAAGCACAGACCTCTGTAAAAGAGTAAAATCTTTTTAGTAACATTATAGAAGGTTTTTCCAAAACCATTGAAATACTCCAAAAAATAGTGAAATTTAATGCTAGTTGCAGGATTGGCATTTAACTTGTTTCCTCTCCAAAATATCTGAGACCAAGAGTTTGCAAACACTTTGGCGAATATAAGAGCAAGTGCACTGGATCAGGCAACAGGGCTCTCTATCCCAGTAACCTGCCAGTGGCCAAAAGCAGTTGGCTGGGAAGAAACACAGGGCAAGTACACACAATATTTCCTCAAGTATTTGTGGCTCAGATATTTTGACATAGGTAGCATTAAGCATATGGCTAAAAAACAATTCTGAATCTAAAAGAATTAGGGGGTGAAAGCATGTTAAGAACATACAAATTGTTCATAATGCCAGAATTTCAGTTAGTTTTAGTAGTTAGGAGAAGCAAAGTGGACACACGTTAATTAGAAAATGGTCTAAGACTGCTGAGCTCATCTCATGTAGATAAATGAAACATCCATCCGACAGAAACAGCTATTGACCAATCCTGGATCTAAATCACAGGCCTGAGGCCGAGGGGCGCTGAACATGGTTGCCATTCCCAGAACCAAATAATTCCTTAGCAGCACAACTTTAATTGGAAAACAGAAAAACGTATGGTCCAAAGACAATCAGAAGTCTCAGTATGCATTTACCTATGTAGAGGGATTCACAGACCAGGAGTAGAAGCAGCAGGAAGGGAAGGAGCTGAAAGTAATGACATTATGACTTCATGTAGCATTTAAGCAACCGGGGGGCTTTACACGCCTTGACATGATATACATTGTATCAGATTTCTTAGATGTAAAGACAAGAATGACTTTCAATCCATTAATAGAAGCTTCTATTGTGACAACAAAAGTATTAAGGAGATTTAAAAATCACAGTTAAATAGCAGTTTCAGCTGTGAAAGCCAAGGTTACTGAAGTGATAGGACGATCCTTTTTCTGATCTGGGTTTAAAGCAGATGTTTGAAACTGTCAAGATATGTGCTTTTTATAGCAATAAAAATATGTTATGTCACATAGATATCTGAATAGCCAGTGTGGTACTTTTTAAATAAAAGCACATCACTTTTAAAAGTGTCATCACTGGCAAGTGTGGCTAGTCTCACATACTGTGCACTGAAGTCCATCTGAACTAGAGTATGCCTTTTACTTCACCAAGACCTTCTTTAGCACTGAAGATTGGGCCCTGGCTCTACACAAGAAATATATCAAGTAGTTTTACAAGAAGTGGATTTCTTATAAGGGACACATCTATATTTTACACTCAGAATAGGTCCCAAGGCAGCATTTCTTGCACAAAGTTTTACAGAGTTACCACTGTTACCACTTTTGCAGTGTCAATTGCAAGGAACATCAAGGCATCACATTTACCATCTTTAACTGTTTCTGAATTGTTAGTGCATTTATGGTGCCCCCTCTGATAAACTCTTGGCCCCATTCTCACTCAGAGTCTTAAGTGGTTTTCGCTCACATTGCTCTCATTGAAGTCAAAGCAATTGAAGTCAAACTTTAAACAGCAACACAGACATTATCTTTTCAATCTCTGCTTATATTTGCTTTTGCTGTGATGACCTTAAACGATACAAAATTTTTAAGTTATACATAAATTATGTAAATTTATATATAGATTATATAAAGTACTCGCATCTGCTAAAGTTTAGAGAAAAGTCAAGCTGTCTTGTATGCTTTTTAGGTAAGCAGTTTTCTTTTTCTGTCAAATATCTGCATTAGCTCTTTCCCCTTCCGACCTGTTCATTCCCACTTGACTGGATGACAGTAAGCTATTCAACCTTTTTTTTTTCTTGGTTATTTACCTTAAACAGTGGAAGCTGACCTGGACCCTTGGGCACAGCTTTAACATCAACAGAAGAACAGGTGCAATAAAGAGAATACAGAATAAACAGCTCAAAGTAAGGAGAGCACTAAGAATCCTTGAATTAATGAAAACACAGAACTCCTGGAAGTGACTGAGGTTCCCAAGTTATATAAGGATAAGTCCTGGAAATTATCTGACTGAGATCTGAACACAATAGTTCTGTCTGTACCATAACAGGCTTTCCTTGGCTGTGTAAATCCTTAGCATCTGTTGTTGACAACCCCAGGTGTTTAAAAGTTATTACAACAACAAAAAAGGAAAATTAATGATTAATGAACAGCGATATTTCTGAGAAATAAAGTGTACCAAATATGACTGGCACAGAAATGGAAGTGTTCCTGACAAAGATGTAGGAAACAGTGCATGAAACAATACAGCAGCATGAAATAAATGATCCTACTGTGAAACTTCCATATAAATATTTTTCATGGCTCTTCAAAGATATGTACAGTCTAGAAAGGAGAGAAATAAAAAAAGGAGAGGAAGGGGAATATTTTAGGATAACAATATCCAACCACAGCTTGAATAACATTCTCTTGTCAGAGGGCAGCTTAAACCATGACAAAAGCTGTCCTGCATTTCAGCTTATTTCAGCTAACAGGAGAGGTCCAGAAAGAGTTTGTCTTCTGGCCATCACAGCCATGCTCCTGATTAACAACTTTTGCCCAGGAGTGGTTCTTTGGGAGCCTTCTGACAGACTAGCATTTGTGAACACTTTGCATTGCTTATTTCTGCAGAGGTCCGCCTAACTCAAGGCTAGCTAGAGCTGCTGCCCTTTTCAGGCTGTGCCTAGAGCAGCAAATTAACTTGTGCCAGGGAACATATCTAGGCTATGGAACTGGTCAATACTGTGAAACTGTCAGCATGTTTTCTGGCATGGTTTTGGCCTAGGTTTGCTAGCACTCTGCCAAACAGTGCCTGGGCAACGTTCAGAAGTTAGCCAAGGCCAGAGACCATTCCCAATACAAAGTCTGGATGCGGCCATCCTCTTTCACAGACTAAGAGTTTAAACGTGTGAACAAAAGCTATTCCATGCCAGCTGGACTCAGTGCCAAAGGACAATCTCAGTATGTTTAATTTACTACTACAGATGGATCCAGAGAAACCCTAACCTCCTGCACTTCTCAGCCTTCTATATTGCTGTCCTCAAATCACTTGCTGCCTAGTATATGACTGGATACACATTTGATTTTTGTTCTGAGAGGACAAAAATCTCATTTTCAATATTAGCTTTACTATTCTTAACTAAAAAGGCTGTGTATTCTAAGCAGCAGCAAAACTGTCACCAGCACCTGGAAAAGAAATCCTGAAATTAACTTTGATGGGGTTATCGTACCAATTAAAAATACTCAGGTGAGTCAGATGTGACAAATCAGGCTCTGAAATTCCTGTGATGAAACATTTGCTATACTCACTATCCTCTATCTCCACACCCTATTCTCAACTTCATAACAGACTTTTGTAGCTTCAGCTTTCAACACCTTTTTTTCTGAACCAATGTATTCAGTGACTGTTGCACTGACACTACAGCCTTAGTCACTGTTACAAGGATATTTCTGGAATATTGCACTGCCTCCACACTTGCAAGTTAGCGTAGGATTCCCCTTAAGTACTCCAAAGTCAAGGCAA
The DNA here is from genome assembly GCA_013399115.1 of Anseranas semipalmata. Taxonomy (NCBI): domain Eukaryota; kingdom Metazoa; phylum Chordata; class Aves; order Anseriformes; family Anseranatidae; genus Anseranas; species Anseranas semipalmata. Next base: position 43,720 of record VXAA01000250.1, read on the forward strand.
TTTTCATTCATACTCCTGTTCCCACAGACGCCTCTGACACAGAAAATAAATTATTCTCATTTTAACTGAACGTCTTTTTATTGCTAGAGCACTGTTAGGGCATTTGTTGAGCAAAAAATTAGGCGACTCATGGTTATTGACTTTTTTTTTTGAACTACTAGAATTCTAATTATTGAAAAATGAAATTGGATTTCCTCATTCAGCTTATAAAGCCTAGTCCTCACTTAGTCCCTAAGCCCTATGACAATTTATAGAATTGATGTGACAACTGATGTGAAGACAGCAACATTTTGGGTATCAAATGAAACTGTCATACACAATTCTAGGAAGGGTATGCTGACACAAGCAACTCTCACACCACCTTCTGTAGGAGGATATTTCCTATTTGTCTGTGATCATTGTATCTAGTCCATGAAGTCTATCTAGTCCCAGAGAAAAGCCACCTAATCAGCAAACAGTAATGAAGTGTTCTTCTTCAGTGTTTGCATTGAACTGCTGCAATCGGTTAGAAACTAAGCAAATATTGCTGTATGAATGTAGTTAGAACATTTTTCTATAATAATCAGCTCAAAGAGGGAAAACTTGATGCTTGATTCCTCAAACAAAATTTGTACTGAAATCAGTTAGAAATCACTGAGAGTTCTGCCCAAATAAATGTTAAACAGCAGTTAAAGATGTGGCATGGATACATCATCAGTTAAACAAATACATTGATCTGCCTTCATAATTCTTTTATATTTTCTAGGAATCAATCCCTTTTTTTCTTTTATCCTATTCAGATGATTTATTTTGACAAATTCTATTGTCCAAATTTGCCTATGTTTTCTCTATAACTTTGTGCATTCTCTTATTTCTATTAAACAATCTACAGTGCTTACAAAAGGATTGTAAAACTTTAGGGCATCCCAGCTACATGGTATACAAACTGCAGTAAATTGTACAGTGAATACAGTGATAGATTTATACGATGAAACTTTATTTTTCTTTCTGAGCTTTCATTCATTTTCTTCAGAGTGTATGTTTGTCAGCTTAGATATTGACATTTCTTTTTTTATTCAACATAATTTGAAAACTAAAAGTTTTAAACCAAAACAATCTTATAGCCTTCCAGTCCCATCTCTTTAATGTTAGTAGTTCAAACGAAATGGAGAAAAAATGTATTACTGTTTATTGACTTGACACTGTAAAACATCCTAAAGCCCTCCCATGGACTTTTACCCTATGCACATACATGGTACACAGAGACAAAATTCCTTTTGAAAATTTCTTATACTTCCTGTTGAGAAATCAATACCTTTTTAGGTAAAATTCCTTTTTTATGTATTTCTCTCCTTAAGAAGGTAAAAACCCTGTTAATATTCTGTCTGTGTAATGTCCATATCAGGGTGGGCACATTTCTAACTTGCTTTGAAATAAAATTTCAGGGCCAGCTCATGGTGCTATGACAAGGTAGCATGCTATCACTAAAGAATATAGCACTTGAACTCTGAACCTCTCCCAGTTCAAGTAAGAAATATGGTGGAAAGAAGGTGTTTGGCCTAGAAGGCAAAAAGCAAACCTTAGAGAGCTCCCAGCAGGCTCTTTCTGACCATAGCACAAAGCAATAGGGATAAGTAAGTAATAAGGATAAGCAAGGAGAGCCACATCCTCCCTGACTTTAAAAATAAAAGAAGACAATTCAATTCAGGTTCTCTGTGAATCCAAGAATAAGGCACCATTGCCTCAAAGCAAGAAAAAATCGCAAACAAAGAAAAGACCTGCAGGGCACCTCATTATGTAAGACAGCACCTACTTCAACCTGTTAACCCTTGCTAGTTCATCTGTAATAATCAAAGAGTGAATTTATTAAGAGATAATGACTGTTTCCTTGAGTGCCCACACTGACTGTCAAACAAACTTTCACCTTTCACTGATAAGCATAGTAGAATCTTATTCTAAGAAAATCAGTGCTCCACGTTCCAAAAAACTGAACGCAAAAGCTAGTGCTGAAATGCTTATTAAACAAGAAGTTTAAATGTCTACCCAGAAAGAATATGTGTAAAATTGTAACTGAAAACATGTTGAATTAGCTGTTTCTCTAGATAGGGAATTTTAGTGACTTTAACAACATTACTATTTATACATTTCTGCATTTTACTGCTAGGCTAAGATAGCAGAACAGCAGCATTGAGTGCATTTCCTTGCCACAGTACCTGGCAAAATATTTCAGTTCTGATCTCATCATTCAGAACACGCTTTAAAGTTGCACTTTGAGTTTCTTCTGGCTATTCAAACCTTTTTCAGAACGTTTTATTTCACGTTTACTGACCATTGTTTATCACATGATGTCACTAAATATTTTGCCACTGATTTTGAAGGAAATGTTATTAGCTCATGCATGTTTCTATTCAGAATTAACATCTAAATCAATTAACACACTGATTCATTCAGTTTTATATTTTATGTAATATAAATGGTCTTTCATAAATGCAGTTTGAAATGGATATGGATATTGCAGAACTATTCATTTTAGAAATGTATTTGCAAAACTAAAGAAAAGTAATAAAGTTTAATATAGAGAGGTGTTACATATACGGATACTGTATGTTAAGAATAATATCGATGTTGATACAACTTATGAGATGGGGTGATAGTGCTCTATTCCAGATTTTGTGCACTGGAATAGCTTGCTGAGATACTTAACTGATTTTATTTAAGGTCCCAGGGGTGCAACGGTCAACAGATTTACTCTAGTAAGCATAACCTAACACAGTATTCTAATACAGAATTTTCCATCTAAAAAGTACAAACAGCAATAGCGAGCTGTTGCAATTTCAGTTCATTTGGTAATAATAAGGCTTTCTAAGAATTGCCATTACAATTTTAATGGGAAAAACAAAAACAAAAGCAGAAACAAACAAACAAACAAACAACAACAAAAACAACCAAGAGGCAGTTCTGGCTGGAGTAAAATGCTTTAGAATGAAAGTAAGATCTGCAGTCTTCTTCCTAAACCTATGCCCTGATAGGTGACTTCAGGCAGGTCCTTTCCATACCCTGAGCCTCCGCTCCCTCTTCCCCATGGGACACGGAAACCTTGTGTTTGTTTCACACATTTCACTTGCAAGTTTTTTTCAGGCAAGGATTCTCCTGTACTGTCTATCACTGCAGAACAAAGGGGGATCATTCTCAGAGCAGTTCATGTGGTGTTGCTGCCATACAAAGACTATCCAAATGTCCATTTGACTAGAACTGGAAGTTTATTCCAGCTGGCAAGAATACAACTGCTACATCCTCCTTACGCCATGGATAGCTCTGGACACATTTAGATTAATGGACTGTTTCGAGCCAAGCACATATTCATAATCTGGCATGGAGAAGCTTTATGAGAAATATACTGGTGTCAAAGTAATCACATTAATATAACATCGTAAACTGATGCTGCTTTTGCAAGGAGATACATGAACAATAAAATCTATCATAGAGGCTACTCGGTGATTAAAAGAAAAACTCTGTAAAGACTATAATGTGAACACAGTTTTATTGCTCCATTATCAAAAAATAATAAGGTAATATCAATGTGAATTACCATGTGATCACCACCATTGCAGTGCTACTATGAAACTAGTCTGCTATTGCAGTGAAAGCACGCACATGATACACAGTTAACTATTGTGCAGCACTATCTATCATGCTCTTGATAACAGCAAGTATCTAAGCTTAAAAAGGTAGAGAAGTTGAGAGGCAAAGAATCTGTGTTCAGGTACCTAGAGGGCACATAACAACAAATGATTTGAGATAACAAGGGCTGTAGCCTATCAAAGAAGACATGAATGAGATAGAGCCTAGGAAACTCTAGGAAATTCACCTTTGCCTTTACCTTGCTGATCACAGTCTTCTCATAAGAAATGAGATTGCTGGGAACCTGTGCCCCATTAAAAAGAAATTCACTTTATCTGCCATTCAAAACACGTTAGATGACGTGGTCATGTTTGATCCAAGGTTTCACCAGATTTAATGGCTGCCCATCATTAAATACATTTTAAATGATTTGTATTCATGCACAGAAAAAGAAAATCTTAGTTAATAAAGCCGTTACCTTACAAAGGAAACACTGCTCAAAATCTTCAAGCACCCAAGAAAGATTGCACAAACCTGAAGTTTTAACTCCAGCTCCCACATTTTTAAAAGCCCTGCTATCACCCCCTCTAGCTGAGTATCACCCTGTCACCCAAGAATTAGGAGATATGAGAACATTAGGAGATTATCAGTATTAGGAGATCATTAGGAGATATCAGTAGATGCTGCATAAATATCTTTTTGGCTATCCTTTCCTGTTGAGTAAAGTTTGCAGAAAAGAACGCCTATTCCCTGGCACCACACTTTCCCACTTTGGCATTTTTTTCTACCATCTCTGACGTGTAGGCAAAGGACAAGGGCTTTTGTACATTTGGGCAACACAGCTGTTATACTCTCTCCACATGTTTGCTTCCTCAGCACAAGAAGGAAGAGGTTTCAGGTGATCAGGAAGACAACTGTAGATGACAACAAAAAATTATGCCTTCTGTTATACATCCAGTATCATTATGCCTAAATGAACTTATATTTTTGTGGGGGAAAAAAAAAAAAAAAAAAACAGATCCTGACTGGTACTTCAAAATACTCTTAAATTATATGAATCACTTTCAGTACACTATATATTGCACAGTAGTTTATACCTGGCTGCACAGATGATCAATATATGTCATCCTGTGCTATTTTTTAATGGAACTTAATTCAGAATATATACTCTGCTGTACTCGAATACCTTAAAAATACTGTCTATGTTCTAGTATTCGAGACAGCAAAATGATGCAGGAAAGAATTTCTTTTTCATTATTCTGCCATATATGTTCATACAGGTTATGACATACAATAGAAACCCACAGCAGCTTAAATGCTATCTACCAAACTGCTACAGCTTGCTTAGTTAATAGAATTATTATCCTTGGCTTACCCAAATCTGTAGCTTAATTCTTTTTTCATTTTTGAAAACCGTTTTTACTTTGAAATCGATCCCAACCGTGCTTACAAATGCAGAAGTAAAGGAATCATCAGCATATCGGAACAAAAAGGAGGTTTTCCCAACACTGCTGTTGCCAATGATGAGCAGTTTGAACATGTAATCAAAGTTCTGGTCAGATGTATCTTTCTGGCCATATCTGGAATCTTGAGCAGATGCCATCTGTAATTCAAAATAAAAAGAAATAGTTTACTGTCTCTTGAATCATATAAAACTAGAAACATTTAGATTTTATTGGAATTTTTGGTAACAGACATACATGAACTCAAGAAGAAGTTCACAGAGGTTTAAGTCATTTTTATGATTCTTGTATTCATGGTAATAGTTGCAGTTGCAAAAGAGGATGTATCAAAGGTAAACATCACTGGTGACTGGTACTGAAAAAAAATCCTTCTAAAAATCTAGGACAGCTCTTGCGTATATGGTTAAAAAGACCTACTTTCAGAAAATGTGATGAATGAAATAACTGGTGAAAATATAGACAAAGATACTTCTCTTCACTTGTACAAGGAAGAAATAAGAGATCACTGCTGGGTTATGACATAGGAGGTATAGTACCAAGCAAAACTTATACTTTCACATCTGATACAATTCATGAACAATTTATTTTACTGTACATATGCTGCAGTCTTTTGTATAGCCTATAGCCTATAGCATTTGCCATTACTAGCTTTCAGTTAACGTACCATCAAATACTGAGTTGAATATGTACCTCTGAAATAAGGTCTTGATATTTTTCAGTTCTGGGATCATCTACAGTTTTGGAATTTGCAATGTTTATGCAACATAATCGTAAAAGACAGTTGTCAATGTTTTCAAATTTAAGTCACAGAATCACAGAATCACAGAATCTTTTGGTTAGAAGAGACCTTCAAGATCACCTAGTCCAACCTAAGACCTAACACTAACAATCCCTCCACTAGACCATGTCTCCAAGCTCTGCATCCAAATGTCTTTTAAATACATCCAGGGATGGTGACTCGACCACTTCCCTGGGCAGACTGTTCCAATGTCTAACAACCCTTTCAGTAAAGAAATTTTTCCTAATATCTAACCTAAACCTCCCCTGTCGCAACTTCAGTCCATTCCCCCTCGTCCTGTCACCTGGCACGTGAGAGAAGAGACCAATCCCCACCTCGCTACAGCCTCCTTTAATGTACCTGTAGAGAGCGATCAGGTCGCCCCTGAGCCTCCTCTTCTCCAGGCTAAACAACCCCAGCTCCCTCAGCCGCTCCTCGTAGGACTTGTTCTCCAGACCCCTCACCAG
>VXAA01000250.1:59983-76228 GCA_013399115.1 Anseranas semipalmata
CCCGCCCGGGCTCTGCTGGCGAACCCGCCTGGCGATCAGCACCGGAGCTGTCCCCGCTCCTCCCCCGGCACCGCCCCTCCCTCCTGCGCGCCCCCGGGAGTTGTAGTCCCCGCTGCGCCGCTCCCCCAGCGCCCGCCGCTGCCAAAGCGGCGGCGAAGGACTGCAGCTCCCGAGATGCTCTGCGCCCGGCGGCCTGCCGCGGAGGTTGGAGCCGGTTGGAGGCGGTGCAGCCCGCGCCGTGCTTTGCGAAGAGCTGGCGGGGCTGCGGGCGGGCCCCGAGGGCTGGGGAAAGCGCCCGGCAGCGCAGGGCCCGGCCCCGGGGGCAGCCGTGGGGAAGGCGTGCGGTGGCACCCCGCGGCTCCCGCCGTGACCCCAGCCCGCCCTCGTGTGTGCCCTTCAGCGCAGCGGCGGCCGGCAGCGCGGTGTTGTGTGAGAGCAGCCCCCCGGGGCTCCTCTCGGTCGTATTCAGCTCTCCGCGCCCCCGTTCTCTCTCCTCGCTTCGGTTTTCGCAGGGCTTTGGAAAATGGTCGTGCCGCCGTACGGTCGCAGCAGCCCAGCTCTGAAATGGCGGCCTTGCTGCTGGGTGGTGGCGCGCGCTTCTGGCAGCGGTATCGAGGTCGTCAGGGGTGAATGACAATAAAGCACCAAAAAAGCAGCACACCTTCTGCATGCATCCCCAAAGCTGGTTTTGGTGTCCGAGAAGATGTTTTAAGCGTCTTCCTTGGCAATTTCTCCATAATCCTGTCCTCTACAGCCAAGTCCTTAGTTATCATGGGCCCAAGTGTACAGGTCCCAAAGAGGTATGAAAATATATCATCGGTTGTGTATTCGGGTTTAAGGTTTGGTGTGTTCTCCCCTACTGGAACGCTGAAGATGAAATATGGGTGTCATCAGCAAAGGTAAGCAGCTCTGAGGATGTTTGCTGGAGGTTGGATGTTGCCAGGGCAGAGAAGAAGGCAGGCGGGGTGGCCAAGACTGTATGGAAACAGCAGTCTGTCCTCTGCGCTGCCCACTTCTATGTATGTGGTATATGTCACGTAAAGTAAGTCACCTGTAGGAGCTATGACATAAACACATTTTTTATATAAAGAAGACATGATTAAAGTGTGTATCAGAAGTAATTTCATTTTAGCATTGCTGGTTTTTAATTTCATTGACAGAAAGCTACCTCAGTATAACATGAAAATAGGAATGCAGTGGTTTTTGTTTTGTTTTCAAAAACATGGTGTATTCCTTCATGCATGTTTTCAGCTGAGTCTTCTGCCCTGCACAAAACACTTAAATTACTCTTTCTGTCACTGTGGGCATGCAAACATCATGAATTTGCCCAAGACTTACATTTTAAACCCATGTGTGTGTATGTTTGCGTGCATGAGCATGTTAAGGGCTGGATTTTCTTATATGTGAGATTTATTCTCTGTATTGTTATTAGGTGAATACCTACCAAAAATAATGGGTAACAACCCATTTCCCTCTGAAACCAGAGCACGTTATATTTGATAGCAATTGTGATTAGGGAAAAAGAGGGAGATTCTTCCTTCCATAAATGTGTTGGTTTACAGAGTTTTGTTTTTAAGAAAGTATAAATACAATCTTGAATATCATAAACTATTGCTTTCCATAAAACAGTTCTCATTTTGGAATGGCATTTTAAATCTTAGCTGAATAGATATTTGAAGGAGTAGATTCAAATATTCAGAGAAGCTTTTGATTATAGAATTTAGAAAGCAGATGCTCTGAATTCTATTAAACTTTGTAAGTAGATTTACTGCAGATACTGTATTAGAAATTACAAGACTTAAATGATGCTGGCTTCCCAGATTTATCCCAAGACAAAGATCTTCCGCATCTTTTTATAATATTGGCATTTATCTTAGCATTGAAGTCTCCAAGCAAGCTCTCACCTAAAATTTCCATACAGGAAACTATCAATAGAAGATAAAGCAGGATTATTTTTTAGGTTGTCATTTGTCCTTCTTTAAAGTATTAGGTTATCATTTTTTATGAAAACTAAAAAGGTAAACAGCATCTCTGCATAAACAATACTCTTCTGTTTCTTTGTTTAATTTTTAAAAGGCATAAAAACTTAAGAAGTACTGAAACTTTGCTGAAATTTTGCTCCGTGTGTTGTTTGCAGGGATGATACTATGTTTTTTTTAATTCCTCAGGTTTTGTTTATTATTTATCTTCTAGCACTAACTTTGAGCTTTTCTTTTTGTCTTCTTCTTCAGAGACGTCTGCAGATGGCATGGGAAAGAAATGGACTGGAACTAAATAATCTAATCACAATTTATATTTTGTATCTCAAACATCCCTGTCCAGTGATATGCCATGACAATACCCCTGAATACTTTGTCCAGAGAGCATTGTTTTCGTGGGGCCGGAATTTCTGTTGATTACTCATCATTGTTTTACAACGTGTTAACATGTTTGGAACGTGGTGTGCTTAAAGCTCTCTTTTGTACATGAGTACTGTGAACTAGCTGTTTTCACAAGATGCTAACATATGAAGGACCCAGTTTACTAAAATCTCTAATTCTTTTAATCAGGAGTAGTACTAATTAAGAAAATACTGCAGAAGTAGTTATGAACGTCAGTTAAGATTTTCAATGACTGATATGATTATGCTACCTCCTTTTCACTTGCTAACATTCACAAGAGTGAATATTTTTTTTCATACCAAATGCTGTATCATGGAATACACAGGAGAAGTTATTATTTAGTAATTCAGACTATGGAAAACAGGATAAATTTTCCTATTCTTTGGGTGATAAGTCATCACAAAAGCTAACCTAGAATTAGCATGCTATCTGTGAGATAGCTAGTACAATAAATCTGGCTTATCTAGATGTAGAACTGTGTGATTTCAGTACATTTTTCAGTTTTTATAACACAGATGTGTGTTTTTTGTTGTTGGTGGTGTTTTTTTTTTGCCTTTAACACTAATTTTATAGTACATTGAAGATAAGCAGTAGCTTTCAGGACTGCATACTAAATAGAAGACATCTTGTATTAACAGTGGCATCAGGAGACAGCTGTTTTGTATCCAACCGAGTTGTTTTGGATGAGTGAATTCTGGAATGATGGACACATTGTTAACAAAGCTGTTTCTCAATTTCTCGCCAGAGGCCTATATAACAGAAGATAATATAAATGCAATGCAACTTTTATTTCACAAGTTCAATGCATGTATCAGAAGCAAAAGTTCTCTGTGCTTTCAAAACTTTCAAAGTGTAGGGCATGCTATAAAATTAATAAATAAGTACAATTCAGAAGTAGCAGAAACCTATGCTGAGAGGGAGAGAAATACGGCAAAGAGAGTTAACTAGTGATCATTGTTCACCTCTTGTAATTTTTAGATCTAAATACAAATCCTTTCAGATTGTGATTTAAGAAAATAAAGGTTCCTGTTAGGTACAAAATGCCAGCCATTCTGAAATATCTATAGATCTTGACAATGTTTTTTTCTCATGTTCTCTTCCTTAATGTCAAACAGCTTTCTGTTTTCCCCTGACCTTTTATAACACAGTATTTCTTTTACTCAGGCATGCTGTTTGACTTATCCTGGGGTTGGACTTTGGATGCACAAAAAAGAAAAAAAGAGAGAGAAATGGGTCTTTTACAAAACAGTAAATGTCATTCACCCTGACTTAGTCTGTCATGTTAGCAAGTCTGGCTTACGCTTGGAAAATGTAAATATTGAGGTATGCCTGCTTTAGAATTTTCCTCCTTTTTTTTTTTTTTTTTTTTTTAGAAGTATGGGATCTATGTATTTCACTAGGTAAACAAGAAAATGGTAGTGAAAGATCTCAGGAATATTTCTTGCCAATGGGAGTTTTTAACATTTAAAATGTGCCTCAAGTACAGATCTCAGATGCACATCAATTGAAAAAAATCTGTAGGGACTTCTAGTTAAACTAGAGGACATGCAAACTAAACAGAACCTTGTCAGGGAGTAAAAGATGGAAGTTGTATTTGCAACAGATGATGATGCTTCAGTGCTGTATAGATGCTTGGTTTGGTGACCGTAGCAGATTCTGCAAGACTCTAAAATCCCAACAGACAAGAATTGCACGCCAGGCCACATGACAGGACGCTGCTGATGCATGAACTGGAGGTGCCACAGTGGAGAACAAGAAAGCAGTGGCTAAAAGAACAAGTCTGATGCTCAGCACATGAGACTTGACAGGTCAGCATTACAATGAAAGACAAGTAAAGGGTTCCTGTCAGTGAATTTTTTTCTTCTGCTTGTCAATGCAGAAGGTATGGTCAGTCTCTTCCCTGTTAAACTTTGTAGCCACTAAAACTGCAACACAGAACTGAAATGCAGCTTTTCATTCTGTGGCTAAGGGACGGGCGTAAATAACTGCAGTTCAGCCGTTGATGGAAATGAGCACTGGAGTAATCTGTCTTTGCACTGTAGTTGCCATGGCTACTGGGTCACAGCAGCAGGTATGCCGTCACATTTCCTGCATCCTCAGATACTGCATGCAATGGTTTAATTGGAAGATAGAAAAGGGAAAACTTGCACCGTGTTTTTCATTTTCTATTGCATAGCACACTTCATTGTCTCCAGTAAACTCACCAAGGTTCATGGAGATCAAACGGGCCTTTCATACAGGTGAGGACATCTCCCTTTGATACATGACCTGGGGCTGCAGAAAACAGCCTCTTAACCCTTGACTGCAGTCACCACCAGATCTGAGCACTGTCATTGCTGTGCATCTGCATGCTCAATGACATCTGCATGCAAGGGACAAGCTGACACATGGAGCTGAAGGTGGGAGTACTTTAAGTCTTTCAGCACGGTCCTTGGTTCAAACTTCATAAATCTTAAAAATATGTGCTCAGCTGTTTCCTTGAAAAGGGCTTTATGCTTAGAGTCTGCATACCATTTAAGAGGAAGACCAAAGCAGTGTACATGCTCATCGTGATGGTTAGGCTATAATATATTGCTTATGTAACGTTTACGCAACAAGCTTTCTGTTCATGGCAAAATGTCATCATCCTAAGCTTTCTGTATTTCAGAAGAATGGTTCTTTTACTGTCCATGCATTCCTTCATACGGTTTGTCTCAAGATGAGTCCTAGAAGAAAGGAAGTTCTTACAAGAGAAAAGAATATGCATTAGTTTCTATCAAGCATGGAAATTCTTAAGCATAGAAAACAAAATATAGTTTAGTCAGAACTATAATAAACCACATCACAGTTCTGGACAGTCATTAGATGACGTTGATGGCTTACTAGTGACAACAGCCCAGATCAATCAGATGACCTAGAGAAAGATGTTCTGAAGCTACTGCTCTGGTAGGAATTTTCACACAGTTCCTGCTGTCAAATTATGTGTGCATTGCCAAAATCGTTTTAAAACAGCATAGCAGCAAGTGCCATGTAATGAACTCAGCTGAACTCTGTTCTGCAGAACAGCCAGGGGAAGCAGCAGCCATAGACAGCAGGTTTTAGGCTCTCGGACCAATTGATTATTTTTCTGTTTTTTTTTTTTTTTCCTATTTTCTGTTTTTTTCTGATTATTTTTCTACTCCTGGCTGGTTGGTTAAAGAAGTAATCTTACTGATTTTATCAGATATACACACCGTCAATGGAACTTCTATGGGTGTGTGTTCGTTTATCTTGCATCTGACTTGTCTGTCTGTCCTCAGTATGATGTTACTTCCAATAAAGCTTGCAATAATTAATGCAAATGACAGATAACTGTGCTGCAGTTCACTAGTTCTTTTGCAGTTCACTAGATTGTCTTTTGAAAGTTTCTGCTACAATAACTGTAGACTGAAGTAAAAAAAGAAAAGATGGGAAAAAGAAGAAATGTCCAGTTAAAAGACGTGCATGTAGTCAGATTGCATATTTTTCAGCCAAAAATGTGAAAATGCATGAGGAAGTAAGTATATTCACATCTAGCTCTAATATAATTTAATTTTGCTTGCTTTTTCTCAACTAATAAGCATTTGGAGATAGAAACACAGTTGCTGCTAATGATATCATGGTGATTTTATCAAGTACTTCCCATGAATACTGTGCAGCTGTGCTAGAAGAGGCTACTGTGGCAGGAAACAGCCTAATAGCTATTTTTGGGTCCCTTAGCTATGCATGACTCAGGAAGAAAAAGCATCATTACTTGATTTTCTATTCTGCCTGAGTACTTAAAACACCAATCACCAGGCCAACTCAGACACCAGTCCTGTTTCATCAGGGAGAATGATGAGGGAGATGGAGAACAAGCCTCCAACACTCAGATGTAAGGATGTAATTCCATGAGATGCTGATCTCCTGTAGATCTCATTACCTTTCAGTTAGAGGCATCCACCTTCTCTCAGGTCTGAGATCTTAGGTTGAAATTCAAACCCAAGGAGGGTGCACCACCTTGGCCTTAAATGTCACATCAACTTCATAAACATAATTTGGAATCTCTAAAAGCAGCCAGCAATTTTTTTCACCAGAGATGTTGAGTGAGTGACAGATTCCAAACGTGACTAATGAGATATTGCCTTCCTCTGTTTTAGTCCACATTTTTGTACTTCAGTGTCTTCCTTGTTATATACATAGTATGTTATCATGCCTGGAAGCTGGCAGTAGGCCATAGCATTAGGTCACCATTATTTGCCATTAAAAGAGACCTTTCTACCTGTTTCAGAGAAACCATTCCATCACCTCTGTTATCTGCCACTGTCTCTTAAGTTTGTTTGGAAAAAGCACTGGGGAGTTGTGTCCCCTGTGAGTACATCCATATTTTGAATGTCTGTTTCCTTCTGTTGCTTGTGCTCATTGCAAAATTTTATACCTTGCCAAAATAACAACTGAACTGAATTAATAAAACTATATTCTTTGAAAATGGTGATTAATATGTTCCAGTAAAAGAGAGATACTTATCAAATAAGAACAAAAATAAAAACCAGTCAATTCATTCCTGAAGCAGCATCTACCTACACACTTTCTGAACCAACAGAAATTATTTCTACAGTTGTAACTCTATACTAATCAGGAGCTTATTCCTATATTTCTGGTTACTATATCAAAATGCAGAGAAATGAGAATTAATGTTGCACTGGCAACAAATTGCAGTCTTCCTGTGGACTTAGTAATATTCTCTGCAATTGTTTTACAGGTAACATGCACGGACAGCATTCTGACAGTTCAAATAACTCCAGTCAAAACATTCCTTCAAGAAAATGTAGCATTCTAGAAAATGTATGTTACGTTCTTTAATATTTCTCAAAGTCTCACAGCCAGCTTTGCATAGCAGAAATAAAACAAAAGTCTCCATGGCATACACAGTTGCAAAATCATCCACTGAGATATTCTGTTTAGTTTTCACTTGAATTGGCAGGGACTGATGTTTTGTGTTTAAAAATTTTTCTAGTTTATGAATCATTCTTCATGTTCTTGGAATAGGTGCATTCATAAGAAAGGGTTTACCTTCAGCTGTACATGTTACCTCAGATTTTATTACATTATTATTCTCATCTAGTTAGAAATGCAGCACAAGGTCATATGGCTCTAGATTCAAGTATGTGAAATGTAGCTTTGTAGTTTTTAATCTCATTTGTCTCTCATATTTTCTTCATAATTACTCATCCATCAGCCTTGTAAAGTAAAAACATATGTACTGCCATAATGTCAACCATTTTGTATTCATCCAGTGTCCCAGATCATTCCAGCGCTAGACAGCTCTGAAATATATGACAAGTTCGGTCAAATAACAATTGCAATGTACACCCTGGTTAAGGACACACAGGCAAAAAATTATGACAAGAACTCTACTGTTCAAACATATTTAACATTTTAATATGTTTTTTAAGTTTAACAAGAACAAGTGCCGGATTTGGCACCTGGGACGAGGCAACCCTGGATATCCGTACAGACTGCGGGACGAGATGCTGGAGAGCAGCCCCGCAGAAAGGGATCTGGGGGTTGTGGTTGACAGCAAGCTGAATATGAGCCAGCAGTGTGCCCTGGCAGCCAGGAGGGCCAGCCGTACCCTGGGGTGCATCAAGCACGGCATTGCTAGCCGGTTGAGGGAAGTGATTGTCCCGCTCTGCTCTGTGCTGGTGCAGCCTCACCTCGAGTGCCGTGTGCAGTTCTGGGTGCCATGGTATAAGAAAGAGTGTCCAAAGGAGGGCAGCAAAGATAGTGAAGGGTCTAGAGTGCAAGACGTGTGAGGAGCGGCTGAGGTCACTTGGTTTGTTCAGCCCAGAGAAGAGGAGACTGAGGGGAGGCCTCATGGCGGCCTGTGGCTTCCTCATGCGAACTGAGGGAACAGCATGGAGCTGTGACAGGGGAGCATCAGGCTGGGTGTCAGGAAAAGGTTCTTCACCGAGAGGGTGGTCGGGCACTGGAACAGGCTCCCCAGGGCAGTGGTCACAGCACCAAGCCTGTTGGAGTTCAAGAAGCATTTGGACAACGCTCTCATCAGACATCTGGTTTGATTTTTGGGTGGTCCTGTGTGGAGCCAGGAGTTGGACATGATGATACTCGTGGGTCCTTTCCAACTCGGGATGTTCTATGATTCTATGATTTTTAGGGTGGCCAGAGCTGCAGTGTCAGAGTAAAGAGGGAGAACATGCATTCACTGGAGAGACACGTTCTGTATCTTTCATGCATGGGTCTTTTGACATCAGGCCTCTGAGCTCTAAAAGCTTGCAAGAAGTGAGGGCAAAGACTTTCTTTGAACTGAGATGAAGAAAGAAGTCATCTGTTAGACTCAGATGGCCTTTTTCTGGGCTGAAGAAACAGGAAGACAAAGCTGTGTATTTTTGGTTTTATTTGAAAGGTCTAGTATCAGAGTATCTACTAACGGAGTGTAACTAAGCAGAAAAATTGTTTTCCATGTCTTTTTTGAACCTTACAATTTCATTTCTTGTGGGAATAATGAGGAGATTGAACCTATTTCTGCCTGAGACCTGCATTCATATGTATTCCACCGTACCATAGGTGCTTTGTGAGTTTTGCAGCATGTCCCTCTCAAATGCATGTTCACTGCATGAACAATCAGTTTTACACAGGTAACAAACATGATATTGGTTTCTAACAGCAATGCATCAGGAAATGAAGATGAAAGCCAGCAGAAGCTTCAATTATATGGAAGAAAAGCAGATGTATTGATCCATACGCAGCACTTGTGTAGCAGCTCTTGAGTCAGCTGTGCCAAAAGGTGTTTGAGGGGCTGGCTTCTCTGGCTTCAGAATCAAGGCATATTACAAACATGTCACCTGTTCCTCTTCGTCAATAGGAACTTGTTGCATATTCTATTTGACTTGCAGCAACGGTATTTACCCCTGGCTACCCACTATGCACTTTTTTTGTTGTTATTGTTCCTGCAGGTTTTAGCTGTCTGAAGTGGTCTGCTTTTTCACAAACCCCTAGCTCTGCACTTCAAGGTTTGAATAGGCAGTCTATAGCAATATTTCAGGCTCTGGGCAGCGTAGGTAATCTTGTTGAGTGCATCTAGTAAGAAAGCACACTTCCTGGAGCAGCACAGTGGGCAAAGGGAAGAATGAATGACTGCTGTCCTCCACCAGCTTGAATCTATATGGTATTTAATTAATGGTCTCTTTAGTTTTACTCATGATTTTCTCTAGGTCTTCTCTCTCTAATAACTATTTTCAGCTGGCTCTTGGTAAAAGCACTTAGAACAGACAGAAGTAAGTTCTGGAAGTATCTTCAATGTGGGAGATTTTTCTCTGTGCTAACCAGAATAGCATATAGATCACACATATTTTGTTTGTTTGTTTTTTGTTCAACAGATGCAATAGAGGTTTTCAGTTATACTCATATTGTATATCTCTGGATTTCAGATATCAGTTTAAATAACAGAGGTCACAGTCAGCAGCTCTCTATTACACAGTACTAGTATCTGTACTGTATTTATTCTGATGTAGATTGTATCATCCATCATCAAATCAGAAGTAGAAAAGGCAATTCACAATATTTAGCTACTCATAGCTAATTTTCCTATTGATAGTTACATAGGCATCTTGTGGATCCATTAAAATCTCAACTACTTGAAGACAAGAACATCAGACTATGAGGAGTATCAAAAATCTTACCTGGCACACAGGAAGCAAGAAGTTCTTTTAGAACTCTGTGTTTCAGGATAACAATACTTACACTAGTTTAATAAAATACTGACAAGTATTAGTATCAAGTCAGCAATATCTTTCAAAGTAAATACATAAGTATCATAAGATATTTCCTATTAATTGGCTGACATTTTTGATAAATTGAATAAAGACAATATCATTAACTACATATAATTTATATTGACTTGACTTTAAGGCAGACTGATGTTTAATTACTGGAAATGTAAATAAAGTATATGTTTCCCTTTCAGAGTTATTTTGGCTAAGATTATAATTATAGATTATTAATTAAAGGGGTGTTCATTTTGGTTCAGAGTCAAGTTGTTACACTGTGAAAAACATGCAAGTGCTATCTATATATTTTGTATGTGAAACAAAATTGTTTTGAAAAAGAGATATTGAAGGTAAGTTAAGGCTCATGGAGGGATTTCAGGAAGACTGAGTTTCTTTAGGATGCTTTGAAACACGATCTTTATCCTCCATGTTTCCTCCCTGCCAACCCTTTCCCAGACCCTGGTAAGGGCTGATGTCACATCTGGGCTGACTAATGTCATGATACATCTCGTTCAAGCTGCTCTCTCAGATTCTTATTACTTCATTTCCTCTACCATCTCTTTCTGCATTTGCTACCAGAAAACATTTCTGTTTACTTTCAGATAGTGCTGGAAAATCTAGGAAGTCCCTTCTCAAAGATTTTTCTCTGGAAACAAACAAACAAACAAACAAAAAACAGTGACAACAGCACAACAGCATAGAGCTCCTCAGCCACAAAAGAAATTGGAAATGGGCAGTGCTGGATCATGGGTGCTGCCTCTCTTTGAATGCTCTCATCCAGCAGAAAATGAGAAAGTAGCTTAATACTACCATTCCTGAACACTGTGAGATATTTGTCTGAATCCACATTACCTTAACTGTCAGCAAACTACCAAGCAAGGTCATGACTACATCCACCAATAATTCAGCACTAAGCAATCAGAATTGACTTCTCACGTGTAAATATGCCTGGGATATATAAGTTATCTGTAATGTGCCTTCTATGGCTGCAATTCAATCTCATATGCTGTATCTCTTTTAGCAGACCTTCTGGTAACTGATAGAGGGAAATTGGTTGGAACAGTAAAGAAGAAAATAATAAGCAGCTAAACTAAGCTCTTGGCTTGCGTAAACAGATATAATTTATGCCATTACAAAATTTCCCCTGCTGAGTGTTCCCCTGAAACTGAGACAAATGAAGATAAAACTCTATGAGTATTTTAATCTTATTATACTTCAGTGATGGCCCTGTTCTATGTCTTCTCCCTAGGACCCTGAACTCACTGTTCAAGTGCTGTGTAACACTAAGTTCCGGATTTGACTTTGCCACTTTTCTCTGTTTACATCTTTCCACCCAAAGACTCCTGCCTGCGTCAGCTGAGCCTTCACTCAGCTTCAAACTATGAAGTTGAACCTAACATCCAGGGTTTTGCAATTTGCAGGCTGACCCTAGCCTTGTGAGAGCTAGTCTCGCATACTTATGGATCAATGACTTTCCCCTCTTTGGACTAAGCTAACTGTAACTTTAAAAATAATTTGCACTGTTTCCTCACAGCACTTGTTTGCTCTTTGGCCAGCAGAAGCTCTTCCAGGTAAGCAGCCTAGAAACAGTTTTTGGCTGATTGTTAGTGACTGTGAAGATGCCTTTAGTGTAATTGGCACCTCAACTTTTCATATGCCTCAGTTCCTTTGGTGTGCTTTTTGTGTTACAGAGATCCTGCCCTTAAAAACATGAATTAAAAAGCATATGGAATTCTGCATTTTTCAAGCTAGTGCTTTAGAAATAGTGAGAGAATTGCTTCAGATAGGCAGCTGAAGTTTTGGAGCCCTGCAATTAACTTCAAGTCTATGAAAGTCAGTATTTTTTCCACCAATTTCCGTGGGGTCAGTATTTCTTTGCTATTGAAGAACATCTTTGGAAATGTGCTTAGAACTTGTTTTCTTTTGCTTCTAAATAGCACTGCAAAAGGATTTTACAGAATTAACCAATCTATGCTCGTATGTATTTTTCCCTTTGAAGCCATGGGGATCTGTGTCACAAGGGATTCACTCTTCGCCTTCTGTGGCTCAGCAGGAGTTAACTACTGCATACAAATCCCTGAATACACAAAAAGGAGAATAAACACTCCCCATAGCCTCTGATTATATTTGGCTCAATCTCATTATCCAACTTGTTTACATTGTTTCAAATTAAGCATTTATTAAACTAAAGCCTGATGTCTCCAAAACACTTTGAATGTATTTGCTACTGTTCACTGCAATTTTAGCTAGTTAACAAATATTTCTCTTGAAAGTATACTCTGAAAGTACCGAATTCTGATAACATTTAAATGAGATCGTCAATTGTTTTGTACTGTTTTCTTATCATGTATTACTTTTGAGTACTCATGTTACTTTCTGTTTCAGAATATTCCCTAATATTTACTTCAGATTGTTTCCTAATATTTTTATTCAGAGTTCTTCATCGTGAGCTAATGAAAAGATTAACATTAGTACTGTAGCACCACATCACATTTTAAATATACATCCAGGCAGCTTTTTATCTTACAGCAACAGTTCCCAAATTTAGTGATGGAAGGACCTAAGCAGAATCTCTTCCCTCCGTCTCAGACTATAGAGCCAGGTGGAAATCAGAGGGGTGGACATCTATACCACTTGCATCTTCTGAGCTCTTTGGCATGTTAATGTTCATGGCACTGAACATTACGAAATTCTTATTCACAGATGTTTCACCTAATCATTTTTTTTCAACAAATTTCATTAAATTCGGCCCTCAGAAACTGTGCAGTTTTAAGAGTTAAGTTTCTTAGCTTTATGTGCATTTCCATCTTCTGTGACTAAACTGGCACTATGGCTTGGCTGTCCTTTCTGTTAGCTATCATGCAGTAGCTAAAAGAGACCAAGAAAGGAATCTCAATACAGAAATTTCATTTGTGTGGAAACACCACCCCGTTAAAACAAAACCTGGGCAAATATTTTAGCACAGCAAATGAGGCTGAGTTTCTGGCTGGGTTATCCCTTTTCTTCATTTGTTTTTAACCATTGAGTTTTGCAGCAACCCGATACCTAAGTAGCTTTCTGTTCTCTCTCCTCTTGCAGGCGGTCTGGTGCTTAATTTATGCTTTGTGAGTAATCACTGTTCTACTGAATGCTTAGCTAGGAGATTGATTTTCACAAATCTATTAGCAAATGTTTTCTGGGTTTATTCATTTCTTACTGGAAGTTAAATGTGTAGAGGGAGTATTGCCAATACAGTACTTGCTAAGAACTCTCTATCTTCTGGATCAATCACTAATAAGGAACTGAAATTCAGCTTGGCACGACACAGGCTCTTAGACAGTGCTTTTCACACACCCACGCTTGCATACACACCCTCATCCAGGCAGTTCTCCTGTCATCATCATTTGTTTGCAGACATGCAGCCAGTTCCTTTTCATTTAACACTGCTCTTTTCTGAGACATTTCAAATTAAGTGTTCTGGGAAGATTTTTAAGACACTGAATTAAATAACTGCACAAGTCCAGATTGCACTGACCGCAGTCACTCCTTCCATTTCTCAGTGTTGACCACATTCATCTAGTATCTCTTCTTCATACAATGATACTGTTATTTTTTTGTTTGTTTGTTTTGGTTTTGTGGTTTTTTGTTTGTTTATCTTTTTTTTTTTTTTTGGTACTTCTGTTAACTCTGACAGACCTAATTTTCTTACCATCACGTGTGCCTAACTTTCAGGGGAGATAATGGATGTTTTCTCAATATGGATTACTTTAGAATGAAACTTAAATACACCTCTTATTGAACTTTTTTTTCTTTATCTTAGCTTCCTCCTTACAATTCATTTAACAGCTTCAAAATGCTCATTCTGCCAAGTTTAGCCTGTGCTATCATTATTCTTTTTCAGTCCTTGATTATCTCTTATTTTCTTAATTAAAACACTGATTCTTGTTTTTGCAGTTTGACTATAGCCCCTTACATCCCTGCTCACCTTATTTACTACCTAGACCAGCTTCCCTCTGACAGAAGACCCTGACATAAATTCACTTTCCTTCTTGATGAGCTTCATATATGAGAGTGTATGATTCTGCAATCCCCCCCCCAACGCCTCCTCCCCGCCCCAGCCCATGTCCTTGTGCTCCTCATAACCTTCCCAGGCTTCCAGGCATGTGGAGCCACAGTATCCAGAGACATGAAATGTAGAAGAAAAACTTCTGCATCATTTCTAACAGCAAGAAAAGCCAGGATAGCTGTGATAAAGGAACAGGCAAAATGGATGGACTCATTTGTACAAATTATTTACTCAGATCAAACAATAGCGTACATATATGGAGGTATTAGATACCCAGCATGTCCCACAGAACCATTAGATCTTGCATCTTCTGAAGAAAGGTTTTCTTTCAGATCACCACACTATTTGGAAAGCTGTTCCTTCCATTTTTCACATGCAATTTATTTACCTGATAACATTTGCACATTTTCTTACTTGAAAGTAGACTTTTCCCTTTAGACAAACTCATTCAAAGGCTGCACTTGGATTTCAAATCTCTGCTTGCAATACATAGAAAAAGTGGCTGTGGACACTCCTGCCTGTCTTAAAAGTCCTCTCACTAAGCCTTACTCTCCCAGTTTTCTAAATTAGATAAACAAGAAGTCCAAACCAGGGCACAAAAAAATAAACTAGAAAGGTGCTCTTATGCTTCTGTCATGAACACATTCAATCTTGCAGTATTCAGGTTTTGATAAGCATTTCTAACCCACCCAAAGTCCTAACAGTTCATCTTGGAAGTGGCCAAGTACTTTTGTCCGATGCAATTTCATCCGGCAGTACAGGCTGCCACTTCTTTGTGGCTGTGCACAGTATGTGGCTGGGCACAGTACATTTACAGCTGTACTTGCACATGTAACCCACTATAGGTGCTTTGCACAAGTGCAGAAGTTGTGCAGATGTTGAAGGAATAGAGAATCAGATTCAGCAACTCTGACTGCTACCGCAAATGTCTCTCTTAATTTCTGTAGTAGATTATGACAAGCTTATGCAGTAAGTTAATTTCATGTATACTATTTTCTCAGAAACACTCAGCAAAAATAGTTCATGCGTGTGACAGGACATAAATCTTGGTGTAGCTCAAAATTCATTTAGTGGAAAAACATTTATTCCATTTCAACCTGAAGGGTATCTTAACAAATTCATATGAAAAAGAGTAGCTTTAAAAAAGCTTAATTAACAGCAGGCTTAAACTCCCTGTAAGGCAGTCTGTCCTTCCACTAAACAATGCTGACGAGGACTACAAACACAAAAAAAATTGACAGGTAAAGGTGATCAAGTCTCCTCCATGTGCATAATTCTGTTTCTACTTATACTGAACAAGGGATATAAGACAAGGGATTTGCTCAAACAAAACAAAACAAACAAACAAACAAAAAATCTATAAATTTAGTTAACCAAAGTACTTAGATCATTCAAATACGGGCTAACAAGGCTCTGACATTCATCTGAGCTAAAAGAATTTAAAACCAACTCCTTTCATACAATTTTTCAAAGCACTGGCAGCTTTTTTTTTTTTTTTTTTTCCAGCTTGCATCATGGCAACAACAAACATTACTTCATTTACTTAACAGGTATTGTTGATCATTAGGGACTTTGTCCTACATTTTTATTTACTGTTCATTAAATATGTTTCTTAAAAGACTCTTCAATTCAAATGATAGTTTTATCGACCAAGGCTAGGCATAAAGTTATTGTTACTGAATGTAGGAATACAGTTTCATGTCAAGCCATTCTCAATAATTGTTGTGTACATTTGAGCACTGGGGAAAAGCATATTAAGGTAATGAAAACTGCTTTTAAAACTAATGCCTTAAAAATCAGATATCCCAAGTTGAGGAGGCGGACGTGAGTTACCAAAATTCAATTTTAGCAGCTGTAGCATTTTCAAGAGATAAAGATTGGAATGTTGTAAATAAAAGCCTTTCCATTCCTTCCTTCCAGAGCAGCTCTGGAATTCAGAAAAGGCATCAAGTCTGAAGCATGAGTTACACAGAAAGGGTCTGGCAAGATTACGATAAAAGATAAATCAGTTTGTTTTGATCAGATTCTTGAAATTTCTCTCTCTCTCTCTTTT
>VXAA01000250.1:84447-110862 GCA_013399115.1 Anseranas semipalmata
GGGGGGGGGGGATTGATTACACAGAGCTCTCTTTGAAGATCACAGTGCACAAATTGAGAGTTTATGGGTAAAAATTAGAGACCAAGCCAACAAAGGAACTTTGTGGTTGGTAACTATTACAGGCCACCCAACCAAAGAGAGGTTGTCAATGAAGAATTCTATCTTCAAGTGCATGAAGCATCATCCCCACAGGCCCTGATCCTGCTAGCTGATTTCAATCATCTGGACATCTTCTTGAAAAGTGGCACAGCAAACTGCAAGCAGTCCAGGAAACTGTAGGAGTGCACTGGGGATAGCTTCCTCATACAGGTGATATAGAGCCCAACCAGAGGAGATGTGCTGCTGGACCTCTTCTCACCAATGCAGAAGAACTTATTGGAGAGGTCAAGACTAGAGGTATCCTGGGCTGCAGTGATCATGCTCTGGTAGAATTCTCAATCTTGAGGGATGCAGGATGAGCAAAAAGTATAATCAAGACCTCAGGAAGGCAAACTTTTGGCTGTTTAAGGTACTAGTGCATGGGACCCCTTTGGAAACTGCCCTCAGAGATAAAGGAGCGAATGATAGCTATATTTGAAGACATTTTTCTTAGCGCTCTCAATACCAACATGCAAGAACTTGGGCAGGGAGACAGGAGACCAGCTTGGCTAAGTCAAGACCTCTTAGCCAAACTAAAACTGGAAAAAACAAAATGCTTAGGCAGTAGCGTCAGGGATAAACATTATGGGAAGATTATAGGGATATGGCACAGGAGTGCAGGCAGGGGATCAGGAAAGACAAGGCACAGCTGGAGATGAATTTGGCTAGAGGTGAAAAAATAACAAGAAGTGTTTCTTCAAGTACATAGGACAGCAAAGGAATATAAAATCTTGTACACCCCGAAGAGCGAAACAAGATGCCTGGCTACAACCGACATGGAGAAGCCTGAGGTACTCAATAACTGTTTTTGCCTCAGATTTCAATGGCAAGAGCTCTAGCCACACCACACAAGTCACAGAAGGCAAAGGCAGGGACTGAGAGAGTGAAGAATGCCCGCTGTAGTAGAAGATTAGGTGCAAGACCATCTAAGGAACCTGAATGTGCATAAGTCCATGGGACCTGACGAGATGCATCTGAGGGCCCTGAGAGAACTGGCAGATGAAGTTGGTAAGCCACTGTCCATCATATTTAAAAAGTCGTGGCGGTCTGGCAATGTGGTGAAGTTCCCAGTGACTAGAAAAGGGGAAACATAACCACCATTTTTAAAAAGGGAGAAAAGGAAGACCCAGGGAACTACAGGCCAGTCAGTCTCACCTCTGTGCCTGGCAAGATCATGGAGCAGATCCTTCTGGAAACTGTGTTAAAGTGCACTGAGAACAGAGAGATGATTGGTGACAGCCAACATTGCTTTACTAAGGCCAAATCATACCTGACAAATCTGGTGGCCTTCTGTAACAGAGTTACAGCATTGGTGGATAGGAGAAGAGCAACTGATGGCACCTACCTGGACTTGCACAAAGCATTTGACACTGTTCCACACAACATCCCTGTCTCCAAAAGGGAGAGACATGGATTTGATGGATGGACCGCTCGGTGGATAAGGAATTGGCTGGATGGTGGCACTCAAAGAGTTGCAGTCAGTGGCCTAATATTCCGGTGGAGACCAGTGATGAGTGGAGTCCCTCGCAGTCTGCACTGGGACCAGGATTATTTAACATCTTTGTAGATGACATGGACAGTGGGACTGACTGCAGCTTCAGCAAGTTTCCAATGACACCAGGCTGAATGGTGCGGTCAACATGCTGGAGGGAAGGGATGCCATCCAGATGGATCTGGACAGGCTTAAGAGGTGGGCCCATGTGAACCTCATGAAGTTCAACAAGGCTAACTGCAAGGTCTTGCACCTGGGTCAAGGCAATCCCAAGCACAAATACAGGCTGAGTGGAGAATGGATTGAGAGCAGCCCTGTGGAGAAGAATTTGGGCACACTGGTGGATGAAAAGCTGGTGAATGAGCTGGCAATGCGCACTGGCAGCCCAGAAAGCCAACACTATCCTGGGCTTCATCAGAAGAGTGTAGCTAACAGGTTGAAGGAGGTGATTCTCCTCCTGTACCCCACTCTCATGAGACTCCACCTGGAGTACCGCATTCAGCTCTGGGGCCACCAGCATAAGAAAGACATGGAGCTGTTGGAGTGGGTTGAGGAAGGCCATGAGGATGATCAGACGACCACTTTTCCTATGAAGAGAGGCTGAGAGAGGGGGGGTTGTACAGCCTAGAGAACAGAAGGCTCTTAGGGGACCTGATAACAACCTTCCAGTTGAAAGGGAAATGAGTTGCAAGTATGTAAGGAATTCAGGTATCTATTGTTTCATATTAGTAAAGTAAATTCAGTGAAATCTTAGGCCACAGCATGAGGTCTACATCACCTGAACATGGTATTTAGTACTGATAGAGCAACAGTGAGTGGCAATGTGTGGGGGCCTGGGTGGTGCTGATGGGGAAGGAGGAGACGTGCTGACCAAGGACAGCGCCAGATCAGACTCTGCCCCAGGAGGTAACAGAAACCACCCTGCCTTGGGAGGTAACAGAAGCCATCCTGCCCTGCAACAAAGAACCACCAATCCAAAGGAATATAACATATATGTATTGAGAGCTGATTGGACTATAGCGGATGAAACTAGGATTGTATGGCTATAAGAACCCAGAGAAAGTTTTGAGTGGGGTTCCTCCTTGGAGGCATGCAGCTTGAGTTGATATATGGGTACCATTAAATTCTTGCTGCTTTAAATAACAGTTGACTCTTTGAGTGAATTCCGTATGCCTGGGGAGACTCATTCTGCTAGGGGAAAAAAAGGGATCCCCTAACACAGTACTTAAAAAAGGGGCACACAGGAAAGATGAGGAGAAACTCTTTATCAGAGAGTGTAGGAATAGAACAAGGGGTAATGGTTTTAAACTGAAAGAGTGTAGATTTATATTAGAGGTAAGGAAGAAATTCTTCATTATGAGGGTGGTAAGGCACTGGAACAAGCTGGTCAGAGAAGCTGTGGGTGTCCCATCGCTGGAATTGGTCAAGGCCAGGTTGGATGGGGCTTTGGGTAACCTGGTATAATGGAAAGTATCCCTTCCCACGGCTGGGGGGCTAGAACTAGATGATCTTCACGGTCTCTTCCAAACCATTCTATGATTCTGTGATTCTATGATCATCTTCATGGACCTTTGTTGGACTCTCCCCAGTAGCTCTACATCTGTCTTGTACTGGGGGGCCCTGAACTGGACACAGCATTCATCCAGGTGTGGCCTCACCAGTGCTGTTGACAGGGGAAGGATCACCTTCCTCGACTTGCTGGCAGTACTTTGCCTAATGCAATCCAGGATACCATTAGCTTTCTTTGTGACAAGGGCGTATTGCTGAACATGTTCAACGTGCTGTCCACCAGGAGCCCAGGTCCTTTTCTGCCAGGCTGCTTTCCAGCTTGGTGGCCCCTAGAATGTAGTAATGCCTGGAGTTGTTCGTGCCCAGGTGCAGGACCTCACACTTCTTGTTGAGCTGGATGAGCTTCCTGTCAGTCCACCTCTCCAGCCTGTCAAGGTCCCTCTGGATGGCAGCATGACCCTCTGGTGTATCAGCTACTCCCTGCAGTTTTTTGTCATCAAATTTACTGATGGTGCACTCTGCCCCATCATCCATATCATTAATGAAGATGTTGAACAGAACTGGACCCAGTATTGTCCCCTGGAGTACACTGCTAGTTTCTGGTCTCCAGCTAGACTTTGTGCCACCACCCTCTGGGCCCGGTAATTAAGCTGTGTTTTAAACCCACCTCACTGTCCACCGACCCACACCTTACTTTGTCAGCTTGTCTGTGAGGATCTTATGAGGAACACTGTCAAGGCCTTACTGAAGTCCAGTTAAAAGAATACCAAGAAACATCAAGGAACATCACCACTGTATACAAGACTGTTAGAGCGAGCCATATTCAGCTGTGGGCCTCCTTCTTTGACCCCTTCTTTGCACCCTTCTGCACAGACTGCTGCATCTGTTGGCTGCTTTTGTTAGCTCTGTGCCAGACCAGGCTCTTATACAGACCCCTCCCAAGCACAAACTGAAGGGGTGCTTGACCCTCCCTAACCACGGAACAGCTATAGCAAAGGCTCCAGGCATGCTAGGTCATGGTCAGTTAATTACACTGATGAGAGACTGCTAGAGCTTCCTCAGGCCCACAGCCTCATGGCTCCCCTTACACTGTCCTTGCCTAAAAGCAGCAGGCACCATCAGGGGGTTGCCAGGCATTCCCCCATGCTCTTGGACCTTGTCCCCAGGAGGTCCTGAAGTTTCCAAAGTAGAACCAGAGACTGCTACACAAACTGCTGCTTCTGTTAGCTGAGCTCTGAAGGTGAGAGAGAAGAATAGATTATAAAAAAAGAAGAGAAGGACAGAGAAGAGAAGGTCATGGGAAAGAACTTCAGACTACATGGGGAAAAAGAAGGTCAGAGAAGAGAAGAGCAGAGTGGAGAAAGCCAGTAAAGAACAGAGAAGAAAAAGAAGGTCAGGCAGGAAAAGAAGTTCAAAAAAATAGTTCCAAGAAGGAAAAATATGAGAATGTCAGACAAGATCTAAGAAAAGCAGAGAAGGTCAAAGAGGGTCAGAAAAGGTCAGTATGTCACAGAAGGACAAAGAAGTTCATGAAAGCTCAGAGAATGTCAGAGCTAGCCAGACACTTCCAAAGAGAAAGTCAGACACGGCAATATAAGCTAGGAGAGGAAAGGAGAGGAGAGGAGAGATCAGTGTTCTCCTCACATCCTTCTCCTCACCAGCAGGATCGAGGACAACACCACCTGGGCCCTGATGCCCTTGTCTACTGCCCACAGACCTCTGTAGTCAGTTTTGGTACTGTGCAGGTTTCCCCTAGCAGTATCATTTATGTGCACATGGGGTAAGAAGAGTGGGTAGTAGCCAGAGGGCTGGACCAGCTTCAGCACTGTTTCCACAATATTCTGGATCTGGGCCTGCATCAGGCAGCAAACTTCTTTAGTCAACAAATAAGGCCAACAGATGGGTGCTTCTTGTTCCCTGCAGCAGGGAGTCACTCATTACATCAACTCAATTCTTCCTGGTAGCCTTGCGTGCTCTAGGATTGGGTGGACCAGATTCACTGCTATCTGGCTTCTTCTCAGTGTTGAGGGTGGTGAACCTATTTTATAGTTGTGAGCACTTAGCTGTGGCAAGAGCCTTATCCTTGGTACCAGAAGTCACCAGCTTCTGTCCTTCCCCTTTTCTAGAGGTTATGCTTACCTCAGCACTAGGGGTGGACTTCCCCTGCTTCTCCTGCAGTTGGAGTCGGACTCTTCAAGCTGTGTCTCAGAGTATCCTTTTCTTCCTTTCATCTTCTCTGGTGCCTCACAGCGTGCCCACTTCCTCTCATACATCTTCACTTGACAGCACAGCTCCCCAGAATGGCACACCTCCTGCAGGACGGGGGCCTCTCTCATGGCCTCAGAGAGAGGCCCAAAGCACTCCTTGCAGCCCAGGACCTGGAGGGCTGCATCTGCCACCTGAAGCTGTCTGCATCTAAACCTCCATCCTAGCAAAAGTGCTACTGTAAGGTGTCAGAAATTTAGACATCTGGGATCAGTGCAAAGGGCTCACAGTCTGCATCAGACAGCTGCAATTGTTATTGCAGCTCCCGGGCAACAGAAGCAAACCTAAATCTGTTGAGGAATCTAGGTCACTGCTGGTCTCAGTAAAATAAAATCCCTAAGGAAATAAAACTGATCATTTCATATTCTCTAATTGTGTTTCATCATAGTTGCCAATGACTTCAAAGTAATCTTGGAGACTTGGAAGCTGCTTCTGAATACATAACTGAGCCACTGCAAGCCACAGAGCTCTGCATCAGGAGTCCAGCAATGCTACCAGTTCCTCCAGGCTCCAAGTTTTCCCTGTAGAGAGGTTGTCCTTGCAAATAAAGCTTGGACTTCGATATTTAAAACAGTTAGCAGTATTCTTTAAGGGGAGAAAAAAAAAAAAAAAGGACTTTCTTCATGGCAGTTGTAGATCAGCGTGTTAAGGTAGTGTATTCTGCGGTTTGCACTCTAGGTGCTTTAGCAGAAAGACAAGGAAAGGGGAAGCAGCCAATTCCCACCATTAGAAAAGAGGCCAGCAGGAGATGAAACACTTGTGATACACCAATTACCTCTGTGGAGGTAACTCAATCACCAGGCACTGCAAAAGAAGATTTAGCTTTCCTTTATAAGCTGATTGGCATTGTGAAAATGCCCATGAAAGGCTGGTGTTTGGCAAAACCTGGCTGCTGATGAATGTTAAATAGGAGTTGGGAAAGTAGGTAAAGTTACAGGGCTCTTGAAAAGCCCCTTGCTAGGCAAGGGCCTCAAGAGAATTGTCAAGTGTTGTGAGTCCAAATGGGGCTGGAAAATCACAGCATTTCAAAGTGTTACAGCATGTGTATTCTACCCTTCAACTTTCCAGGTAACCCTCTTTAATAGCCAGTCTATATGTTGAAACAGACCAGGCTTCACAACCTACCAAATCTTTCCCTGATGATTTATCTTTTTTTGATTACATAACACAGGTTTAAGGAACTCATACTAATTCTGCCAAACCAAACATAGTAAGTGATGAAAGTACACTGCATCTTGTGTTTTGAGCAGATAATTAATGAAGTCTTCATTACCTAAGCAAAAGGAAAGTTAAGACCACTCAGGTAGATGGGCTTTACGCATCCAAAGATCTTTCTATTTTGGGAGACTTCTATTTCATACAGAGAGGACATTAGGGACACAACCCTGCGACATCTCTTTGTCTGGGGCCTAAATAAACATGATGTAGAAGTCTGGCATAAAACTGAACTAAATTCAACAGAATAACAGCATCATAGTGAAAGCCAAGCTTCCTGTTTTGCTTGTTGGTTCCTTCTGCTCTCCCCCAATTTGTTTATTGTATGCAGACGGTATGCTTTGCACAAATTTAGCTGAGAAAGCCCCTTTTTCTTCCCTTCAGACTTAGCCCTTTCTTTGAAGTAAACATTGGTTTGCCTGAGCCAGTCAGACCTTCAAAAGCCTGAAGTTATGTTCAAGTGAAGTTTAAAGTTTGTACTTGAATGTATTTCACCTATATAAAAAGGACCAAAACACCAGATCCTGACATAAGTATGGATCTGGTCTGAAGCCAGGGACTGTTTATATCTTTTTTTTTTTTTTTTCAAGCTGATATGGAAGTAAGATACCAGACAAACACTGCCAGACATGAAAGCTGCTACTCAAAACACTGCTGTCCTGAAGAGAAAGTTGTCTGAAATGGCACCAAGCTCCCCCTCAAAACATTTTTGTGCAGGAAAACTGTAAAATGCAGAGGTAAGAATGTGGCCAGGCAGCAGCACAGAGGCCTGGCATGGCAGAGCAGGAAGGGGCCCTGAGTATCAGTGCATAAAGGGCTGATGCTTTCATTACCTGCTGTCACTGGTTCCTTGGATGGTCTCTGCATATGTCCAATCTCACCTTCTGGGGAAATACACATTAACACCCCACAAACTTCTGTCCCACATCCTTTGGCTCATCAGCATTCCTGGGTGATAAAATTGTCTTTTTTTTGTGAAGTGATGAAAACAGCAAGTACTGCCCTGTAACATTAGGGGAAGTGGAGACTTCTATCCATGGGATCTTGAATATTCATGAGTTAAAATCATATTTGGAGCATATGTTGTATCTTGGAACAACCCCCCCAACCCCATGACTGCTTAAAGTAACATTCTTCTGTTAGATACTGATCTTCTTTGGTTACATACCTCCCAATCTACGTGCAGCTTCAGAATCTTTTTCTTGTGCTCTCCTGCTAACTGCTGCCTCAGATGTTTGCCACTTTCCACAACTTGTCTGAGGGGTACGTGCTCCTCTCTAATTTCTGCCTCTTTCATCTGGCAGCCTATATACTAAAATCAGCATCTTCCTACAACTCTCCAAAAGCATTTACTGCTGCATTCTCCTGCACCATGTAGAACACAAACCTGGTACCATATCCCACCTGAAAAGGGGAGGTAGTAGTCATCCCCCCTGTGGCTTCTTAAAGAGAGTTTGGAGCAGTTCTGCAAGGTGTTTCCAGCTAACGAGGACACTTGAAGTCTTCATGCAATTGTTGCTCTCCCATCTCATGATCAAAATGCTTAAATCACCTTAGACTCACTGAAAAAAAAAAAAAAAAAAGCCATAGGTTACCCACTGTTTTCTTAACTCTTGTAAAGACAATAACAAAAAACTATCATCATGCTGTTAGATTACAATTACTATGAAATTTGTCATTCCAATTATGCCTGAACTATTGTATGCTATATAACACATTAGTAGAAGGCATAGCTTGATTTAGAGACTGTTTTTGGTAAGTTTTCTTACAGTCAGAGACAATTCCTGTAGTAGCCTTTTTATCAGAAAGGTCAGGGAAAGATTTTGAACATATCCACGTCTCTTTTATGTAAGTTGGCCAATGCAGAGGAAGAGCAATATAAAGACAAAGTACTAGCCTGGCACTTGAGAGATAAAGATTCATGCACTTGGTTGGTTGTTTAATTTTAAATACACTAAAAGGCATGAACTGCTCAGGACATAGCTTCTTATGCAGTTCAAAATGTGAATTGTGTTTGCAATGTAGAAGTATCAGAAGTATCAGTAAAGCAGTATTCATGCTTTAATTGATTGTCCACGCAAGAGAAGTATGAGCTCCCCCTCATTTACCATGTGATGAGAGCACTGCAAATTCATGCTATAGCTAATATCTTATAAATGGTTTTGCAGCCAAACCCTCATCTGTTGCTGCAATGGGTATAGAGAAATACATGTTCTTAAACTGTTTCTCCTGTTTTTGCTGTCTGCCTTGAGGCTTGAACAAACAATTTTAGAAAGAATTTGGACATCAAAATAGAGGGGAAGTAGCTTCCCAGTATAGAGGAAAACTGTACTCTCATTTGACCAGAAAAGTTAACACTTTTCCTCTAGGAAGTACAAAGGAGGAGGGAAAAAGAAAAATCATATGTTTCACTAATGTTTCATCTTCACAAAATTAGATGCTTTTAATTCTAGCTGCTTGGAAGTAGAGTGAGCTCATTTTGATGATGTCTGCTTGTAAGCAGAAAAAAAAAGAACAGTTCAAGCACATCTGAGAAGTCCAGACAAATGAACATATATCTTGGATTAGGACACAATCTTCTCTTGGGAGATTCTAGCAAGCAGTATATGAATGAGGTCTGGCCCGGTCAATTGTTTTAAGTTCTATTCAGAACTGTAACATACCTTTGTTTTCTGTTCTTTAAGTTTTGAACTCATGATCATTGCAAAAGGATTAAAGAAACAAATCAGGACACCTGAATAACAGCATTATTTGACAAAGTTTCCCCAGATGCTAAACTTCTGATACAAGAAATAAAACCATTCATCCTGCTTCAAAATGATTGCATTAAACACACTTAGGGCTCTCCTTGCATTCAGGAGCCCTGAGCAAGGCAAGAGGCAGGAAGGGAGCACTCCAGTTAAAACAGAAGCAATATACTGCCTTCCTCCATGAAAATGTGTAGCAGCATATAGAAACAAGGTCTGTAAAACAGCAATGTCTTCTGAAGCAGTGAGCAAAAGAAGACTGCTCACCTGAGTGAAAGATGCCTGAAGCAAAGTTACAGCTGTTCCTCTGCTCATCATTACCCTGCTGCAACACACCATTAAAAAATGATAGCCCTTACATTAGGCATTATCTTCCATAAATAATAAAGCAAGGTGTTGTATAGTGCAAAAGAGTGACACTATCACTATTGTCCTCAGCCACAACAGGGAAACTATATTAATTCTCAATACTATCACCAACCTCACAACATTTATAGTAGAACAAAAAAAAAAAAAATCAGAGAGAACAGAAGAAAAAACAACCACCACCCTCCAACTTACCTGCTGAGCAGCTCACCTTGTACATATATATATGCATGTGTTACTAATGTGCTAATTGGCAAATGTATAAATAGCCCTTAACAGGGTAGGCTTGACAAGCTCTCTGTGGAGCTGCTTCATCAGAGGTACTGTGGTAGGCAAGTTTATGTTGTTGCTAGCTGTTATATCTGCTATGTAGTTAAAAGAGGTCATTTAACCCTTAATGAATAAGGTTCTTACTTTATTAAAATTCAAAGGTAAGTAGAGAAGCATAGGAGAACCTGGCAAATTCAGGGATGGTACCTACCAGAGTAGCTTCCTAAAGCAAATGTTCTGTGGCAACTGACTGCATTTATAGGATTGTTAACTTTAATGCTTATACAAAATGTTATTTATGTTAAAAATTGGTTTAGATTATGTTAATAAAGGGATTGTCCTCTGGATAAGAAGAACAAGGATTAGCTGTGTTGTGCATATTGTAATCTGTAGCTTCACTTAATCTTTTCAGGTTGCAAGTTATATCTGAAATGGATTTGTTTTCATTCTTCATTAATAAGGCAAGCTGTAAACTTTAGCGATAGGACATTGATTCTGCTTTAGCCTGTTTTATTCCTCATTTCTGTACAGCAGACAGCTGCTGGGCATCACAAGGAGCAATATAATGCAGAGTGAGTGCCATTAACAGAAGGGTGGCTGGTTGCTGCAAAGTGTTCTTTGAGCTATTGCATTTTTATTGCTTTCAATTCAAATTGATAACAGGCAAGGAAGGAAAGAGCTGAGTAAGCAAGTGGAAATGTTATTTTTAAATGCAGACATTAAACAATGTGAAGCCTGATAAGAACCAACAGTACTATTCATATTGCTGGATATCTTGCAAGAACAGGTTCTTATGTCTGTGTCCAAATGACTGCCTGTTAAAAATAATCTCTCTTCTGTCTGAGATTTCTTACCACACAAAGGATGTTTTCTTTGCTGTTCCTTTTTCTCTTCCACCACTGACACAGCAGTGTTTCCCTCACAGGTGTGTCAGTGAGAAGGGATCTGTACTGACTGCATTGGGTGATAATCTTTTCAGGTAGCTCCTGTTTAATAGTGTGTATTAAGCCCCACAGACTGAATTGTCTGCAGGATTTTTGATCAGCAAGGGATATTGCATAGACATTGCAAGTATATGTTAACATTTTTCCAAAATGCTGTGGGGCACAGCTGGGAAAAAAATAATTAAAGCTAATAAGTGTAAGGCTGCTTGATGTGATTGCTGTGGTTGTATTAGCCCCGCACTGAAAGAGAGCCCCTTGGTATTGCTATTTATTCCAGTTTCACTTGGAAAGCCAGGAAATGGGGTCTCTAAATCCAGTGTCCATGTCCAGATGAGATGTCCAGAAGACTTATTTTGCTATTTTCCCCAGCTGACCCTTTTCCAGACCCTGGGGAGCCCCAGCTGGCACACCAGGCCCATATAAGAGAGCAGGAGCTCTGTAGCTGCAGATGAACTGTTTTCTCCTCCTGCTTAAAGCCAGCTATGTTTACCACAGTAATACCCTCCTGTCAGTCTGGTTTAATAATGCTGAGTATTCCCCAAAAGTTTTAACCCTTATGTCACAGTAGCCCAGTAGATTTCGGGGATGTTTGAGGACACAGCAGCCCAAACTGACAGGTTTTAACTCTGTTTTGAATTGTAGGTGATGGAAGGGAGTAGGTGCCTGATGTTAGCAGGTACACTATCCTTCTGTGTCAGTGAAGGATAGAAATGTTGCTTCTAAGTATTAAGTAATACTAAGTATTAATTAAGTATTAATTATTAATTAAGTAATACTAAGTATTTTTTAGTAATTAAAATTAGTGCACCTTAAAAGGACTTG
This sequence comes from Anseranas semipalmata, assembly GCA_013399115.1. Lineage (NCBI taxonomy): Eukaryota > Metazoa > Chordata > Aves > Anseriformes > Anseranatidae > Anseranas > Anseranas semipalmata. The sequence continues at coordinate 96,216 of VXAA01000250.1, forward strand.
GATAGTATGGTTATGATTTGTAAATACTGAAAAGAAGAAAATAAATGCTTTAATATTTAAAGCGTATACAGTTGCATACTGCAGGACAAAATCACCTCTGTATCTTGAATGACTACATAAGTTGAAATCAAACTGGTCTAATGTATACAGTTTGGGACTAATGGTTAGTATGTGCATGGAATAGCTTCATATTTTTAAAGCCAATACATGCATTTAAAACTATAGAGCTGCTGTCTCCTAATAGAGTTGTTAATCTTTCCATCTCACTTCTGGGATCTAAGTGTATGATTAGAGAGTAAATATTTGTTTTTCACTATATTCCTCTTCCAAAAGCATGAGAGACTCAAACATTTAGATTATTAGCAAACAATTATGCTGCAATTTGATGCAATATGAGTTTAATAGAGATGTTACTAAGAAAAGTAAGCTTGCACAGACATACACATTGATTTAATGGTTTCTTATCTGAAAGAGGAAGGAATAACCAACTAGCTGCAATCTAAATTGCTGGTTTTTCTTCATCTTTCATTTTAGGAGATACTAAAATAATATAAGAATTTTTAATTAAAAATCTATATTCATGTGCAGTAATATTTAACTTAAAACTCTTGCGGAGATGCTATTATCAGTAGCAGCTATAGTTACCTTTATAAAATACTTGTCTGAGTGATGAGTATGAAGGTGTGGAAGGTCATCCTCTAAGAAGAGGACACTGGGGGGAAAAATGAAACTTTTATAATTCTTTGTGGTACTTTGCTTTTCTTTGTATTTTCTTCCAAATGTGAGCAAGTTTGGCCTTTGGGAAGGGGTGGGCAGGAAGGACTGACTTTTCAGGGGAGAGGACTAGAATCTCTCTCCTGCCTGTTGGAGGCTGTCTCCAAAAACATCTTCACTTGTGAAAATTACATCAATTAAAGAAATCATTACATTGGAAGCTAAGAACTGCTTGGGAATTGCTTCATCTTCAAAGGCTTTCTTGTTTAAAGATTCTTTTTGTAATAGGCCATTTTTTAAGTCGAAGCTGATTTCCATTGAAACCTCACGTATCTCCAAAATGTCTTTGTAAGGATTGGAAGTGCCCTTTGTAACAGAAAATGTAAACTGCAGCAGTAGCTGTATTCCTTAGTAATGCTGCCTGTAAATGATCACCAGTCCAAGGCTGTACATTCTGACACAAAATCATTATCCTTAATGTGGCTTTACTACTGAGACATCTCTCAGCAAATATGGGCTTATTTTGGACTTTGAGTGCTATTTGTGGAGAAAATCCAGGTGACTTTTACTGTGGGTGAATCCTTTGCCTGGGGCCATTCTTGCTGAACACTGTCTGCTCTGAGCATGTCTTAGTATTAATGAGTTTTTCCACAAGTAGGTGGAAGCGATAGCCTGCAGATACATGGTTTAAAATTGAGCTGCAAGTTGTTTTGCATGTATTAAAGTTTGAGGACTTCTTGCTATTCAGACTTATGGACACATTTTTCTGTTCATTATTTCATAAACCCTATCTCATGAACCAAAACCTTTAGGAAAAAGTTTATAACTTCTCAAAAGTTACTCTGTAATGTCTATGCAAGGTGAAATATGGAAGCATTATCTGTAGGTTTCACTACTTTGTTTTTATCTTGCATTGTCTTCTCTTCACCTTTGTGAGCTCCATGTACCTCCATCTGTGCAGCATGTTCCTGTTGCTGATATAGTACTTAATGCAAAAATTGTAACAGATCATCTAAATCTTGTGTGGTTTTTTTTTTGTCATGGTATAGCCCACGCCATTTGAGAACTTTGAGCAGCAAATGTGTTCAGTCAGACAGATATTCAAAACAGAGCAAGGGCTTCGTGCTGCAACCAACTTCTTTGTGTACTTGAAAGAAAAGTACAGTCAATTATGAACTAAAATTGCATCTGTGACAGCAACCTACAATTAACCCTGCTGATTGTAAAAACTTTGTTTAACCTTTCCTCAGGGTCCAGATAGACATTACTGACTAAGAAAAGTGAGCAAATCATTGCATTGCTTTAATTTCCCTCAGGCTCACAGTGTGTATGGTTCATGTTAAGAGACGAATAACAGTAATTGAACTGTTTGGAAGCACTGAAATTAAAGGACTATCTGACCTGTGGGCAGTGGTTGAGGATGGAAGTATGCCTTCTTCTCACAGACTGGTAGCAGTAGGAAGGAGGCAAAGTGCTTGTTGCAGGAACATGTGATGCTCTGCCTCTCCATATGCAGTACTACTGGAATGCAGAGAGGCACAGTCAAGAAAAAGATGGACTCAAGGCATTTATTCATGCCTTGAAATGGATTTGAATTCAGGTGGCTAAAGATGAATGACTTGACTGCTGGCATAGGAAGTTACTGCATTTCCACGAAGGCCTTGATCCATTCCTGGGGTTTGAGTTCATTTGTGCTTCACAACAAGAAGCATTGGTCCTATTTCACAAACATGGCTGAAAATACTTGGTCTTTTCTTAAGCTGCTATCCTTCCTTTGCTATTTCAAGGCACCAGAGAGGGAGGATGGACTCTGCCTTTCTTGCTCAAAGCAAAGCATTGAGAAAGAAAAACTTTGGGAGTTCTCACCCTGGAAGTGCCTGTACTTCCTGATAAACTAGAAAAGGGAGGATGGGCTGGTGCAGGTGTGCTCTGTCTGTTTGGAATAATGTATGGCAAGAAAGTTCACAGAAAAATGGAATGGTTCTGTCCTGTCCACTGATCACCAGAAATATACTCTTGCCATAGATGACCTTGGGAAGAACAGTTTCTAACATGCCTGCAGTGATGGCATTCATGAAAAGATATCCATTCTTTAGAACTAAGCAAAGCTGAATTTCTTGTGCCTGGGTGTGTTTATACTATTGTGGGTTGCTGCAAAATCTGTAATGGATTTTTAGTTGCCTGTTAAGAGTTGATAAGGGGAATGTTAATGATTAGTCTTTAAATGCTAGCTAGATGTATTTATTGGACTTGTTTAGAAACAGTATTGCCAAGCATGATACACCTAGAGGTGGAGATGAGCTGTCATATGTTTCTTTTGGGAAATACTTAAATACTGGCAGTTCAGCTCATTTTGAAGTCATTCTGTCTGCCAAAGGAGATCACTGTTATGAGAGAATCTGCAGAAGTGTTAGTGGGAATGAATCTGATTGTCACACACCAAAAGGGTGCATGGGGGGGTGTAAATTACACCTATTTGTCTTTAAGAGTCTGCTTTTATCTAATCTTTTTCCTCTTGTGTTATGCTGTTTCTTCAGTTAAAGTATTTTCAGTACATTTTAAGAAGGCTCTCGGGAGCTGCTGGCTGCAACCTATTGAACCATGGCCATGGATGCACAGGGGATGATGCAGTCAGGAACTGGCCAAATGGCACCAGTGTGTGCTGGGTTCAGCTGGCAGGGAGGTGAGGTGGGGCAGGGGCTCTCACAGCCACAGACCTGGAGGAAGCAATGCCTGAAGAACAGATCAGGAGTTTAGCTGTCTGGAGTTCAACACAGTCACAGAAAAGAGCATATATTACTAGTTATTCCTCTCTCGTACTGTTTAAAATCAGGTCCGGTATAATGTTCAAAAGGCATTTTGCACCCACCGAGAAATTCCCTTCTATCTTTCCACTGCCCAGGGAAGGAACTCAGCCAGTGTTAACTCCACACAGCCAGATGAGTTTCGTTGTTTTGCACCCTCCCTGTCTGGGGAGCTGTACCCCATATACACACACATGTATGTGCTTTCTGGCCCTGGTGCAACATAGCTTGGATGTCCTGAGCAGGTCAGTCAGCAGATCTTTACAGGTGCAAATATTTCTCTCCAGTCTGGAAGGAAACTTGCTGGTTTTGGCTACAAGGCATGCATACAACAAAATGTAACTATAGATGAATACCTTACAACTTACATTCCCAAACATATCTTTTGTTTGCACTTCCTGGGAGAGAGTTGCTCATAATTTCTCATAAGATTATGAAGCAAGTGTTAGATTTTATCTCCTCTCCCCTGCAACTAATTTGAACATTAATGAATCAAATCTGTTGAGAGAATGTGCTAGCAGATATGTATCTTCATAATTGTTATTTGGAGAGTGTCTCACCTCCCCTCACAGGCACTGCTTTGCTCCCTTGATGACATGGCTGTTTCATGAGGCACAGGATGATGCCTGCATAATGAGCAACTATGTAATTAATGTTCGTGGAACAAGGTGTTTGCCAGTTCCTCAGCCTGTTTCTGTTTATGGAGGTGTGATTTGTGTCTCTGTAATATTCTTCTTTCTAAACCCCTGGAAGTTCTGTAAATGCTACTTGATGCAGTATCTCAGGAGGACTGTTGAATACACAATTCCTTCTCAGATAGCACTGAATGAGAAAGCATCTAGCAGTTGACTTCAGGCAAGACTACTCATCTGTGAACTGTTTGACTACAGACCTTGCTAACCTTAAAATATATCTAGCTTAGTGTTTGGGCATCAACTTCTTTTGAAATATCAACTTCTAACACAGTCTGTCCTCTGGACTTACCACATTCTTTTGTTCTTTCCAGTGGCTATGTAACTTGGTTATATTCTTCTCCCCTCACCATAAGTTTAATTTTTCTGTATGCTTCTACAAATTTTCCTGATGTTTCCAAAGTCATTTTAATCTTTTTTTCCAAGACTGTTGCTGTGACTTTCCTTCCACTTGAAGATTCTTCTCTTCAACTTTGTCCCAGAGCAAAGTGAATAGGTTGAATTAATGCAAGTGGGAAAGAAGCCCAGGCAGCTACTGTTAAGTGCCTGGACTGCCTAGAAGGGTTTGAGAGCTGCCTGAGAGACTGCTGCAGAGTGCTGCTCTTCTGTTTTGTGGAAGGCCAACTTAGCTTAAGAAACAAATGAAGCAGAGGATATTACCAGACTAAAGGTCACAAAAGGGGCACAGTGACTAAAAGAACATAAGACAGATTAAAAGAAGAAGAAAAAGTCACAAATGGAGGGAGCAGGAAAAAATTAGGGGATATAATCATTATTTCCAAAGCTTTCTCCTGTCTATTCTAGTCATAGAATATCCTAATATGCAAGTCATTTCTTGACCAGAAATGTAAGTCAGTCAGTCTAATGCACATCCAGATGCTCTTTCCCTGGTTTCTTGAGAGGGATATAATAGTCTGTTGTATCTTTCTCTTTGGTCAGTTCTTTGTTCTCATCTATGATGAGACTGCATATGGTTCATCACTGAAAAATCTAGGTGTGATTTACTGGGAACAGAGAGATAAGAAAACAGATTCTTAGTCTGAATTGGACGTCTGCTTGTAAATACAAAGCAAGTCCTCTGATCATGTGCTTAGTATTGCTGGGCATGGTGAGGTCTGTGCAGGACAAGGAATTCTGCTGGCAGACATGCAAACATTTATATTCATGGAGTTGATAGGGAAAATAACCAGGTATGCCTGAGTCTAGCAAAGTCCAATGAAGTCTGTAATCCTTAATGCACATAGATCTGAGCATCTGTGCTTCTTGGGCAGAGTTATGCAGTTTATCTGCTCTGTTTCCTTCTGCAAAGACACACTTGGGGACCAGTCTAACTGAACAAAGGACAGCTCTAAGTGGGTTTTTGATGCAGTGCTCCGTGTGGGACTTAAGTGTGTTTGAAAATGTTTGTTTCATTTTCAATGGCCATGTATATTTAATGTCTTGATACATCGTTTTAAAGCTTTATAAGGTAACTGAAAAATAACTCACCACATTGTTTTCCACTTAGCTGACCTTTTGCTGCTTTTAGCAAAGCACATACAAGTGTGAACAGCCTCTCTGACTACTGAAAGGGCAGGAGACCAGAGTTTCTCCTCACTGGACTTCATAAAGCTGTCTACTCTTTCTGCCTCTCTCACTCGTTATTGCTCTTCTAAAAGCAGAGATGTTTCCTTAAGCACTGTATGTCTACTCAGAAATACCATCACCAAGGAACCAAAAGGCAGGAAACCGAAGTAGTTTTTTAAAAAGGTGTGTTTTGTGCAAGTGAGTATTGGAGGATTTCCTTCATATGTTTCACTTACCAAATGGGTATGACTTGGAATCCTGACCATGAGATCCTGTCACCATTTTTCAGATGACTGAAAGCTGTCCATGCCTGTACAGTCAGAAGTTTGCCGACTCCATGATTTTCAAATCTGTCACTTAAGTCTCATAGTGATGAGCTACTTAAGAAAAAATCAGCAAGCTTGTAGTGGCAGTATCTTTGCTGTGAGAATCTAAAGATATAAACCAGTCAAGGCTTACAGGGAGAGATATTTTTGATTTACGCAAAGTGACATATCTAAAAAAAGAAACGGATATTTCAGCACACCAGCCCACCTAGAAGACTAAAATAGAAGCAGGAACTTTTTAAAGCAGACATTGATAGGAGAAACCTCAGTTGACTGTGAAGGTCACTGCTACCCTTTCACCAGAAGTACTCTGCTCTGCTTGAAATGAGAGCTAAAACTAGCTCAGCCCCATCTCAAAAGTCCAGTAATCCATGTTGTGTACTGTGCTAGCACATCCTGTTGATAAACTTGTATTTGCAATATTTTGCTTCCTTTCAGAGGGCTTGGTCTTTGCCAAGTACCACAGCTTCTCTTGGCATCATAGAGCTCTAACTATTTTGTTCATGTTTTTACCTTGTTGTAAATTCAGTTGAGCTTATACCTCTTTCTGAGTTATCTTGCACTTTCTGTGGGCCAGTAGTATGCACTTAGACATGAAAGTGTGATCTACTTGTTACACAATAAATTTGCTGTGGTTTGAGCCAACAATAAGTGCTCTCAAAGCTTGAAACCAACTGTTCCACTTTAAGCAATACAGGACGTTAAGGGTAGACTGAGAACCCACAACCCAAACCTGCTGAAAATGTAAACGGGGTATAGAAATGAAGGTTATATAGAACTAAGTTTGCCAAAATATCCCCTGTGCCAAGGGATATGCTGAAAATGCTGAAGTTTCTGTGTAGCTGTGGAACTTAGTTTTAATTTTCCCTTTTGGTACTCCTGACTTTCTCTTCTTAATGTGGGTGTGCAGAAAAGCATTTGTTATGACACTAGGAAGCATGCACACTTCTTACTTCCCAGCATGTGGTCAGCCTGTGGGGTCAGTAACTACACCCAGATTCTCCATGTTTGGAGGGGAACATTTACTGTTCTGGTTAGTGGGTTTACTCATTTTGCCAGCAAGTTCTTGGTCATAGTTCTGTTTTTTCACTTGTCAAATACATTGCCCTGGCATTTTCTTGTGCCAATGAGGAGCTTTGTGCAAGGTACCATCTTCCCTACTTAAAAAAAAGCACCTGTCCAATTACTGCCCAAGGTCTCTGACCATTGGTGGAGCACACAGATAAGCTCAGGAGGAGGAAAATACCGCAGTGGCCTACCTATCTTCCCTGGGTGTCTGATGCTAATAATAGCTTTAATCAGAAAAGGAGGCTAGAATGAAAAGATCAAAGTGAGTTGCTGGAAAAATCCAGTGGGAATTTTCAATTTCACACCTAGCTATTTAGAGCATGCTTTTTGTTCATCTTCTCTTTTATCCATCCTGTCTTAATAGCTACCTGCTACCGTTTCTTATCTTAAAGAGGCCAGCAGACCTGCTTTTTATGTTTCTATTTCCTAGATACCTTAGCTTTCATTAGAGGCCATTATTTGTGGGTTTTTTTTTTGTCATACAGGTTACTAATGACATGCTTTAACTCTTCAGATTAGCAGCCACAATAAGCTTAACTCTAATAAACTAAATGTAAACCAAATAATAATGAACTAAAAGTGCCAATCATTTTTAAATATTTACATAAATACATAAAATACACCTAACCTGGAAAAGCTGTAGTGAAACATTAATTGCGTTTAATCTCAATGGGCAAAAGAATGCAGGGTATCATCTTTCACAGATGATGTGGTTGCTTCATTTGGCCTTAACAGCAGCAGCTTTCAGCCCAGTTTTCCCTCCTGGACAGACTTCTTCTTTTCTGCTCTGTTCAGGATTGAATTCACTGTGTCTCACTTGGGTAGCAAAGTGCCTCTGTAACACCTGCAGCACTGGAAGGAAGTGCTGGCTTGTATCTAATTACCTGTCAACCCTGTTTTCTGTAGGCCATTGACCTCTATTACCTTCAACTCTAACTTCCTGAAATTCCTCTAGTAACACATGCATCACTGCCTTGCTGAGTTTGAACAGTATATACAGTGGTTGAGGGTTAGGAATAGTGACTTGTAGTGCTGTTTGCCAGAGCATTTTTTTATTTGTACTGTTTCACAAGCATATTTAATTGTAGAAAATAGAGCAACAAATGCTTTCAGTCTCCTAAATACGTGTTCTCCTCTTTTGTGCATCATGCTTATAACATATAGGAAGTAGCCTGTACATGTCTGCTTACTGGCATCTTGTGAATGGAAAAACAGATATTGTTGTTCTGGAGTGTCATGGAGACAGATAACCTGCACCACAGGCTCTTCGCCCTGTATATCTCAGCTGTTTTTGTGTAGTCTGTGTTATCTGACCACCAGTAACACTGACTTCTGCTCTGCTGATTCAGGAAACTGCTTTCTTACCCACAGAAAGAAAATAAATGCCAAGATTAATTGCTAAGAAAATGACTTCTGTCCTGTGTCCTACAGACGTTGAAGACTGATATTGGAAGGGAGAAGGGAGAACAGGAAGGGAAATAAACTGACTGAAGTAGTGAACTCTTTGTTCTGTTTAGAGGATTGTGACTACCCTTTGGCACTATTTCATTTAACAAGGAGGTTTTATGTTTAAGATATTTGGGCTTTGAGAAGTGCTATAAAAAAAAGCAAAAGAATCTAGACAGTTCTTTTAGGGCACGGAACACTACTCTGATTGTTCTTCAGGTTTGAAGCCAAGTGTCTCTAATACTGAGCATGATACTTTACCATCACACAGATCTTTGTTCCTTCTGCATGACTGATGCAGTTGCATAATGGGCCTAGCAGTCTTTTATATGGGAGACAGGCTAATTCTGGGCATAATCATTAGATCACTGGCATGTGGTATACTAAATCCTGGTCTCATGAAGTTCCAAGCACCTTCAGCAGCACACTGAAAATCATCAGTGCCTTAGCAAAAGTGGAAGCAGCAGCTGGAAAAAAGCTGTTGCAGCCAGAAGAGGTGGCCATGGCGTCAGGAGGTCTCACTAAATACCTTGTGGTCAGATATTCTTTTGGATAAGTGGGTACTTAGGAGCCCTCACATTGCAGGCAGAGGGGGCATGATTCCTGCAGGACACTGCATGAAGTATTCTTGTGTGTTGCAGACATAAGGTTAAACTGTTTCTTAAGGGTGGATAATACAGTTGGTGCTCTTGATTGCCTACCTTGCAATGCACTGGGGAGAAATGGAGGTTGTAGGGACCTCCACTGAATGAAACTGACAGTATTGTCTGTGCAAACTTTCTCAGATATTAACCTTGCAAAGTTTAAAAAACAAAATTGATCAACCTTTAGGGGTAAAGGCAATGGCGTTAGAGCCTTCACCTTTGCTGTACTGATAGCTTTGAGGTTAGTACAATCTTTTTTTGGTGTGGTATGTACAAGAAAAACAAGTCAAGCTGTCAGAAAAACAAAATGAGAAAAATACCACAATGTGCAAACATGTGGTCCGACTTCGCTTGTAGAAGTAGGGTGTATGAAGATGTTACTACACTTTCCTGAGCTAGTGCCTCAAATCAAGCTGTGAGACTTACCCCAAGTAGCATAGGGGAGGACTGTGAGAGTAGTGATGGATAAGAGAAAGCTGAGTTTTTCCTTGACACTTCCACTTGAATGGACCTATATTGTTTGCATTTATCTGCATATAATCAATCTTTGCACTGGGAAAATGCCTCTTGGAGTCAAGCATGTATCCAGAGCACATATATCCATTAAACTCCTGTCTTTGGGGACCTAATACAGGAGCTTGTAACCACCTCAACTGCAGCCCTGCCTTCCTGCTGGCCCCTGGGAATGCACACAGAACTGCCAGGCTGGGAACATTGCTGGTCACCTCCCCACAAAGAAACAAACTAGCACAGCCTGTGTGACCTACTGGGCTAAGTACCCTCTTTTGGGATATTTTTTTCTGGGAAAACATATGATTGTCTTAAGCTCTTGGTAGTCTGCCTGCTTTTTAATTAGTCAATCACTTCAAAAGGAACTGTGAAAGAATTCACGTCTTTGGAATCTTTGCCAGTCTTCAAACAAAGGAAATGAAAATACATGAATTATAGCAGAAGCAAGTCCTTTGCACTAGCTCTGCAGTGAGTTAAAGAGCATAAAAGGTCTCATATCTGTGTGAAAGGATGATCTGTGACACTAAAACTCTGCAAGAGGAATGGCACACTGATAAACTGCATGGCAGCATCAGATCAAATGTTTTGTTCTGTATCTTGTTCAGCTCCAATGCTTTTTATACCTTATTGGATGAGGTTGCCTGTGCTAGACACTCTACAGGCTGTGAGATGAGTACCTTGCTGGAAGCACAGTAGCCAGTGCCCTGGAGAACAGGGAAGGAGTGAAACATTCATCATCTGTTGGGCTTGATATTAGAGGTCTTTTCCAACCTAAGTGATTCTATAAAAGCAGAATACAAACAGATCCCTCTGGGGTGGTGGAAAAAGGCTGGTGTGGGGCTGCTGGGATAGAGAAGGTTAAGCTAGAAGAATGAAATGAAGGGAATGGGGTAGGAAAGAAGGCAAGGGAAGAAATGAGACCTAGTCAATTCCTTAAAATACAGTAAAATTAGCAACAGTTGCTTCAGATGAAACTACCTCTGGCAAGCCACAAAGGATCCAGAAGCAGTTTGGGTAAAAACCATAGTTTTAATAAGTTTCTATGGGGTGATGTTCTAAAAATAAGGTATCTTTTCTCATGTGTATGGTATGTATTCCAGTGAAAATGTTCGTGGGGCTCGTTAGTTTGGCCCGTTCTTAAGCAGACTGTCATAATTTGGTTCCCCAGCAGAGGGCACCCTATGACTGGCTAAGGGGACAGCGCGGCCCGGACCAAAGCTTTTTGCCTGCAGAAAGCAAGCGCTGAGGGCGAAGCCTGGTCTGGCTAGAGCACCAGCGTGGGCTGTCATCTGAAGCCAGGATGGACCGGGGCTACTGGTGTTTGCGACTACAGGGTTATTGATTCAGAGGAAATACAAATAGCCCAATCTCAAACCCCAAACAAAAAATAAATAGAATACACAGGAAAACTCTTTGAAATCTCAGATGAAAATCTTTTTTTTCCTCCTCTTTTATTACAAAAGGCCTTAACTTTCTTTAACTCCATCTCAGCATTTGAACCCAGCAGTGATAGGGAGAGTTACTTACCTGTGGGCTACGTCAGCAGAAGGAAAAGCAAGTCTGTGGCACTGTAGGAAGGAACTTTGGGTTTTAGACAATCTGGTGGCCAGATGGATGGTGTTGATACTGATTTTTTACATAAGGACTTCAGTGCCCCATTAAACTTATGGTCCTGAACATATGGTCTAGTGCCATGGCTCTGTTGTAATATGCAGGGAGTTGGACACCCAGGGTTTGCCACACTGCTTTCTGGAAATTTAAGCCCTAAAACACCTCTTTTCCCAATACCTGGGTAAGAACAAGCGGTTCCTGCCAAGACCTCCACCCACAGCAGCTAACCACAATCCTGTAATTAGGGCACCAGCAACTCCGTCAAATTCCCATTCCTCACCTGACACAGGGATTTATGTATGCTCAGGCTTCCCAGCCCCTTGATAATCAGGCTTTTATGAAAAAGCTGTACGCGTCTGTGAAAATGAAGCTGTTGGTATAAGGGATTACTTCCTTTCTGGAGCCAGAAGGCATTGCTGACGCCTGAGTATGGGCTATGCTTGCCCTGTTTCTTGTCAGGGTAACTGCAGTGCTGCATACTGATTTGGCTAGAAAGCTTCTATCTTTGCTAGTTTGCGAATGAGCTTCTCATGCAGGCTGCAGGTATACTTGAGGACTATGTTGGAGTAACTTGGAGAAAAAGTGGGTTACAGAACTTGGGCTAGGATGGATTCCTCTTATATGAACGGGTCAGTTTCGAGTCCTTGTATCAATGCTGTCTACTTTATCCAGGAGAACAGCTTTAGAAGGAAAAGTGCAATATTTTAACTTCAAAATATCCAGTAGCTCTCCACAGAAGCTAGAAAATATAAGTATTTATGTGTCAGCACATAGGCTTTTAAAGTGTTCTGGAGCACTTAAGTATTGAACTTAGAGCCTACAGCTAAAGTTCCCTGATGAGCTGTGCATCTTTGGACTATGAAGGCAGGGCAGAACTTGCAAGATAGTGGAAAGACTGGACAAAAGGAAAAATGAAACAGGAGATTCAGAGGCAGAAAGGGCAGAAACACAATTCATCAATGGGATTAAGAATACTCTCAAATTTTTATTCTTGCAACATCTTTTTCTTTGTAAAAACTTGCTTTGAATATTATGGTAAATTTGGCACCTTCAGATGAGCGTCAGAGGGAATAGAGCTTAAAGACTTTGTTTCAGCAAAGTATGTGAGAATAAATATTCCTAACCTTGCTTAGCAGAACGCGCTGTGTATTCAGCTGTAAGCATGCACTTGTGTCCTTTTAAAGTCTATCTTAATCTCCCCTTTTCCTGACAAAGCCTATTTTTCTTAAATTTGCTTTCCACCATGTGTAGTACCACGTCTTTCCAGTGGAGGGAAAACGTGTACGTCTATCCCGGCTATTTTCTCCCTTCCCCACATACCTCTCAGTACAGCAACAAAACCAACTTCCTGACAGAAAACTAAGCATCACAAAATCATTTTTTACATTAAGTAAACTAGTTTGCAATAACTGATACTAATTTGGGGAAAGTTAAATTGTGTGATGGAAATAATATTGGCCTGGGAAGCCAATGTAAGGCTTGTAAGGCTAAGGGGAGAGTTGGCACAGGACTGAGAGTAAAGTCTGGGTGGGTATCCTGATTTTTTTTTTCTCTATTCCTGTTTTTGTCCCCCATCCCTTTGGCTAATCACTAATAATACTAACATGAATTGACTATACTTTGCAGAGAGAGGTAGGAAAACAAAGACCTCCATGCAGGAGTGCATGGCCAGCACCTAACTGCAGACGGGCACAAGTAGAGGGTACAGAATCAAACGTACTTGACACTCAAGCACTGTTATCTTCATAATGTAATACTTATTTAGGGGAACTTTAATATTATTATTTTCACTTTTCCTCTTACTGGGGATTTCTGATAAAACATATATACTGTTGTCCACACTGCAAAAAGTATGTATTTTACTTTTATTTGAAGATCTGAAAGAAGGGATGATCAGGGACTGACACTGCAATCTTGTGTACAGTTACATACATTCATTTGTATTAAATTAACTAGACTTCTATTTTTACCAGTGCTGTAAGTATTTCTAGTGTGTACCAACAAGCAATGTAGAAATGTGCAACAAATGAAGAAAGTAATCAACTTTGGAATTTTTGCATTGTTAGAATGGAAAAAAAATGCAAAACTTTCATGTTTTAAAACTTTTCTCTCATGCACATGCTACACTCTTCAGGAACCATCTATATTCAGACATCTAGATCAGAGGTCAGGACTGTGCTCCCCAGATCTTTCAGTGTCCAATATGAATTACTCAGCATGCAGAAATTTTAATTTCAGCTTGCCAAACAGCATCTTGGAGGCGGGGAGAGCATGCCATAGCAGGAGGTGCTTCCCTGGCCGCGGCCTTCGTGCCACCCTGCTGCAGTTCTTCCTTGCCCCCATGCTGGGAGGTAGTGCCAGCAGCACGGGGCACAACCGCTGGCTGCTGCCCTCCCACCTAAGGGGAGAAGAGCTCAAGGCTGTTAGGAAAAGGTGTCTGGAAGAAGAAGAGAAGGGGATCTGATGCTAAAACTGTCCTTGGAGGGGGGAGTAAATCTGATGAGACCTCCTGCTTGTGGGAGCCTGCCTGTTCAATACAAAATGAATGTGGTAGATATTTACTGATGCAATGTCACAGTCACGGGCTGCCCTATAGGGCAAAGTTACCACTGCCTTTAGAGGTGCGTTTGTGATGTTTGAAGAATCATCTCTGTACGTTAAAACAAAACCTTACAGCTGACTGCCCCTGCCCCGAGCTGCCAGACAGGTGGGTTGCCTGGGGGTGTCCTGGGGAGGGCTCCCCATGCGAACAGGGGGACAGGGGAGCTCCAGGCACTGCAGCACGCACCCCAGCGACTCCCGCTGCCTGCACAGGCCGGTGTGCCCCTGGGTCTCAGCATCACGCTGGGATGAAGGCCAGGCCCTGGCTCTCTGCTGCAGCAGCGCTGCTTAGGCACGGGTGGGACAACCTGCCTCGCTTCCTCGCCTGCAGCCGCGAAGACTAACGAAGCGACAGCCGCTCTCTAGAGGGTGGCGAATACGGGCCACGGACTCGATCTCCTCTCGGAAACCCCACGAGGAGCAACAGCCGAGTCAGGAAAACCCCCCTCGCGGCGCCCTTCCCCTCGCACGGTCCCCGCCGAGGGGCTCCCGCGGGCCGGGCCGGGCCGGCGAGGAGAAGAGAGGAGAGGTGAGGAGAGCAGAGGAGAGGAGAGGAGAGCAGAACACAAGTGAGGAGAGCAGAGCGCGGCCGGCTCCGGCGTCCCGCCCCGCCCCGCCGCCCGGGGCCGAGCCGGGCGGTCTCGGCGGGTCTGGGCGGAGCGGGG
>VXAA01000250.1:111069-131055 GCA_013399115.1 Anseranas semipalmata
CGGATTATAACCGACCCCACGACGGGGAAGCGCTACTGCCGCGGGAAGGTGCTCGGAAAGGTAATGGCCCGTGCCCGACCCGGCGACAGCATCCCCGCGGCCGCTGCAGCGCCCGCCCCGCCAGGGGCTGCCCTGCCCGCGGGGTGCCCCCCTGGCGCCCCCCGGTTCGCCCCGGCGCTGCCCCCGTCTCATCGCCGCGCCTGAGCTGGAGCGGAATCGTGCCTTCAGCTCCGGCGGGCCCGCAGAAGCGATTTTGGTTTTGGGGTGGGGGGGAGGGGGGGGTGCCACGGGCCCTCGGNNCCCTCGGATGGGCGATGAACCGAAAACCTATGTTCTACCAAATTGTCCTGTGCGAAGGAAGTTGCGCTCCTTGACTAATACGTGAGCTGGTGAATGACTAAGTGTGGGACCTTTCATACCTGCTATAATTGCCTTTTTCTTGTGTCTCTCTTCAGGGTGGATTCGCCAAATGTTATGAGATGACAGATTTGACAACAAATAAAGTTTATGCTGCAAAAATCATTCCTCACAGCAGAGTAGCAAAACCTCATCAAAGGGAAAAGGTGTGTGTGCATGAATGACTTTTTTTTTCCCCTCTGAAACTCTCTGTGTGCAGGCTTGCCCAGCCCTTTTTCCGAAATGGTTGTGATCGAGCTGTCTGCTCTGCTCAGTCTTGTGGTCACAAGGCTAACAACGCTTTTTTCCCCCTCTTGTCTCTCCAGATTGATAAAGAGATTGAGCTGCACAGAATGCTTAATCATAGACATGTTGTGCAGTTTTACCACTACTTTGAAGACAGAGAGAATATTTACATTCTTCTGGAATACTGCAGTAGAAGGGTGAGCATCAACTGGGAGAAATCCAGTATTTACTTGCCTGGAATCTGCAACTAAGTTAAATGTGTAATGTGTAAAAGGTATTTTTCATGGCTTTCTTTAGTTGTCATTTATCCGTGTATTAATTTACTTCTGTTTAAGCTGAATTCTGTGTGTGAATAATCAGTGACACTTCTGCCTTTGTTTTTTCTCCGCAGTCAATGGCTCACATCTTAAAAGCGAGGAAGGTATTGACAGAACCAGAAGTACGATACTACCTCAGGCAAATTGTGTCAGGGCTAAAGTATCTCCATGAACAGGAAATCTTGCACAGGGATCTTAAACTGGGTAAGTTCTGCTCCTCGCTGACTTCAAAACACTCTTCCAGTCCTGCCAGCCTTGTACCACTTTACATTTGTGTGCTGATAGCTTAATTAATAGAATCAGCTTAGTCTGTCTTTATAGTGGAAACTTGGAGTGCTTAAGGGATGACATTAAGTATTCATATTAAAAAAAAAAAAAATCTTGGCTAGCTTCTGGCTTTGAACAAAGTATGACTCAGCACCTGTGGCAAATGCATTCCTAGCAAGAAAAGGATTAACTGGAATTTCTCTTTCTGCTAGGTAACTTCTTCATTAATGAGAACATGGAACTGAAACTGGGTGACTTCGGCTTGGCAGCTAGGCTGGAACCACTGGAGCACAGGAGGAGGTAAGAGCATTTTAAAAAAAAAAAAAAAAAAAAAAAAGAAAGCCTAGTAGTACATGAAACCAAATTCACTTAGAGACAGAGAGATCCTGTTCCACAGCAAAAACTAGTTGCTTCTGCAATCAAGATTTCCACTTCTAGAAAACAGGCTGCTGTGCTTTGACGTTTGCTTTCCTCTGAGCATTTGAATAATAGCAAATGCCAGAGGCAGGGTATCTGACTGACTAATAGTGCAGATATGAGTCTGCTTTTCCTGTATCATGAAGACACCATGAAACATGTCTATGCTATTAGCATTCATAGAAGTCCTCTTCGGGAGTCTCTGAGCTCTTGCCCAAACTTGAGAGTAAAACCTGCCCTATGAAAAATAACTTCTCTCCTCTTTCAATCTGAAATACTAACAGGCTCTGTGGCCTCTTTGATTTGCAGAACAATATGTGGCACACCAAATTACCTCTCTCCAGAAGTCCTCAACAAACAAGGGCACGGCTGTGAATCTGACATCTGGGCCTTAGGCTGTGTAATGTAAGTACCTTTTTGCCTTTGAAATGAAATATTTCTGTCTCTGGCTTAGGCTTTTAAGAGTACAAAGGGGATGAATGCAGTATTGCATTGGTTTGCAGCCCTTTATAGATGCCAAACTGAAGTACAGAAATTCTCCTTCTTGTTAGGAGACAAATAACATTTTCAGTAGTTGCAGAGATGTATCGTGGGTGCATAAAACAAATAAAATTGGTTTCCTTTTGTTTTTAAACAGGTATACAATGCTGTTGGGAAGACCCCCATTTGAGACCACAAATCTTAAAGAAACATACAGATGTATAAGGGAAGCAAGATACAGTCTGCCTTCATCTCTCTTGGCACCTGCGAAACACCTAATAGCTAGCATGTTGTCAAAGAATCCTGAAGACCGACCTAGTTTAGATGAAATAATTCGACATGATTTTTTCATACAGGTTTGTATTGTCTAATGTTCTGGCTGAAAACTATCCACCCTTAAATAGGCACCCTGTGGTCTAAAAATTGTTTTTTGAATCTCATTTCCACAGGGCTTTACACCTGACAGACTTTCTGCTAGCTGCTGTCACACTGTTCCCGACTTCCATTTGTCAAGTCCTGCTAAGAATTTCTTCAAGAAAGCAGCTGCTGCTCTCTTTGGTGGTAAAAAGGATAAAGCTAGATACTTCGACACACACAGTAAGTGAACTATAACTATGCTTGAAACTTACCTATTTGCCATCAGTGCATCAGAGTCATGCTGGTAGCGTACAGCTATGAGATAGCAAGGTAGCACCTGCACTTACGTCTCCGAGCTTCCTTGGAATAGGTTTGACCTCTTTATCAATAAGTATTGATGGCAGCCTGCAACTTACACCAACTTACATAAGTAAATGCTTCTTCTGGCATACTGACAATCTATATGGGCCATCTGTTAGCCCAGTCTATTTAAGTTTACTCTCTTAGTGATCTGTGTATACTGGCATTGCTGTTCTGGGAGGCTGTGGCAGGTTTAAAAGCACATGCTGGAAGGAGACAATACACTCTGCAGCTAACTTGTTAGGTTTTCTGTAATGCAGGATATTGAACAATGCTTCCAGATACAGCATTAAGGTTTTTTTTGTTCTGTTTTCCTGTGTTACAGATAGACTAGCTAAAGAAGATGAAGAAATTTACAAGCTCAGGCATGATTTAAAGAAGACATCGATAACCCAGCAGCCCCAGAAACACAGAACAGATGAGGTAAATGCAAGTGCAGTTCAATTCAGATCCAATAACAGTTGGGTGGAGTAGCTATAATTAAGTTATATTTGACTTGGATATCACAGGTGAGGCTGTACACAGCATAATCAAGCTTAAATGATTAGGAGAGTTGCTTTGATAGGGCTTAACCAAGCTTCACCAAGGTATGGTAGCCTTTGTAGGGAGACTATCAATTTTGTCTTTTGAGTAATTATAGTATCTGCTTCGCATCCATTGTTGTCTGTGTGGCAACTAGTCTGCCAGGTGCTCTTTCCCAATATTCCAAATACAGGGCTTCAGTTCATGATTAAATACTGCTTCTTAAAGAGCAAATCACTGAGATCTAACTCTTACCTTACATGCAGGCCTCGGTGTTCTGGCCTTCATGCAGCTTTTCAGTCTTCTACTCTCCTTCCATAGCGAAAGATTAGTAGTGTTTAAGATGCAAATTGAAAATCTGAAGAATGCAAGGACCTGGCGTGCTTCTTTAAGCTCAGTCTAATAGCAGTTTTTTGTTCTTTCTGGAAACACTAATACCAGTTTTCCTAGAATTTATTGTTTGTTGTTAGACAGGAGAGCCATGCAAAAACTTGTGTATAAGCCTTGGCTTGTGTTATGTTTGATGTTTATGTGTCTGACATCTCTTCTAGGAGATCCAGCCTCTTATCACAACAGTAGCCAAGCCGGGCACGTTACCAGAAACTAAGCAGGTTGGAGACTCTATTAGGATGATAGTCAGAGGAACTTTGGGAAGCTGCAGCAGTAGCAGTGAATGTAAGTGCAGTAAGATGCAATCTCTAATTCTAAATCCCACTCTTACTTTCTGCATGTCTCAGACTTACAAGCCTGAAACAAGTAGCCGTTTCCCTCCCCACTCCCTGTTTTTGGTGCTTTACCAATCAGCCAATGTTTTGGAAGAATTAAAACTGGAAAGCCATAAAGGCTGAACTTGTTAAAATCGCTGTTTCAATAACTTAAAGGTTTAGAATTAAAGCCAGCTCTGTGTGGTCATGTCAGTCTAATAATCCTTCTCTTTCAGGCCTGGAAGACAGTACTATGGGAAGTGTTGCAGATACAGTCGCGAGGGTATTGCGTGGATGTCTGGAGAACATGCCAGAAGCAGACAGCATTCCCAAAGAACAGCTGACGGCATCCTTCCAGTGGGTTACAAAATGGGTGGACTATTCTAACAAATATGGCTTTGGATACCAGCTGTCAGATCACACTGTGGGTGTCCTTTTCAACAATGGGGCGCATATGAGCCTTCTGCCAGATAAAAAGTAAGAATAATTACAAAACAGACAACTCAGTTGGGCAGTTTAAACTTAAAATGGTTTTATCTTATGTCTGACATTCTTATTTTCTTTCTCCTCTTACAGGACAGTCCACTACTACGCTGAGCTAGGCCAGTGCTCTGTCTTCTCAGCCACAGAGGCCCCTGAGCAGTTCATTAGCCAAGTAACTGTACTGAAGTATTTCTCTCACTACATGGAAGAGAACCTCATGGATGTAAGTTCAGCACCTTCTGGATTTTGAGTTGTAGAAGTGGACCTTGTGCTAAATTAACTGTGAGTGCTTAACATGGTGTCTGTTCCCTTTCCTAGGGAGGAGATCTGCCCAGTCTAACAGATGTACGTAGGCCCAGGCTTTACCTCTTACAGTGGCTTAAATCTGATAAAGCATTAATGATGCTCTTCAATGATGGCACATTTCAAGTAAGTTTGGTAGCGTCACCTGACAAAATGCTCTTGCAGTACTTCACTGCAAAACTAGATAAGTGGCAGACACTGAGAGGATAATGTATACAAACAGGAGCTCTCTTGTCTTTTGTAGGTGAACTTCTATCATGATCACACGAAAATCATCATTTGCAATCAAAGTGAGGAGTATCTCCTTACCTACATCAATGAAGACAGGATATCCACAACGTTTCGCCTGACAACTCTTCTGGTTTCTGGATGCTCGCTGGAACTAAAACACAGAATGGAATATGCTCTGAACATGCTGCTGCAGCGATGTAACTGAAGGGACTGGCTCTTAAACCAAACGGACCCTCTTGTTCACTGTGAAATCTACAGTGGGGATAGTGGAGCAACTAGTATGTTGATGATGGATGTGTGGTGGTACGAAAACTTGACTGTCATAGTGTGCTGGGCACACTTCTGTTAGACCGAAGCCTAAACCTACTGTTGGACTAAAATGGTGTGACAAGGAGTTCTTCGGACCGTAGTTTTCCTTGCTTCATGTGTGTGTTAAGATACTTTTGATGTGAATTCTGAGCAGAGTGTGACTACTTGCTCCTGTGTAAGAGAGCATTTCTGATGGAGTTAAACTGTGAATACGCATCTGGAAAGGGAGGGAAGGGCGAGCTCCATTGCTGTGGAATAGCTGTAATAAGCAGCTTCTGGCTGCTTAACTGTGAACTATGGCCATACTCTTTTTTTNATTTTTCAAAAACTACCCACACTTGTGGCTGGCAAAGTGCATTCCTTGTTAATAATTTTTTTTATTTATTACAGCCTAAAGTGAAGTATTTATTACACAACATTTTTTTGGACCTTGGCATTTTAAATACAATTCTGTTGGCAATAAAGAGAATGGAAAATCAGAAGCATCAATCTCTACTCTTTTTACAGTACAACTTGACATGCCCTGCTTGCCATTGCTAAACATCTTGCAGGTCTGCCTACCTTATGCCACTTAAAGTCTGCTACAGGTCAGGATATGAATGACTGAAGCTGTAAAATTGAGAATTCTGTCCACGTCTATGCACACTCGTAGTCACAAGCATCAGTATGCCACTGCTAATTATCGCAGTAACCCTGAAGCAACTATTGATGAAGCTGCAGAGTAATGATACAGGCTTTGACACTCAGTTACTGTCCTAGGACAATAACCTTACGCTATGGACAGCATAAGGATGGCTTGGCCTGTAGTGCAATCCCACTGCTCCTAGGAGTACATAGATAAGAGCATTTGCCTTCCCTAAACTGAAGGCAATGCAATTTGTCTGTTAATTTATGCAAATGGTGGGGATTACTGAGGACTGATGACTCAGTGCAGGAGGGTTATGTCTACTTGTGGCCTGGGCCTATTTCCATCTACATGTTATATAGCACCTAGGCCTATGTAAATGACTGCCAGTTTTCAACTGTTCTGATGCAGTATCAAGCAGTAGTTCAATTGCTTGTTTGGATTAATCTTTGTATACCTGAACCAGGTATGTTCTAGAGACAGAACTCAGTTGTCATCAGTGTTTCAATCAAAGCAGCTGAATGCAAGGAGCAGACAGTCAATGTATTAAAGTGCAGACTAAACAAGCTACAGATGTCAACCCAAAATAGTGAGCAGAGGAGGTATCACTGACTTTCTTCATCTTGCAACAAGCGTGTATGAATTTGATTTTTTTCCTTGTATTGAATACCATGCATTAGGTAATATTTATTTGCTTCTCAAGTCTAGACAGGAAGACTTAATTGAGTTCTTCAGATGGATTCATTAATGTAACTCTAGGCACTTCAGTAAAGTTAAATATATACTTGCTATAGTGAGCAGAATTCAGCTTCCCAGCTGTCTGCTTTCTTCAAGGGATAATGATTGATTTTATTCCTTGGAGGACATGGCTTACCTCATTCTTCTGTGCACATACAGTCACTGTTTAGCACTGTTTACTTGCAAAGTAAGATCTTACTTT
Organism: Anseranas semipalmata; assembly: GCA_013399115.1. Lineage (NCBI taxonomy): Eukaryota > Metazoa > Chordata > Aves > Anseriformes > Anseranatidae > Anseranas > Anseranas semipalmata. The sequence goes on from VXAA01000250.1 coordinate 118,027, forward strand.
TTGTTTATGACACCAGTAAGCACACAGTTTGCATTTGAAACACAAAAATTACTTGATCTATAGTACTTAATTTCTTCAAACAGAAAAAAAAACGTTCTTTGTTTGAATGTCTGTTTGCTGTAGAAAGTATGAACCTTTACTTCAGCTGCTGTAATTTCTCTGAGTATCAAGATCATCTTTCTATGGCTGAAATTCAGGATGCTGTAAGCAAGTAAAGGCCCCAGATCCCACTGTAGGACACTAATTGGTTGTGGACAGTTGTAACGCACCTCACTCAAATACAGCTCTGTGAATCAATTATTTGTATGCAATGTGTATATGTGGTACCAGGATGCTTGGCACTTTCTAAATCCTTCTGTATCTTTCTGGTCAGTGTTTTGTATCCTTACCTCACTTTTTACTTTCACACTGCAAAATAAGAGAGGCTTTTAGATCGGGTTAAGAAAAAATGCCCATTTCAAAGTACGCTACCTTTGCCCTATTCCCTCAGCCCAAGGAGGGAAAGCTGCTTTGGAACTTGTAACATAAGGGCTTGCATTTAGAACAAAGGTTCTGAAATTCTTTCCCAGGGTGGATCCTGTCTTAAATAAGACACTGTAGTGCACTAATTGACCTTCTTTACCCAATCACATAACTTCCCTCATGTAATTCTGTGTATGGGAAGATTAATATTAGAAATGTACTCGTCCACTCTTCAATATAACAAGTATCTCACCTTCTCTTGAAAGAAAGTCATATATTGTGGATTTTATTTTATGCTTGTCAGGCAGTGATTCTAATCTTTTTTTTTTTTTTTTTTAATTGAAAACAACAGCAAACACCACATAAGCATTTAGTGTGGGAGCATATGCACTTGAAGGAAAACGTGGGGATTAAAGGATTAGGTGAAAGTTGGCACATAGGTTTCTCAAGTATGAGTGGTGGACCCAGGAGCTAAAATTGTCACAAAAAAAATAAATACTCTGTTTTACTCATATGAAAACATATGTATCAAATCTTAAAATATATTTTTGCAAATATACATATGTACTTTCATAGCCCAGTGTGGTAACCTGCCAGTAGCAAGCGAGTCAAGGCAAATTCAAATAGGTCATGCTTTAATATCAACGTAATGCATTACCCTGTGATGCCACTAGTCACTCAAGTGTTCTGGGTCACTCTGTAATTCATTTAACGTGTTCTGAAATTATTCCATTTCATGAAATCACTTCATATGGAGCATATAAGAAAAAAACCGAACAGCTTGTGTTATATTCTACTCTGCAATATTGAACAAATTTCCTGACATTGCCCATGTTACTTAAGAAACTAGAAAAAAGATTCAGTCACTTTAAACAAATGTCATTACTTCTGAAAACAGTCAGATTGGAGAATGATCCTTTAACTGCCCATTCATAAATGTGAACTTCCGGAATGATTAGATGGATTCTAACTGCAAATATGAATTTGCAAAAACAATATATAGGTTCTTACAGGTAATAATTAACCATTTATTTTGTGTTTTTTTTTTTTTGTCTGTTTTCAAAATCTTTATGCCACATTAAAATCAATAGTCTTTGATTGAATTGCCACAATGTTAGACCAATACAATCAAAGTAAGAGGTTAAGCTCCAATTAAATATACAGTATCAGAAACGAATATCATGGTTCCTCAGTGTTTAGAAATGAGTGTAACAGAATACAAAGATTTAGCCTCTGGGATTTATCTGTGTAAATCAGCTTCAGCATGGAAACAAAATTAATTTGAAAGATTCTGTCATATGACATAGAATTAGGCTAAGTTTGAAACTGTTGCAGGTTTTTTATCTGGCATGAAATCAAGGGGAAGAAATCATTTTACACCATCTCTATTATGTAGGTGTGTTGTGAACAGGAGTAAGGTATTATCCCCATTTGACTATTTACTGCTCTTTCCTACTTATTATTTAAAGAAACACCTTAAACTGTCATGACAGTGACATAAAGAATTAATGAAATCAACAATACCTTGAGGATATTCATTATTGGTACAAAACTGGCCCAGGTAAGGAGATATTAAAGACTTTTTCTTCAGAGGTTAAAAGGCAGTAAGGTTCTTTTCTGTAGCCTCCACAAAGGATTTTGCCTGAAGTAATTGCATGAACTCCCCAGCACTTTGCCTTCTCTTGAGGCAAACCAGAAATTAAGATTACCCTAAGATCTCCTCCCCTACTTATCTTGAATGATTCATGAAAATCACTGCATATTTTCCATCGATAATTTCAAAAGCCATTTAAAGGAGAGGGTGGAATAACAGTGCTCTGTGGATGAATGGGTGGGTGTCTTTCCATACACTGAGAACTGTAGGCAGAGTTGAACAATATAAAGTGGAGGCAGCTGATAGTCTGCCCAAGCCCTCCCAGTCCGGAGTGCCAGGCACACATGGTGCTCCCTTTCTCCTCACTAACCCTTCCCAAGAATTTCAGCACAACCTCTGTAGTCTTCCCATCAGAGAAGACCCCATCTTTCTCCTGACCTATTAGACTTCATCCAGAGGAATACTCGTAATCTGACTGTGGATACTGAATGGATAGATAGTTCAGATTAAAATTCCCTTTAATTCAACACGTTCATTTTAAAAATAAAGTTAAGCCTTGGTCAACAGCATATTTTGTGCATTACTCCTATTATTACTAGAGATCTCAGCTAACCCTTTTCCCTTCCTAAAGACCTCTTTTTTTTACCATCCCTCTAATTTTTCCCATTCTTTTCCTCAGAATTCCACCCTGGAATAAACATCAGATCATTTATTTACCTGGATTGAAGGCTTTAGGGCTGATCTATCACACAGCTATACACTTCCCAGACAAAGATGACTCCGAAGTGCTACAGTAATTCAAATAACCCAGTTAGAACCTGGTCATTTTGGACATCTTTCCCATAGATCATTCTTCTGAAGGACTCAATTCACAGTATTTCACATCAAATGATCAACAAATTAACACTGCTAGCAAGATGAATAAAAAGAGCTCTGAGGTCACCTTTTCGATCTTATTGCAGACTCAGGAAGACCTCACCTGCTCTTGCTCATGTTTCAAACACTGACTTCACAGACACAAGCATTAGAATCAAATTAATGGGTAAATTGACAGTTCAGGAAAATTCAACACATAGGGAATTTTCTCATCTTTAAAGCAGCACCTGCTATTTATGACTTATTGCTATGGTCTTTTTTCCTTATTTAGTACAAATAAAGACATTGAAAAGTTTTAAGGAGGTTTATGTGTTTGGATTCACTGGAGGAGAGACGGTGTCAGGAGTTATGTGGTGGGATTGGCAAATTGGTTCTTTTCTCTCTCTCCTAGAAGATTAGTGTGATTATAACATTACCGGGAGCTGAGCACTTCAGAGAGGAATGGGTTTAAGAAAGTCCATTTAAAATGGTTCTTCTTTTCTTTTTTCTTTTACTTCTCTTAACACCTTTGCAGTGCTAGGTGCCAACAGATTTTTGGGAAGAAAAGCGATTTCTGGAGATCCTCCCCAACACAGACACAAACATAAACACAGCTACTTTTAACTGAGGACTAAGAAAGTTACTAGTCCTTGTCTCTCAGGACAGTACCTGTGGAACCAGAACTGCTGCGACTTCATGTTGTTATCATTTCAAAGATAAAATATGAAGAAGCAAGTAAACCTTTCAAACTCCCAATTCTCTCAGGGGTTTCTATCCTGACATATCATAAAGAAGCAAAACTGGACAGAAGTGTGTGTATGTGCGTGGCCCCATGCCCCTCTACCCCCCCTTATGTCACCTTTTATTGCAGTGTCTAATATATGGCTGGAATTGTAAAAGAAGCAAAAATGAAATGTGGACTTGAACGTAAGCAATTCTCTCTCTAATGGATGAAGACTACTGGCTTGGATGGGAGGAAAGGGGGGAAGTATAGTGTTTGATAAAGTAGGCTGTGGCAGAGGAGGATAGTCAATGAGAACAGAAGAAAGGAAGCAAGGTTGTGACATCAAAGCAAGTTTCATCTTCTAAGGGGAAAAAAAGAGCAGTTTGCTTATCATCTTCAAGGCCAGCTTCTCATGACTGCCATCACATAAGTCGTGGATAGATGCAGTGAAAAATGCATGAGAGGTACAATAAGCGGATAGAACAGGAAAGGCTGGGCATTTTAGTACAAGGCAGCTGAGACAAGCTCATGCTAATTTAAATTCCTTTTATTATATACTAGCACAGGCTGCAACAGTTGTGTATGATGTTTCACATAGCAAATGAAAAAAGCTGGCCTGATTTTCAAACGCACCAACCTCTGTTAGTGCTGAGTACCTATGGAAATGAGTTGCATGGTCTCTGGTTACAGTCGAGGCTAGATATCGTAACAGGACACAGAGTGAGAGGGTGTCAGGCAGGGGTTATGGAAAGGGGAATGCACACAGAGTGATTATAGGATTATTCAGTAGTACATGATGCTGTTTCTGTCTCTCTAAGCATTTACACTGAGCTTCTCATCCTCACAACTTACGTCTCCCCATCATGTCAGTTCCTTCTTGTTATCGTTAATTACAAATAATTAGAAGGTTGGCTTGGGAGGGTGACTCATGGCACAAGAGGGAACACACAGGTTTTCAGAGGGGTTCTGGAGAAGGTGAGGGAGCTTACAGCACCAGGAGGAAGGGAAGGTGCTGCAGAGCCATGAATCAGGGAAGGGAGCCCTTGGAAGGAAACATGGGCGAGGGCTGGCTGGGCAGCCAGGGAGGCAGAGGCACACATTTTGAACCCTCTCCTGGTGCAAACATGTTGTGAAGGAAGCGGAGGGCTGAGGAGGCAGGGAAGAAGGACACAGCCAGATGAGATACTTTGCGAGGCAGCAGAGGGCAGGCCCAAGGCAGGCCTCATGGTAGCCCAGAAAAGGCTGGGGCAGGCCTGGGGTGGCCTCATAGCAGACGTGCGGCAGGCCTGGGACAGGCCCTGGGGTGGCCTAGCAGCATGCCCCGAGGTGGGACTTCCACTTTCAGCCATCTCAGCCACACATGAAGGTCAAAGCAGGGCTGGGGAGGGGAAGAAAAAGTGGTCTTCATGTTTTGGAGGAGAAAATAATAGCAGAGAAAAGCCATAGAGGAAATTAAATTGATCTATCTTCAGTCAGTAAAGGGGAAGAAAAAGGACCAAGTGGGAGCTTATGTGTTTGGAGCAGGGGAGGAGCTCAAATGTCATCTCATGCATTTGTATTGAAGCAAGCTGTTAGAGATGGCACTCTGAGGGGACTGGAGATGACAGAAAAGGCAGCTGGCATGCCGTGCTGGTGATAAAAGCAGGCACGAAACAGGGGTGAAATACCGAGGGAAGAAAGTGATGTGACTAGGGAAAAGATATCAAAAGTAATCAAGACACAAGAAGGGAATGAGTCAAGAGCAGAAGTTCAAAATCCCAGAAAAATTACAGCCTTTCCATATTAAGTGGAGCTGAGAACAGAAGGAAGATACCTGAACTTACTTATTAGTGGCCTTTGCACATCTGCTGCCAGGAGAGCTGAGAGAGCAGTGCTAAATTGGGTCAAGCGGAGGATTAGCAGTGAAAAAATGAAGCAGGAGATGCAGGCGAGGTGCCGGCAGGGGAAGGCAAGAGGAGACGGGTGCGAAGTGAGATGAGGAAAGCAGGAGTACCACAGGGAGAGTGAATTCCCCTCCGCCTGAAGAAGGTGCCATGTCAGGAGGTCTGGGGCAGCACGTTTAATACACACAATATGTATCTCTGAGAACATTAAATGCAAAGCGAGCGCTTAGAAAATGTTCACATTCTCCTTAGAATGAAGGATTAAGAATGATCCAGTTAGATTAGAGGCGCTAACTATGGCGACCAGTATTGCAAGACAGTGCGTTGCTCCTCTGAGTCACTGGTTTCGTTCTCACATGGGCCTTTATTAACTGGAAATCTTTACCTTCCAATGGTTGCCTATGGACGGACCATGTGAAATGAGTTGGTGGCTTACTCCTGCTCATACTGAGCAGGTATCCACATTACAAAAAAACATCACTGCTAATTACAAGCCATTTGCACTAATTGGTATCCTTGCTGGAAGTCTTCAGAGGGAAGACTAATGACTAAACAACAGGCATGGCAACTAAAACACCCTGTTTCCATCAAGCTGGGCTGTTGACTGGTCAGGGAGTCAGTGGGGTGGGTGGCCAGGGATATGTACAGCAGTTGTTGCTTGAGATGTGTCGGATTTGGGTGGCCTTTTTAGAACCAACCATCAATTTTCAGCTTTCAACAGTGATGGAGAACAGTGACTTTTGTATGCTGTGCCTTTTCCGGACTGCTACTTACAATGCAAAGAATTTCCCATCTCCAAATATTTTACTGTGGTTTGTTTTCTGACTTTTTTTGTTGTTGATGCTTTCATTTGATTATGCATCATCTGCATAAATGACAAAGTAAATAACTTCTATTTTCTGATTGATGCATGAAATTAGTGTTGTATTAATAGATTGTTTCTGCTACCTCAGGTTTCCCCATTCAGGCAGTTTCAGGTCTAGAAGCACAGTAGAAAATAATTGTAACAATAAAACCTTCTATGGGAAAAGTAAGAGGAAGAGGAAGAAAACAGTAAATCCCTTGTTTCCTGGTTTTACTAGTCACTGGCTAACTTTGCATCATGCAACATCTGCGTAACTAGAGAAATATAGAGGGGAGGGAACACATTTTAGCTAATCTAAGTTATAGCAACGGGAAATACAGCATGCAGCAGGAGCCTTAATGTTTCCACTGTATCCAGATATCACAAGTTTGGCATACAGAGCTCAGATAGTATGAAACTTTTGGAATGGGCAAAGTAGATTTCAGGGATGTGTGTGGAAACTAGAAATAGTTACCTGAAAAATGTAACAACTCAGCAGCATGAAACAGGGGCCTTGCCCCAAATGAGAATTTTTTGCATCATTGTCTCTGGAAATCCCAGTCCCTTCTTGCATGTTATCTGCACCTGCCTTGTACTTCAAGTACTGAATGTCCCCTTGGGAGGCTGTTTAGTGCTTGAGGGGCTCTTCTGCAAGGCTTCCACTTCACAGACTTATCCTGGATACTAATGTGTTTCTATGCAGAACCATTTAGTGAGATGAGGAGCACTAGTACATCAGCTTTACAAAAGTAAAACAGAGGTCTGAGGGAATTTGGTTATCAGTCTGAGATCTCTTTCACCAGTGTTTCTCAAATGGTCAGAGCTCTTGCTCACATCAATTGCTCCTTCTCATGCTCAGCATTTCTCCTGATCAGGTCCTGGGATCTCCATATAGGAACTTGGAGAATGAGTGGCAACTAGTGGTGACCTTGGTTTTGGAAAAGAAAGGAGAGGAGAGGAGAGGAGAGGAGAGNGACCCATGAAGTGGATTCTATAGGCAGTCATTGCCTTTTCTACATAACCTCATTCTTCAAACAGTGGGTTTATGCTGTGGACTTACAGAAACCAGGGTCTTGGAAAAACAAAGGGTAATCCTATAATTGCACCAGTTTATGTTGTACAAATAAGCTCCATTCTGACATTTCATAAGGTTGAGTATTTGACATTGCAACTGTAATTATGTTCAATAGCAAAGGTTTATAAATACTGTTTTTTAACCAATCTGCACTCTGCTAAACCAGAAAATGGAGGAAAATGTAATCAGTATATTGTCTGCCATTCCAAAGACTTTTAGAAATTTAATTGAATTAATTCTCTCTTTGATAGTGTAAAGAAAGAACATTTTCATATTTGCAATTTTAGGAATGTTTATAAAAGGCTTTCTGAGTTCACTAGAGAGAAGGGGTCAGTTATCCAATGTTTTCTCCTGGTGAACAGATGTAAAACAACCGTAAAGCTCTAAGTCCTTTAAATCTCATGCTTTTAAGAGTGGTTACAAAGTAAGATTATATTGGGTACAGAGGACAAATAGGATGAATCTACCTAATATTATCTAGGGGTGAGTAAATCCAGAACGTGGTTTTAAGTCGAATTTAGAAGAAACCTTGTACCATTTCAGGTACTGCGGAGCAAATTGCAGCACAGACCTGGCTTCTTATTCTTTTCTGAATGGAGCTGTAAAGAGATGCAAAGAAGTATTGTTTTGTTTTATAAATTTTGGCTTGAATTTGACTTGCTGGCCTCATTTTAAGGAGTAATCTCTTACTTTGTCCATAACAAATGCTTCCCCAAAAATGAAGGAATGTGAAAATCATTACATAATTTGGATGGAATACACACTCCTTATTGCCTTAGATTATTATTGTGAGTAAATGATGCTCAGCTAGGTCACACTAGCAATTCCACTGATATAAGAACTTCTGCAATGAGAAAGGGAAGCTGTATTTGTTGGTAGTGCTTTCATTACATAAAGGCCAGAGATAACTGATCTTTTGGATTATGATTAGAGCTAATGATTTCTAGACGTGGCTAAGTGTCTTTCTGAAGAAAAAGGACACAAGATCCTTTCTCCTGAGACACGTGCCAAACAGTTGCCACCAGTGGCTGCTGTCCTTTGCAAAATTCTTCTGGTTTCAGGAAATGTTCAGACAGGTCCAAGGAGCTGAGTTAGTATCTCCTGTTGCAGCTCTGTGTACTAATTATAGACATAGAATAATTGTTGAGTAATAAGGCAGTGAGGAATGACAAGAGAACAACAATAAAATTATGTGGTCACTTGGCAAGGCATGGTGCTTGGTATAATGCAGTTAAAGGGGGGTTGTTTGTTTGTTGTTTTTTTGTTTGTTTTTTGTTTGTTTTTTTTTTTTTTTGTTTTGTTTTTGTTTTTGTTTTTAATTCTAATTCGGGTGTATGTCCTATTTGGCTAATGTTATTAAGGTATTGTGAAAGGAGTGTGTCTGGGGGATGGACTTAAGAGAATTCAGGACAGTGAACTTATAGAACTACAGGCACTCAGTGCAGAGGGCATGATGTGGAGAAAAGTTGTTGGATCAAGATAACGGAGACTGCTGGCATTGGCAAACTAGCGGACGTGCATCAGCTGTTGGGTCACACACCTGGGTAACAGGACGTACCAAAATGGTGTTATAGCTTGATCTGACACCACTTAGATCAGTGGGCTGTTAAGCTAAGTAAGAAGCACAATCAAGTCCAGAGACTTGACTTTTGAGAAAATGTCTCAACTGGCCTAAGCTCTCTCTCCTGGTGCTCCAAGGTAGTCAGAAGCAAGAACCTCAGGTCCTCATAGCTGTCACCCCAAATACGCCCTGAAGAAGGACAGCTTGGGTAAGGGATTGTCATCCTGTTACTGTGTGGGGCAACCTGAGAAGTATGGTTGGCATCCCATCTTTTCTGTGCTTCTTTATCAGATGCTTTCCTTGCTATGTCAATTGATTCTTGTTGTGGTGGTTTACTCTTTAGTCTTTATAGTTTGCCTACAAAGAGATCACACACTTTTGTGTGAGTGCACATGCCTTTGCCTTCCCCTTCATCTGACCTTGCTGGAGTTCCTCAGAAAACAGTGGATTTGTTTGCCTACCACACAATCTTATTCTTTGCTCTAGAGTACTGGTATTAGAAGTAGACCTGCATCAGTGCTGATGCATATTGCAAATCAAACAATCTTTCCCTACCAACTGTAGTTTGTAAATACTGTAAGCAGCAATATACAAAATTTTAAGAAGATGAATGATAGCTCATTAATTACAGAAAAAAAAAAAAAAATGATGCTACTCAAATCAGAGCTGAATTGTAGAAGTCCTGAAAGTATCATATTTTATCCAGGCTAAAAGGAAGATGTGTTTCTCAGGGACTGGGTGCACAGTGCTGGTTCCCGTAAGAAACCTCATTAAACAAACAAAATTGAGATGCCCTAATTCATTATTCTCTTTTGAAAATCTGGGAATGTTGTTATTATGCTAGCAGATAATTTAACACTTCTCATAACACATTGTTCCACTTATCTGCAGCTACTCAGCTAGAAGGCTCATTAGCTTTTACATGTTAAATATTTCCCATTTGCTTTTTGTAATTTACACTTCTACTCTATTTTCTAAATTAATTTTGTATTGAAATTGATAGCAATAAAATCTGCTTAGCCACTTTCTCTTTTTTTTTCTTTCCCACAATGTATAATGCAATTTATTTTTTGTTTACCCCATGAAAGAGATTTAATGCTATGCTGAAAAATAATATGTCCTATTCACCTTCTGTTTGTGTGAATCTACAAAACTAGGCTATATCTGGAAAATAAATAATTAAATAAACCAAAAACGACCAAACCCACATAGTCCCTGATAGTCTGTGGCCAGGTAAAACTGAAGAGTTAAGTTATGCCACCTCTCTCTGCTTGCGGTTTGTGAATTTTGATTGGGATTGCATTGCCAGTTCTTGCATGATGGAAGTTCTGTGTCCTTTTGGTATCCTTTATAGGTAATTCTGAGAAGCTCACGGGGAGGAATGGTGAAGAACTCTTACAGGAACAAATGAGGTGCCTTGAATAGAATGCTTTCTCCTGTGGGAACACAATGCCCTCACTTTTCCATCATATTGTATTTTTTTGTTTGTTTGTTTGTTCTATATAGGGTCACCCAAATAAATATGAGTATTTTGCAGGCCAGCACAAGCTTTCTATATTTGGATAGTCAAGTGGTTAATTCACAGGTGAAATTGAAGTTTAGAGTCTGCTCCTTGACAATGGAGCCAATTTGCATGAGGAACAAAGCTGTAGCAGTATACTAGTGAAAAAGAGGCATTTTAAGGCATTTTAAAACTAATTAATAAGATTGTGGCATATGTTGAGTAGATGAGTAGCATATATTGAGCATGAGTAGATTTCAGACTGAAAAGAAACACAGCACTTCTGGATCCCCCTCTGAGGATAGGGGCATGCCATGTGTGCCATGCTTTACAACTTTGCTTCCCAACCCCCTTGTGGCAATTCTCTGAGATCTTTGCCCTGCTGTGCAGGTACTTTGAGGACATGGCAAGAATTTCCTGCTGAATACTTGTACATACATATTATTAACTCACACTTGGCTAGCCAGAGAGGGTTTCTCCTACTGGGAATAGATCCTTAAATATTCTTGTTGGGCATAAAGGCAACTACAGAATTCTTTTTTTCCTTTTTTTTCTACGTAGGAAAGTAACCATAGGAGCACTCCAAATTCTTTCCCTGCATAGGCAAACATATGATATTACCAGTGTAAAGGAGTGTTGTTAGACTTGACGTCTGATAAAGTCTGTTTATTTGGAAAAGGAAGTTGTAACGCAAGATTTATTCTCATGAAGGCTTATAAGTACCAAGGGGATTTCGGAAGGAATTCAGTAAACATCACTGGCTCACATCTCAACAGTTTTACAGGGTTTTACCTTTAGATCACTCCCAAGATGTTCTTTATTTGATATTTTGTCATATCCAGGCTCTTCAGAAATTTCCTCTACGTTCACACACAAACACACCAGACCTGTTAAAATGACTAACTGCTCTGCAACATCCTTGTAGGGTGCTGGGCTAGTATAAGTAGTTGGTTCACATGACAATATCAAGTAAGCTTTCTTTGAGTGATACTGGTGAATAAACTCTTAACATGAGCTTTCGCAGGGCTTCTTGAAGTACTTTCCAAGTAAGAGCAAAAATTAATGTTCTCTCTCTGCTGTTTAAGTGCAAATCTGTCTTAGATTCATGTGTGGGAAAGTAAAACTTTCTTGCACCATGCCAGATTCCATTAACAATACAATGCCATGAACCAGCAGGTGTTTTTCTAGTCTGTATAAATACTTTGGTGAAGTCTAAAGTGTCAGAACAATGTACTAGTTTTTATGTATTTATTTTTATACAGCAAATTTACTTTCATAGGACAAGTCTTGAGATATCTTTCTCCTGTTGCCACCCAGAAATAAATATTTTTCCAGGTCTGTGGATTCTCATTCTATGAGAGAACAAACTTTATTATTGTAGAGGGGTCTCAGATTCTTTGAAAGCTACCTGTACTTTTCAAAGTGAAAATTCTTTCTTTATTTATTTATTTTTAAATGCAAATTTTATACTAGGAAATATCACCCCAGTTCAGGAAGAAGATTCAGCTGTGCCTGCCCATGTCATGCATGCAGGTCTGAAGAAGGTATTCATAGAGTCATAGAAAAATTTAGGCTGGCAGAGACTTCTGTAGACCATCTAGACCATCCTCCTGCTTCAAGCAGAACTGAATTAACAGGCAGATGAGTTTGCTTAGGACCTTGTCCACTCCAGTTTTGAAACACTCCGAGGATGGAGATCCCACAGCCTGCCTGGGCAACCTGTTCCAGTGCTAACCACATTCATTGTGAATAATTTTCTTCTTGTGTACAACTGCAGTTTCACTTGTCACACTCTTGCCATTTTGCTGTATATATACAAAATGGTCTAGCTTTGTCTTCTCTTTAACAATCCTTCACATACTGGAAGACTGCAGCTAAATTCTCAGTGGATTGAGCTATCCCCCAGTCCAGTGTCATCTATGTGCTTGCTGAGGGTGTAGCTTATCCCATTGTTCTTGATGAAAATGTTAAACAATATTGGCCCCCACATCAACCCTGAAGAATGCTGCTTGTAACTGTCAGTTATTCTTTCAGTGGTAAACCACAGCAATGATAAAACACTGCTCACCAGCCAGTTCTTCAGCCACCTTGCAGCCTACCTATCCAAAACTTGTCCTCAATTTCTCTACAAATCACAGAATCACAGAATGTTTGAGGTTGGAAGGGACCTCTGGAGATCATCTAGTCCAACCCCCCTGCCAAGCAGGGTCACCTACAGCACATTGCACAGGATCGGATCCAGCCGGGTTCTGAATATCTCCAGAGAAGGAGACTCCACAGCCTCTCTGGGCAACCTGTGCCAGTGCTGTGTCACCCTCACAGGAAAGAAGTGCCCCCTCATATTCAGCCGGAACTTCCCATGCTTCAGTTTGTGCCCGTTGCCTCTTGTCCTGTCGCTGGGCACCACTGAGAAAAGTCCGGCCCCATCTTCTTGACACCCTCCCTTCAGATATTCGTACACATTGAGAAGATCTCCTCTCAGTCTTCTCTTCTCCAAGCTAAACAGGCCCGGCTCTCTCAGCCTCTCCTC
>VXAA01000250.1:131060-147016 GCA_013399115.1 Anseranas semipalmata
AATCTCATATCAGAATTCAATTATATGCCAAGAGCTTTGGTGAATTAGAAGTTAAGCATATGATAGTGCAGAACCTGACCACATTCTCTAGAAATGATTTTGCAGGGTGTACACCCTGAAATTCATGGTTAACCTGCTGTCCACCAGGACTCCCAGGTCCTTCTCCGTAAAGCTGCTTTCCAGCAGGTCAGCTCCCAGCCTGTACTGGTGAAATGTGCTATGCATGTGCTGTGGAAGATCAAAAGTCCTGCCAAAATCGAGATAAACAATATCCACTGTTTTCCCCTAATTCACAGAACCAGTCTTTTCTACAGAGATGACAATCAGGCTGGTCAAGTGTGATTTGCCCTTGGTAAGTCCATGCTGGCCACTCCCAGTATGTCGAGCATGGACATTATCCCATGCTGAACTGTAAAATCACCTACAAGAGACCTGCATAAGGGTTCCTGGACACTGGCCTGCATGGTTTCATCCGCTTCCTGCCAGTCAGATAATGTAAAAATTGTTCTTAGAAGGATAGAATTGTTCTTAGAAGGACAAGGAAACTCCCCCCTCAGTGGGTACAAAGTCAGCTGATGAATTCAGAAGAAAAACTTGAGACAGATGTAGCTTTGGTACATAGCTGGTGTTTAACAGTCTGGTCTTTCTTGGCTTGTTGAGTTACTGGCATAGGGAGGGAAGTTGCTGGTATGGATTTGGGAAAAAGGCTGATGTGGACACCTACCTTGAAGTAAGGTTTAAGACCTCTTAACCTTTAAAAAAAAAACAGAACCACACATTGACAGATTGGGGGAAATTGTCCAAGTCCTTCAGAAACACATAATTTAACTCTTGTCCTTCTCCCTGATATTTCTTGTTGGTGAATTTGGTGAGCTTCTGTGCTGGATTTGACAGAGCTTTTTGGAAGTGCCTTGTTCTTGTGCTCAGCCTAGGACTGTTGTGGTAAACAACTAAGTGTTAAACACTTCAGTGGTCAGTAATTCAACATTTTAATCTGTTTCAGGGTTGTCATCTTCAGATTTCTTTGAATGTTTTTGCAGATTGGACTTTCTGAAAGAATTCAAAAATTGCATCTCATTTTTGCATTTTAGTGGCCTAAGCTTGAGGTAACCAGTCACCTTTATTGTAAGATCAGAAAATTAATGTCATTTGTCTGCTAGCTACTGACTTTTAGCCTCTTGCTATAGAGCAAGGCTTCATTTTTATTTTACTTCATACTTAGAAATAATAAAATCAGGAAATTAAATGCCTTTTGGTAAGCATTGCTGTGAGTTTTATAAAAAGCGCTGTACTCTCAAGCCATGGATATTAAGTGCTATATTGCCAAGGTCAAATTTACTGTAACATCATATTTCTTTTAAAAGTACAGCTTATTTTGATGTTCTGTCCAATATATGCATCTGTTATTTAATAGCCTGGATATTTTGGAATTATCATTCTGTATAAATTAATATTCTACAAAAGCAATGCTGCAAATACTTTGATTATTTTCTTCCTAAAAACTCTTTTGTTGTTGTTGTTTTTGTTTGTTTTTGTTTTTGTTTTTGTTTTCCTACTGAAGTACAGTTATTCCTTAGGAAGATGTTAGCCATCTGATGTTGTACCTCAGGTTTTTAAAGCAGATTTACACATTTGATTGTTTCCCTATGCCAAACTGCCATCAGCATTAATAATGAAGGGTGTCACACTAAGATAATCCTTTCCAGCAGCAACACCAATAAGGTACTTTTTCACCTGACCCATTTATCATTGTCATCTTCTGCATCTTTCTGTAACCATAGCTGCAATCTAAATAAACATTATATGTTATCAAATAGGAAACCATTTCTGATTTCTTATTTTATAAAAGGGGGTAAACCAACCCCTGTTCTGATGTAAATGCTTCAAACTGAGTGAAAGAAATGTCAGTTTCTATCTGTCATACTTGATACTGAGATTATTTCAAGGCTCAGGCCATAGAAATGGGGAAAATATTTAAAGAACAGGCAATGTAAAGGCTAGGATTACTTCTTCAATATTCTTTACTGACTTAAGTCCAAACTGCAAAATCTTTCTTAGATTTTAGTCAGTCTTTCTCCAGTCAAACTCCTAGTGAAGGCTAAAGCAGATATAAAGAATATATTCCTCTTAGTAGGTCAGAGTTTTAATGTGAATTTGGCATAGCTAGGGGCTTTTGGTAAGAAGGATTGCTGCTTTGGGGAAGGTTGGGGGCTTGAACCTGTGTCTTGTGGACTTGTTACGCAAGACTCTGAGATTGCTCTGATGGCTGAAATCGAGAGAAAACTGAAGTATTCTACATTTGTTCTTTAACCATCCTATCAGTGATGCTATATACATAATAAATATCAACAACGTAGATTTGACAACTACAGACTATTTTATTTTGTGGATACTTGGTGTTAGTCTCTTGGTTTAAAATAACAATTTTAAATATCACAATTAATTTGTTCTCAATAACAAAGGCACTCACAGATGTGCACACACAAAGCAGCATGATTCTTTAAGTCAACCTACACTATTTTGAGTAGATTATAAGTCACTGAGGGTAAAAAAATTATTTCAGTAAGAACCTGTTGTTTTCAGGAATTCATATTGGAAGGAAGCTGTTAGCAAAGGCCATACATAGCTGGACTGGAAAAAGAATGTAGCACACTTACATCTTCTGATTTATAGGGGTGAAAAGGTGGCAACAGGAGCAAAAGGAGAATGAAATACTAACTGCTCTGAAAATGTAATTGTTTTTTTTTTTGGTTTTTTTTTTTTTTTTTCTCACGTGAAGTGAGAAAACACCAATTTACATGCACATTTAATCTCAACAGATCACCATGGCAAAAGATTTTGGTTGAATTGTTGAGGTCCAGTGTTTGAAAATTGCCTGTGAGGATTTCATTTCATTTACATTCTTTTATGCATGTTTAATGAGTATTCAATCATATTTTAAAATATAATGATAAATATGCTAATACACTTTTTGTTCTCCCCAGAAGTAATTGAACATCTTATTGCTGTGCTCTTGCTAACACAATGTGAATATTTAATGCAGGAGTTCATTTACTCTTTTATTTAAACAACACAGGCAGGTCAACACTTATTTGGAATGAGTGGGCCTGGGACCCATCAGATCCTTAATCTTCCTAGTGCTACACTGGGCACAGTTCCTAGCTGGCTGTACAGGGATGTCAGTCCCTTTACAACATAAAACAGTAGGCAAAGCCTCAGTGGTATAACCCCAAAAGGTTACTGTGTAGAAGACACAGAATAGCTGGGGCAACTCTAAGCCAACCCATCTACCAGCTGCTACCAATGGAAGCATCTTGCAGGTAGCCACAAGATGCTGTAATCCAGGCGGGGACCTGCTCTGCTCCAGTTCTGCACTGCCACATCCAGTCTGTTGGGTGCTGTGGGAACAGACCACAAAGACCACCTTGGAGCTGCTCTGCATGACACTGCTGATGGAGCTGACTTCTAATAGATTCCCAGAATGCAGGAAGCACCAAAACAAATGGGTTGTAACTTGTTTTTAATTTCTCTTTTTAAATTGCTCTAAAATTCTGTTTTTAAATTCTTGAATAGCACAGGCCTCTAATTTCAGATAATTTTGGAATACTGCCAAAGGGGAGGGGAAATCTAAGTGCCATGTCTGTGACCAAGATTGTTTCACCTGGCTGCTTTACCTTTTCCTCAGGATTAGCACTCCCTAGTCTATTCTTCAGCATTCCTCTTTCTGTTTTTAAAGCAACATAACAAATCTGAGGTCCTATAATAAATTTGTCCTATATGCCTGAAGTATAAATTAACAGCTCTACATGAAGAGCTGGGCAATTACATTGTTTATTTAACGTTGTGTGTTGTATTTTTAAACTGACATTTGACAATTAGCTTTGAAAAATTCCTTCAATCCAATATGTGATTTACTCATAAAACACATATGGGCTCTCTTCTGTATGTTTGAAGCACCCTATGAGAATGGACATATTTTCTTTAACTTCTGCTCAACAGTACTCCATGATTTTTTTTTTTCACAGCGCATTGAACTGCCTAAAAATATCCCTCAGTATTTTTCCCATGATTGCATTATTCTCTTATACCCTTAGCGCTGCATTTCTCAGCTGACTGATTTGATAGTTCGTGAAAAGGGCAGAAATTATCCACTGAAACTGAAGCCCATGCTATTTCACCAGATTTAACTCTCTGCAGAACAATGTGAAAAGGATGACCCATTTTTCCCTCTTCCCAGGATTAAAGGCTGATACATCAAGAATCCTGAAACTATCACTAATTTGTAGTGATTTCTCTAGGTCAGAGATGCTTCTACTTGTATATTCCAGCCTTTAAAGTTTGCTACCTCTTTGATAAAAACTTCCCTGCCTTGCTGTCTAAAATGAATTATTGACAAAGATAGGGAAACATAATTGAAAGCAAACACAAACATAGTCATTTGTATAGAAGTACTACAAGTTACTTACACGGTCAATTTGTTTTCAGTGCTCCAGATACAGATACACCCCTTGGCTGACAAGGTTAATGCTTCTTCAGCACTGCTTGGTGCCGCATGCAGGCTTCTACACCTGCGCAATTCCTCTTCCCCTCCTGTCCACCCATAACATCAATAAATTCAAAGACTGTATCCATCACTGATTCCTGTGTCTCACAGGAGTTTTGTAGGCCACACTAAGTGGTCTGTAGTACTGCACTGTTTTCCACATTAATTTTGATGATAATGATAACTACAGAATGATAGTCTACAGTAAATTTTGCTAGTTGGTAGTATCAACAATTTGGGAATTAGTCTGTAAGGCTGTTATTGTTGTTGAGGTCTCTCTTGTAGATGTACCCAGTCTAGTGTAAACTGCCTGACTTGGATATTACTAGCACAGAGCCCAGCATGAGCTGCAAAACCCAATGAGTGTTAGGTAAATTCTTCAGTTATTATTTTGTTTGAGCTCCATATTGCTGGCAGTGCCTAGTAAGGCTTAGTGTGCCTATAGAGTTGCAGTCATAGCAGTGCTTGTAGTCTACGTATACTCCAGAACATCCCTCAGTCTCTCCCTCAAATGCCTGTCTAATGAGATCTGTTTAAAGTACTTATCTGTAAAGGATGAAAAAAGACCCTTAGGAAGACCCTCTTGAGTCCTGGAGTTAAGGACTTAATTTAATGAGCTTTGTACCTTTTCAGGAGAATGCGTATGAAGCATGTAAGGAAAATGACACTGGCTTTGTGCTTGTAATGATCAAATGATCTAATGCACAATATGGAGGAGGACAAAAGTTGTTGTGACTTTTTTGTTGCTATGAAGTAGGGAGAAATTATATGAAATATGTAATAAACGGGAAAGAGCACTGATCCCTCTACATATATCACATTCTATATATGTGATTCTATTTGACCTTAGAGCCATGCATAACCTTTGTGTCAAAACACTGTACAGTGAAATAAGTGAAACAGTGGAAAATCTGTAGCCATCCCTCTAGATACGTAAGTATCTATTTTAAAACAACCAGGCTGGTGTGATGAATCATATAATCTCCAAACATTCTCTATCTCTGTATCATTAAACCTCCTACTACTTTAGATTTCAAGTCAACACCTCATTGCTGCTTAAACAATAAAAACCACCCAAACCTTTTTAAATATAGAAAATTACAATTTTCTCCTGTGAAATCATCTTGTCCCTTCCATTTTGATGTACTTGTCATCATTAAACTTTCAATGGTGGTTTGGAGTTTTCTGTACCTTCTGCCTGCAAAAAATATCAAAATACGACAGAAAAATTTCTTATCTGTGGAAAGTTTGAAATCTGTAAATAGATCTCTGAAAAAGAAGGCTGAAGAGACCGCTGGTGATGAGAACTCTAGATATTTTAAATGTGGTGTTGTTCCTGATGGTAGAATATAAACCACTGTATATATTAAACCATTGAGTTCTCTCTATGGTTGTGTTCACTTGTGCTGTAAGAGCTTTTGCATGTTTCATTTTGACAGAATTTAAAGGGATGTTTGTTTGGCCTCATCAGAAAAATTAGGGCACTTCACTTACCTTTACCATGTCATCATCTCTTCTGTTTTCTTCTGGATACAAAAGATTTTCTCTTAGCAGATATCATTCTTCATTGTTTGAGACATACTTTTTTCTGTAACAGGTTTGCTTCTTTGGACATTTATAGAAGAATAGGTTAATACCTATAGCCATGGCACCTAAATAGAGGTGCCACTATAAGATGTTCATGAGAGGCTATACATGCCTCAGGCCTTCTCTCTTGTATTATTGTTCCCTGCCCAGGAGACACGTGCATTTTTCTAGCTCTTTGAAAACATTATTCACCGAAGATCTGATTCTGATCCTCTTCATAAATGCCTTATTCTGAGAACTGGCCTGTTGATGCTTCTTTGTAGAGAAGGGAGTTATACTGTGCTATGAAAGGGATCTAAAGCTGACTCCTTGGGGACCAGGCTTAGACCCATAAGATAAATCTTAGCATATTGTGCTAAATTCTCTGGCAATATACTTTCTGGACAGCAGATATTTGTGACTGCATTTTGCAGGTTCTTACACTGTTATACTCTTAAAATAGATGGATGAAAGGAAATAAATTGCTACTTAGGAGCTTTTCTACCTGGAGAAATAGTCCAAAATAGCCATTCAAAGAGGCACTTGTAAGAACAGAACACTGCAAAATAGCTCTTGTGGAGAAGCTGTTTGAGATTATTTCTCTATGTCAGCAAATCCTTCAAGGTTTATATCTGAGCAAAGTTTGCAGCCTTCTCTCTCACTGTCACCAAGCCTGCAGAGAAGAAAAGGAAAAATACAGGGCTAGCATCCTGGTTTCTTTTTGTTTTGAGGCAGAGTGTGTAACTGTAATTTGTTTGGAAAGGATTTTGTTTCATTTCCACTTCAGAATGACATTTAGAGCATGAAGATAGACATTGCTTTAAGTATACATGTGGACTAAGGTAACACATTTTGTTGTCTCATGACTGATCTTTGCTATTTTCTCTTTTAATTATTGTTGACTGTGCATTAATACTATTTCTTCCAATTATTGATGGACAGACAACATCTCTTTTAACTCCAATGCAAGATTTCCCAGTATGTATAAAAAAGAAAAACAACCCAAAAGTCTGGATCAAAACCCCAACCACTTTCTAAATTTTTACGAATGTAGAGATATCCACACAGATGGTGATTATTTTCAAATCTTCTTGATGCAGAGCTGCAGGGAGTATGTGACATATCCTATCAAGTATGTATTATTGTAATAGTTTCCTTCTAGAGTTTGGAAAAAGTCAGCAACACTTAGGCAAGAAAATAATAAGAGGGAGATGGTAGAGATAGCAATAGTTGAGTGAAAGTAAACTGTGTGGTCCTATTTCCTAATCAAAGAACATGCCATGGGGAGAGAATCCAATGATACTGAAATTGCAGCATACATTAAAAAGGGAAAAGATATTCATCCTGGGAAACTATTTGCCAAAAGATGCAAGGCCAAGACTTGGAAATAATTCAAAAGCCACTCAGCACATGTACAAGCACAATCACCCATAAAAACATAACAGATTGTAAGTTTTTCCGGGGAGATATAAAGATTGTTGCTTTAGAATGCAAGTCAATTGATAACTGCCTGACAGCAGAATGAAACTCCCCATAGGATAAGCTAGTCCTCCACTATCTGTAATGGGGTTTCTCAGACCTCTCGCAGCATCTAGTGCTGGACACTTTCAGTGACAGGGCACAGACTACATACTTTAATTCATCTTTGATACAAACATTTAGGCCAAAAAGAGCTCTGGGATGATCAGTGAAGTATTTATACAAACATTGTTGGATGGCACTCTTGCAGAAAGGCCCATTAAATAGTTCAGCTAGTTGCCCACGCTTCTAACTCTGTACTGCTGTGTAATAAAGTACAGCTATCTGAAGTGTTTAACAATCTCCACAGGACTGCTCTGTCACTGTGCCTCTCCGGTATGATTGCAGAACACATAAATGGCTACGCCTCTGCAGAGGGCCTGATCTCGTCTGGAATCAAGGACACTTAACATAAACTACTACAGAAAGACTTTTTATATCTTTCCTGTCGGGTAAAACAGGGCATAGCTGCTGGTACTATACATGTAGAGAAGGCTGTATGGAGCGATGTGCAGGATATCCCAGGCCGACTCATGCCACAGTGTCTTTGTAATTCCCTTTCAAATAGTGTACAGTGCTTGGAACCAGACAGGGGTGTATCTTATCTACACAACAGAAACTTACAGTGCTTTTAAAGAGCGGTTTAATTAGCAGCTCTGTGGCTGCACTACAGAGCTCAGTTCAGACTGCTCAGCACTGCTAGACAGTCAGGGTAAATACACCTGTCCAGAGGTCTGCGTTCTTGCTGGCAGATTGTTGGACTCATCTATACAGTTAAATTAAAAAGTGTTAGATAGCATTCCTGGGCACTGAAACTCAATTGTTTATACTGTTAGATCATTAGACTTGGGCACACCTTTAACCTGAGCCAGCTACCTCTGGGCCAAACAATTCCTGAACATGGCAAGAGATTTAACATGGTTTGAGGAGCATTCTCAAGAGGCAACCAGGACATGATTATTATATTTGGAGCAGTGAGGGAATTTAAAAGTCTAAAAAAGAGCTAATTTCAGCCAGTGTCTCAGTGGTGGGAATGACACAAGGTATATAGAAGTTAACAGTGTAGAGGCAGTCTTACTGGCTTTTGGGCTAGCATGTTTAATGCTGGCTTTAGTCTAGATAGCTGTGCAGGGGAGACATACCTATCATCTTAGTAAAAATCCAATTAAAATTATTATGTTCAGAAAGGCTAGGAGGAAACGTAATAATTTCCTTCAAGGTACTACTGTGGAGAGGTATTCCACAATGAAGCAGTTAACTTCAGATGCTGAGCATCTTTAGGAGAAAGTCTTTCATATGTGGCACTCAGGATGCAAACTTGCGTGTTTAACAAAAACCACCCAGAAGACTTATCCAAGAAGACTTTTGATACAAACAGTAAGTCTGCAAAAGATTTTGTCACTGCTACTGGAGTTACGTGCAAAACCTTCGTCTGCCTTCATGATGGACATCTGCATAAAACAGCTTCAGTTCTGCGAGTTAGAGAGAAATGTTCCAGTCTTAACAGAATCAATACTTCACTTTAAGAAAGAATGCCATTTTGCCTTCTCTTTTAAAAGTACTTCCAGCACACTTTGACATGTTTTTCTCAGACCACATGCCTCAACCTCCAGTAAAGGGTTTTACTCTCTAAGCCACTGGACTGTGTACTAACAACTCTGTGCCAAGAGTAAGAAATAGGCAAGAATATTCTGAGGAAACCTCAGAGGTGATATTGGAGTCAAGAACTATTCCATGGCAGGTTGGCAAGTTTTGTCCTACTCCTTTTTTTTTTTTTTTTTCTCACGTGGTACCAGTTATGACCCTGGAATAATCACACAGAATCACAGAAGGGTTGAGATTGGAAAGGACCTCTGGAGATCACCCAGTCCAACCCCCCTGCCAAGCAGGGTCACCTAGAGCACGTTGCACAGGATGGCATCCAGGAGGGTTTTCAGTATCTCCAGAGAAGGAGACTCCACAGCCTCTCTGGGCAACCTGTGCCAGTGCTGTGTCACCCTCACAGGAAAGAAGTGCCCCCTCATATTCAGCCGGAACTTCCCGTGCTTCAGTTTGTGCCCGTTGCCTCGTCTTGTCGCTGGGCACCACTGAGAAAAGTCCGGCCCCATCTTCTTGACACCCTCCCTTCAGATATTTGTACACATTGAGAAGATCCCCTCTCAGTCTTCTCTTCTCCAAGCTAAACAGGCCCGGCTCTCTCAGCCTCTCCTCATATAAGAGATGCTCCAGTTCCCTCATCATCTTCTTGGCCCTCTGCTGGACCCGCTCCAGGAGCCCCATGTCCCTCCTGTCCTGGGGAGCCCAGAACTGGACCCAGTACTCCAGGTGTGGCCTTGCCAAGGGCTGAGCAGAGGGGGAGGATCACCTCCCTCGGCCTGCTGGCAACACTCCTCCTAATGCACCCCAGGATCCCTTTGGCCTTCTGGGCCACAAGGGCACACTGCTGGCTCATGGTTAACCTGCTGTCCACCAGGACTCCCAGGTCCCTCTCCACAGAGCTGCTTTCCAGCAGGTCAGCTCCCAGCCTGTACTGGTGCATGGGGTTATTCCTCCCTAGGTGCAGGACCCTGCACTCGCCTTTGTTGAACTTCATGAGGTTCCTCATCGCACAGTGCTCCAGCCTGTCCAGGTCCCTCTGAATGGCAGCACAGCCCTCTGCTGTATCAGCCACTCCTCCCAGTTGTGTCATCAGCAAACTTGCGGAGGGTGCACTCTATTCTATCATCCAGGTCAGTGATGAATAAGTTGAAAAGGACTGGACCCAGTACAGACCTCTGGGGGACACCAGGCAGTGGACTGATTAGAGGTGGTGCAAAGATTCACTGGGTTTCCTTTTGGAATGATGGTATATAAAAAGGCCACAAGGAATACCCCTACTTCAAGAAGTGAAATGACATCTTTTTCCATCTTCTTTTACCTTATTTGTTATTAGAAATGTATTGCTGACTATCCAAACCATATAGGAGGACCTGTATCTGGTTTTTAAAAGTCTATTCCATCTACCTATGTCTTTTCCACATCTCTATATTTGAGAGATAGAAGACTGATACAGGGAAAAAAAAAAAAAAAGATAATCTCATATCAGAATTCAATTATATGCCAAGAGCTTTGGTGAATTAGAAGTTAAGCATATGATAGTGCAGAACCTGACCACATTCTCTAGAAATGATTTTGCAGGGTGTACACCCTGAAATTCACTGACAGGCAAAGGTATCTGAGCTAGCTCCAGAACTGGATGTGGAATTGCTGTGTCAGCACAGTGCTACACCCTAATTAGTTGGCATGGAGGAGTTAGGTAAATGAGCTCAGGTAGCACCGTACTAGTGCAGCTCTGCTTCTTCTCATCCTCGTCGTATCTGAGCTGTGTTGGATCAGGTAAATGTTCCAGCTTGTTCAGAACCTGTAACCTGGTCCTCAACTGTGTGATGTACCACGACTGTTGGGTGCCTGACTTTGAATGTCCTGGTCTTGGGACAATTAACCTAGATTTGCAATCAAAATTAAAAAAAAAAAAAAATGTGAACAACTTCAGAAGTGGAAATCTTTTAGAATGGAAACAGAAAAATATTTTGATTTTTAGAAATCAAATTCAGAAAATGTGTTTGCATCACAGACTCTGCATTTGTCTGTGAATGTGCTAAAGTGGGTTTCCAGTATAAACATTGCCCTGTTCTGTTCCCTCAAAATCTGCAACAGAACAGCCGCTCTTCATCTGGTCAAACTGCACTGAAAGGGGCCAGGAGAAAGCTTCTTTTGTCTATTGTGAATAAATAGAACCTTCTGCCATAGACCAAATAAGAGATTAAGGAAGTCCTCAGTAACCCAGTTGGATGATGGCAGCTTTTGAATGCCTAGTCAGGAACCACCCCCCCCCACACACACACTAAAACAACACTTTGAAAGGACTGTGGTTATTTTAAAAACTTTTAAATCCTGTAAAACATAAAAACACCAACAAATAAATTCAATTTTTCCATTCTTCACAATGACATATGATGAGACACACTGTAAGCCAAACTCTAACTTTGATTTAAATCCAAATATGCACTGCCATATGTAGACATACCATACATTAGATCACAGGGGGCTTATGTCTTTGGTGCTCATTGCAACACAGTAGTTTGTGGGGTGACACCCTGAGTTAATCTGAATCTCTTAAACTGCAGTTTAAATATTTCTTGGAAACCTATTCTCCTTCCTCAGTTTCTGTTACTCGTCAACAAATGTAAGTTCAAAATATCTAGCCATATGGAAAAACAATAAAGCTATTCATGTTGTATAGTTTTCTAGCCTGAATTCCAAAAGAAGCAGAGCTTATGTAATCAGAGCCTATGTTATTCTACCAACAATTTGAATATCTTGGCCAATATCTTTTGTGTTTAATAGCAGTATCGAGGGCTTAGCATAGTGGCTAAAGTATGCGGTGAGAGATGATCCTATGTTCCCACTGACAGAAGCACTGCAGAGTTATCATATCTTATTTTTGATGTCTAAGAATCAACATGACAGACAGACATTTTGAAAGCAGGAAAAGCATCAGTCAGAGCTTGCATTTTCTTGGGAAGAATGTAACTACCTTAAAGGAAACCATGAGGATCCACTTTTCAACTATTCTATCACTTATAGAACTTGCTTTATAAAACTGTCTCTTGATATCTCTGTATCTGTACAGAATTATGGCCACAATAATGTTAGCACCTGATTCTCAAGCATTCACAATTTGACACCTGGCAATCCCTTATGTCTTTATGTCTTTGTGACAGACACCTCTGGAGTGAAGTAATCATTTCATAAAAAAATTTGATTTCTAGCTGCTGATGAATTGTTCAGAGAACTGAAAACTGAAGGTAAGGCACTTGATAATACATTATGATGACAGAATCTCCTTGGGCACCCACAGTCCAGTGGAGCAGAGAGTTATACAAGACACTCAGCCACTTGCTAAAGTTACAAATATTTGCATTATGTTGTCCAATTTCTATTAGAGAAATTGGTTTTACTCATATTTCTCAATGATGTATTCTTTGCTCTTATCAAATTGCTCTGATTAAATTACAACAGCAAGCTGATCTTTATAGTCCCTTGTGTTAGCACAGGTTGGGAAGAAATGCTTGTAGCCCACCATCTCTCCATTTCTTATTGACATTTCAATATTTTCCTACAAGTTCTGCTTATGTCTGCCAAGGTTTACTACATTGTGGTTAAAATGAAAAATATTTCTGTCCCACACCGTTTAAGATGATGAGAGCAATTCTTAACTTTAGCTTGAGATAAAAAAGGATAGAAGGCAGTGTGCTATATTCAGTAAGCACAACCTTTGCCAAAACAGTAACAACATCATCTCATAGGAAAGAAAGGCTGAAGAACTTCAGAAAAAGGGTTGGTAAACTGAATATAACTGAAACAGTACCAGGTCTTGCACATGAGACATCACGGTCACATTTCCCTGGTTGGAATCTGTGTATGCCTGTACCTCTTGTCATCACAGGGCTAGTTCTGTGGCAAGTTACAATTAGTTTTGGCACTGAACTGCAGTGAGGGAAGATGTCTCAGATCAGAGCTCCTCTGAGTACTGGACACAACTCAGCACCGTGCCTTCTCTCCTGCTCTATGTCCTACATGCAAGCGATTAGGGAATCACCACAATCTGTGGCCCAGCTGCATCTGGCACAGGGGATCATGAATGGAGAGAGGCCATAGCACTGTGATGCATAAATGCAGGGGGTACACTTTTTAGTATGTGCATGCTAGTTCTCAGGGATGCAAAACACTTGATATGTCTCTGTTCTGCCATCCTGGACAGATAAGTAAAGCCATAACTCTTGTTCTCAAGAGTAAACTATAAGTCAACTGGTAATTGAAAGGCATTGGGAAAAAAGTTCTTCAAAACAAAAATTTACATGGGCTTCCTTGTACTTTCCTTTGAGCTTCTTGATAGCGATTCTGGCATCACCAGAAACAGAACACAGTGTAACATGAACTACTGGTCTGAGGAGATGCAACAGTCATTAGCGAAGTCTTGCCAGTACAGGGTTAACACAGCTTGCTCTTGATGGCCTCAGTTATACAGCTTTCCTCACATATCACCACTTAGCTCCCTTCCCCATGACATTGTCACAACAAATTAAAGCCCCCATCCTGCAAGCACTTTACGCATGTCAGTAGTCAGAGTTAATCACATGCATGAGTGTTTGCAGCATTACAGCCTGAGATAGATTAAAATCCAGAAAAGCAACCACATAAAATGACCCATTTTGAGCAGGAGGAGAAAGGTCCTCAACAGACGTTCCCTATAGCTTGCTTAGATATAATATCAACGAAGATATTATCTCTTTCTTTTTTCCTTTTTTTTTTTTTTTTCCAAAACATCTTTCTCTCCTACGCCACACTATCCAAAGACATAAAAACAAAGGCTGAAATGTGACACTGGCACTCTGCCAGAACTTCAAATCTGTTGATGTGGCTGTGACACTAAAACCCATACACAGGAACAGCTGCCTGGCACAGGAGTGTTATAGGCTGGTTCATTGATAAATTCTTAAGCAACATTTGACAGTTGTGAAGATTAGGAGTTGTCATTATGTGTTAGTAGCATAATGAAAGATAAAACAAAGGTAGAATAACAAAGGGAATACTGTTACTTGCTGATTGTCATGGACTTAGCAGCCTCAACAGCCCAGTTAGCACCTGCCTCTCTAATAGGTTTTAACAAGAAGGCAGGGACTGGACCCTTCTTTGTTGCTGCACTTAGTTTGCAAATCAGGTGGTGTTTATCCTGCTTTCTTTGAAGAGGAAATGCTAAACAAATGTCTCTGTTTCAATATTTCTCTCTCTCTTTAGATATGTATATCTATATATATATATTTATATGTACTTAAGTAAATATGCATAACTGAAAGAATAGCACAATGCTTTGTGGCCTGCCATTGCATTGCCTACATGTTACTAAATATGATACATTATGTTGCCAGACAGAACATAATGTGGCAGGAAAGAAATCTGGAAATTTTTTCAAGTGATTGCCAAACTTCTTTTTATTTTTTCGCCCTATTTCATGCCTTTTGGAATAAAGCTTCATTTTCAAGATCACTTTTGGAGTAATTTGATCTGACATCTTTAAATGCCATTGCTTGACACTGTTGTGGAGATGGAAATTTAACACTTATGTGCAATTAATTATGATGGCCAATATAAAGCCTCCTTCCTCCACTGTCTCTTCTTTCTCTACAACAAAAGCACAAACCAGAGTAATTTTTTTATCTGATGAGGGACTATGGGGACATAAAATTCATATCTTCATCTAAGATTATGTGCATTAAAAACAACAACAAACACTTTGTTCAGACTGTGAAAGTGATTGGGGTCCATGGATCCATAGGAGTGCTACTAGTTCTGTTTTAGCTCAGAAGCATTCTTCTGTGTTCAGCGGCAAAGATAAATTTAAATTCTTTGATTTGCCCTTTGGTTACCCCCTTTTTCAGTTCCCATGTGACATATAGGTGAGCTTTGCATGAGATTACCTTTACTTGCCTGACTTTCACCGAAAGAGGTAAGAGAACTAATAATTAATAGGCTTCAGATAATGACTAAACTCTCAAATCTTCACGTTGCCTGAAACTTCTTTAAAACACTGCAACTTGTAACTGGATTTAGTTCCTTTGAACAGAATTTGAAGATATTTTTGTATGAGTTACATCTGAATCAGAAATATGGCAAGAGCAACATTTTTGCCTCCGTCTGGCATTTCATCTTCTAGTTGCAGATGGAGAAAAGAGAACAAAAATCTAAAATATGCTTACCAAACAAGGATAACCAACAGTCTAAAGCTTCAGCATATTTTTTTTCAGTATCAATTTCACATCTTTTTCAAGTGCTATGAATGCAATTGCCACTGCAAGAATTCCACTGTGGTTAGTTTGCATGGGAGACACTATTTGTAATTTGGATGTAGGACCTGGGATATCTGTTGTAACTTGCCCTTAAAAGAAAAGAGCTTTTGAGAAAAATTCCTTTTCTATCCACTGTGGCTTTCAGAGCCTCTGTGGTGGCACGCAAAGACTCTGTAATGAAGCCTCAGGGATTTCTCCTTGTGTAAATTGCAGTCTAGACTTGACATAATCATTTTCTGTTGTCCTTCCTCATAGCACCCATAATTAGAGGGATGTGGCTGAAAAATTGTAGACTGGGGTCATTTTTGATTGAAAGGCAGCCTATAGGGTCTCCAGGGAGTCACCAAGGAGATGCCTCATGGAGTCACCAAGGAGGAGTTATCATGCCCTAATGCTGAGCAGATGAGTATGGTTGCTTAACATTGTTTTTTTTTTTTTTT
>VXAA01000250.1:148004-162419 GCA_013399115.1 Anseranas semipalmata
CAGCAGTTTGTTCCCTTCCTTAGCTCTGCTCTCCCAGAGGCACAACCAGCGTCACTCCCTGGCTCGGCTCTGGCCAGCGGCGGTTCCCTCTTGGAGCCGGCTGGAGCTGGCTCTGATCTGACATGGGGCAGCTGCTGGGCTCTGCTCACAGAGGCCACCCCTGCAGCCCCCCTGCTGCCAAACCCTTGCCATGTAAACCCAATGCAATAATACAGTGGGGTAGTCTCCTAGGCTTTTTTTTTTTTTTTTTAAATACCACAACAATAATTCTTACAAATGCACATGTATGTTGCATTTACATGTCAAAAGGAAAGTTTACCCTTAAATGGTCATCAAGATTTATTTTTCCAGGTAACTCTTTTGTGTGATTAAGCAGTGATATATTCTCTGAAAGCATCTATCATTTTTCATTTGGATGACCTAATAATCATTCCAGCCAGTGAAAACACAGTTATGCTTTTATTCTTTAGAATATGCTTGTGATGCAGGAAGACCTCTGATGCCCCTCATTATGCTTTTTGGGCTGATACTGAGGACAACACTGCTAATAAAGAAACGATAATAGAGGCTAAGTGCTATCACCCCTGACTCTGTGGGGTAGTCACAAGAATTATATATATGTGTGAAGTTTTCCAACATAATAACTCTGTATTCATAGTAAAAGTAGCTGCTCCTGCAAGAAATTCTTAAGTAACAGTAGCATGTCATTTTAGTTGAGGTAAAGGTACAAATCTTTAGCTGGAATGTGAAAGATTGCTTGGATAGCTCCAGGTACATTTATTTAAAAACTTGCTGCACTAGGCACATTTTAATTACAATTAATGAGGTCTATATGGAAGATTTATTTTATTTAAAAAGCCAGTATGCAAGCCATCATGTAAATTAAGTGACAGATCCTCCCTGTCTTCCTCCAAACACTCATTCACAAACTGGAGTCTTAGCCTCTGTAAGCTCAGTTGCACCCTGCAGGTCACATTGCACTAGTATGGAAGCCTTATTTGAAAAGCCATGGACATGATGGCGTGAAATGTATTGCAAAGCTTTTCTTGCAGGAAAGCTGAGGTGCAAGTCCTGAACAGTTGCATAGGTTATGGCTTAAGAAATTTTGCTCTGTCTATGTCCAGTAAACCACTGATCCCCAAAGACTCTGTTTTCAGCCCTTTATTTTTCCTGACAATGACAGCATGACCAGCCTGGTTGTTATGTTCTCATTTGTTCATGGGTTTTGGCCATGATAACTCTGTTTAAATAGTGATGTGTCATTAGGAAGTGCCTAAGGATACCGAGGTGGAGGATTGCTTTAGAGATGAAAGGAAACCAAAGATGAGAGCTCCACTTAGACACACCTTCCCCCAGGATCACCAGAGCGCTCTTCCTGTCTGTGTTTCATTGCATGCAGGATCCCTGGAGTGTATGTGTTTGCAGTAGAAGTTAGAATAAATAAGAAGATGAAGGAAGTCTGTTCTTCTCATACTAGCCAGGCACTGCAAAAAAAAAACCCTAGACAGATGGCAAGGCTTGTGTGGTGGGGTCCTTGGTAGGTATGGTGTTGGCACAGCCACCAGCTCTTTCTTTCCCTGCAGGCTCCAGCACAGGCATGGACAAGAGAAGCACCCAGAAATGACACTGCATGGCAGATTATTCTAGGCAATTATTATGGGTCAATGCAAGTTATAGCCATTTCTCTGCTACAGTTTCCCAAACTTGGGAAAAGACTTTAGTGTACCGGTCAACTTGACAGTAGATCTGTCTGCTTCTAAGATCTGCTACTAGATTTACTTTACTATTATCTCTATTAAAATGAGTGGTTTAGCATCTACCTGTATTTAGCAAGTGGTAAGAAAACTGAGCTGCAAAGTTCAGCCAGACTCTCACAGGCACACGTGGAGAAGCAGAGCCCAACCCTGTCCTTCTCTCAGCCTTAGTATGTGTGTACAAAATGAGACACTGTTTGCACAGGAAGATGGTCCCTCTAGGAAATTGCTTCAATACCTGAGTGCTAGATGTGGCATTCAACACCTAACACCTAGCTTTTTGTGTGAATCCTTCCCTGGGTTTCCCTTCTGAATCCAGTGCAGCACTTCACTATATATTTGTGGTCTTTCTTTTCTTTCTCTTTTTCAAGGTGTTGTTTTAATTTTTGGTTAAGTGTGAAGGTAAGATATGTGCTGAGGCTGAGACTTCTTGCCAAATGTTGGGCAGCAGTGAATTTTTATGGCTGAGCTGTAAAGCATGAAAATAGAGATTTATAGGAGAAACCTGACAGACTGCTAATGAAAGCCAAGCTGGTGAGTAGTTACAGATTAGAAATACATCCCTATCGATATGTATTTCTGTAAAGTACCAGAACAGCTTTGCACTGCATGTTCCCTCCCGCCTCCAGGAAGAGCAAGGGCTCTGCGGTGTGAAAAAGGAATTCTCACTATTTTAAAAAGCGTTCAGACATGTTCTGTACCTCCTATTAGGAAATCATACAGTCAAATGCTTACTAATACACAGTGACTAACCTTCCATTGAGCTCAGTGTGACACAAGCTTTGTGTCAAAGCTTTCACTGTGCAAGCATGACCTATCATTGTCATGAATTCCTGCTGTGAACTTTTCTTTATCACTTACTGCGTAATTATTTCCAACCATATTTAAATAAGGCAGTTTCCCTTTCTGATATGAATGTTCGTTTTCAGAGCATAATTTTTCCAAGGCTTAGCATGAGCTGACTGACCTATATAGAGCTGAGTATCTACCACATGGATAATGCTTAAATAAAGAACCTAGCATGTTACAGAGAAGGTCCTGTTGCTCTGAGACTGTCCTTCTCTCTTAGCAAATGCACTCACATTCCAAAATATTCCCTGGGTTAGAAAGCTGTAGTGGTTAATACGATGTCAGTTGTTCACTGAAGCGTGGCAGCTTAAAAGTTTTGCTGTTTCATTTCTTCCTGGTGGCTACAGCTTTAGATTTGTCCTGGTTTTAAGTAAAACCATTATATTCTGCAAGCCTGCAGCTGTGTCATTTTGAGAACTTACCCTTTTGCAGATTCAGATACCAGAATTCAAGTCTTCACAAATTCTCTGTAGCCGACAGAAGCAAGATATGCACAGTTACAGAGATTACAATGAGATATTTTTTGTCCATCCAGGCACTATCATCTTTGTATGAACTCACTGCTTTGTGGTGAAGATAGAGACATTCATTAAAAAGGAGACTGAGGCTGCCACACTCACACTTCAACATCACAATATTAAGCTTTTCATGCCCGATGTTACAGGGAAATCCAAAGTTTCACCTGCAGTCTCGATACAGTGCATGTGAATGGGGATGAAATTCTACTTAGGGGAGAGCTGTAAAAGGCTTCTGGAGTACTCCCATGTGAAACAGTGAAGACAAAATGTGCCTTAAATCCTATGCATCATCAAGTCTTTTTCACCTTAGTCGGTGCTATCTGACCTCCCTGTGCATAGGAAGGATTGAGAACCTGATAACCTGGAGCAAGGTACTTAGGCTGCTCCTCTAAGCCTATTGTCTCAGAAATGCAGTGTCATGTTCCAGTCTGTACATAAGGCAGAGGGGGAAAGTCGTGGCTTCCAGGGCAGTCCTTATTTCATGTTGAGCAGTCACTGGGTAAAATGCAGAAATGTGTTTAGCTATAAAGGAAGGTACAGTTCACAGCTATTATGTCCTCTTCTGTGCATCATAAGAGCTTCAGCAGGAGCAGGGACCACCCTTTTCTCCCAGAACAGCTTGCAGTTTGTTGTAGTGAGATTTGTTTTTGAAATTAATTGGATATACTTCTTAGCAGGGAACAGCTTAACTGCTTATTCTGTTAATGCATAGGCAATGAGTTTGTCCCCCTGTCTAAAACTTCTGTCT
Source organism: Anseranas semipalmata (assembly GCA_013399115.1). Lineage (NCBI taxonomy): Eukaryota > Metazoa > Chordata > Aves > Anseriformes > Anseranatidae > Anseranas > Anseranas semipalmata. The sequence continues at coordinate 151,874 of VXAA01000250.1, forward strand.
TTCCTATTGTCAAAAGAACAGTTTGAGCTCAGCATGAAGTCAATCACCAGCACTCTAGGATTCTTGTGACAATTCTGTAATTATAGGTACACATTTTCTGTGTAATTTTTTAAAATGTGATTTGCATGGCTACCTCTGGGGCTGTCCCACATCAGATGGCATACAATTAAAAAATTTAGGATCAGTGAAATGAATTTAAAAAAGAAATCACTGGCCTGATTTTGTTATTCATTTCCACATTTACTTAACTAAAATCTTGACATTTCATAGCTCTTCAAGAGCTGCCATGTGATTGCCAGTCTGCAAACTGCTTTTTTTAAATAACTGCTTTACTATGGAACATGCCGCAAGATTTCTGAGGGAATTGAGGGACCTTGGACACAGAAGGAGTGGGGGGAGCATCATATTTCAAGCTTTCTGAAAAAAATATAAACTGACACTTTTAAAACATGTTTGTATGAAGAAGCCATGTTATCAGATCATTGCAATGATTTATTCTTTTTTATTTTAATTACTTTCTTGAGGGACTGAACTATTAATTGTCATCATTAGAAGCTTCCATTCTCCTTTTAACTTGCTGTTTGGCTCTACTGGTACCTAAAGTCTTTAGGTGCCCTTTGCTGATAAATAATTAGGTTAGTTAACAATCTCACTGTACCCTGTTGTATTCAAACCAACGGTAAAATGTCAAACAGCCATGTAAAAATGAGATCGTTAGATCAAAGTTTATTGTAAGAAACATTTTTATCATACACCCGAAGCTTTGTTTTCCAACAAAATAAAAATTGGGATGTTTTAGAGGAAAAGGACAGATTTTGTATGAGGATCAGCTGAGCATTCAGATTTTTGAGATACCTCTAAGTGTTATGAATAGGAGTCTATGTATGCTTGTGGTTAAAATGAGTAATTACTTAGGAGCAAGCTGTTGTTGAAGAGCTGTTTGAAGAGTGCTGACATGCCCCAAATTTGGACAGACTCTTCAGTCCCAAGAGCCCTTGAAACTCCAGGGTGTCTGGGAGGTCTGCAAGCTGGAGTGACTGGTGAGCTGTAGCAGCACCGTGAGCCAATGCAAACCTTGAGCACAAACCCAGGGAAATTATTAGGCCCTTAACTTCCAAAAAGTAAATTTTACAAAGAATAGATGATTGCTATCTGAATGTGACTAGATTTCTCTTCTGTATTTCTCCATTATTTCCTTTAAAATGAATCTATGGCTCCACCAACATTAATACTGTTTTGCAGAGACTTTTTCCACCCTCCCTTTTTGCAATTGTTGGCCTTTGGTTTGTGGGTTTTTCATGCTGTGTGTGCTGCTGATACTGACATCAGAATCTTAATAAGAGAGTTTCAAAACAGATTGAGTTAATTTTGTTGAGGAAAAAAAAAACAAGACCCGAAATCCTCCATGACAAAAATTCAATATGCAGGAGATATCAAAACTGGCAGTTAAGCTGTCTTGCTGCTATCTTTGAAACAGTAAAGAGTTTCCTGAAAATTTTTTTTCTGTCATAAACTTGTCAATATCTATGTTTAAACTTACAGTGCTTGACGTATCTTGCAGGAAGTATAAATGAAACTAGGTGCACAAATCTGGCACAGCATCATGCTCTGACGCAGGTACATCTCACAGGTCTTGTCCTGTCAGAGAACATTACTTTGACAAGATAACTGGAAGCCCTGCTGTTGGTGGCACACAATTTCTCAAGTATCATGGACTTTAAAAATTTGGTGAAAAGTCCCACCTATCCTATGGCCACAGTGTGCACAAGTAATGCCATGGTTCAAGCTTGGAGTGGCAGACACTCTGCTGCTTAGAGACATTTTTATTGAGAACATGGTTGTTAAAAAAATGGTAAGACTCTAACAAAAAAGGCTATTAGTCTGGATCCTTCCTGGAGAATAGCAGCATTTGGGAATTGTGCTGTGCAGAGGAGGGTACTATATCTTTATTAGACTCTGCCCTAAACCAGCTGGTTTGAGGTGATGTGCTCTGAAGTTACATATGCTGAGCAGGGCTCACAGACTTGACATAATGCTGGCTCTACCAGAGGCTTGTCTCCAATTACTGAGTGACCTGTCCAGCAATTCAACACTCTATCAAGGGTACTGACAAAGATGGAGGGAGAAAAATGTACAGGGAAAGAATGTAACCATAGCTATTCAGAAAGACACGTGCAGCAGTGCACCACATGAGGTTGAAGTGCTGAAGTGCTGAAGAAGCTGAAGTGCATCTACACCAATGCACGCAGCATGGGTAACAAACAAGAGGAGCTGGAAGCCATTGTGCAGCAGGCAGGCTATGACTTGGTTGCCATCACGGAAACGTGGTGGGACCGCTCTCATGACTGGAGTGCTGCAATGTCTGGCTATAGGCTCTTCAGAAGAGACAGGCAGCACGGAAGGGGTGGTGGCGTGGCTCTCTATATTAGAGAGTGTTTCGATGCTGTAGAACTCGAGGCTGGGAATGATAAGGTTGAGTCCCTGTGGGTTAGGATCAGCGGGAAGGCCAACAAGGCAAGCGTCCTGGTGGGGGTCTGTTACAGACCGCCAAACCAGGATGAGGAGACGGATGAGGAATTCTACAGGCAGCTGGCAGGAGTGGCAAAATCGTCGGCACTTGTTCTCGTGGGGGACTTCAACTTCCCGGACATATCCTGGAAGCACAACACAGCCCAGAGAAAGCAGTCTAGGAGGTTTCTGGAGAGCATAGAAGATAGCTTCCTGACGCAGCTGGTGAGTGAGCCTACCAGGGGAGGTGCCCCACTGGACCTTCTGTTCAGGTTCCACGCTGGCTTGAGGCCTCCACTTAAATTCATTTCTGTCAAGGGCATCTTGCTACTAAAGAAATAACTTGTAACGTGCAGGTACTTAGGGTCTGTTTGGTATTGTTTGATGGTCCATGTGCAAGGAGAGTTCATGGTCACATTTTCCCACTGAATTTGATCAGAGAAGTGAGGGATGGTTTTCCCTTGGTGGAGATTTCTCTCCCAGTTGACTGTGTGAGCTTGCTGTCTCTCCCTGCAGTGCTGCAGGAGAGCACATCCTCAAATCATTAGCCTGTCCCTCTTCTGTCTATCCATTCATCACTGAAGTTCATCCGTCTCCATCACACAGGAGGCAGGGAGCACAGCCAGGACTGTTTTGCTGGCTGGGGTTCAGCTCCCTGCTATGTTTCATCAATGAATGAAGCAGAATGATGGATTACCGATGGGTTGCACTGATACTTTGCCAGCAGATCAATCGCTGTCATGCAGTGTTGCCATTTGGTAGAGACTTAACTGAGAACTTTGACAAAGAATGGGCTGGGAATACAGCATCTGAAGTTACACAACAAGTGAGCACAGGTTCTGATTTAGCAGAATGATTAGCACTGAACAGATCCAGGTCTTCATTTAACAATATGAGAACCAAACCTTCACCCCAGACCTGCCTTTTGTATTTGGATGTCTTCATGTTGCGAAATTTTGGCGTCCAAATCCACATAACTGGAACTGTATCTCTCTTGTTTCCAGCCAGCTGCAATTTGGAAAATTAATGCAGGTTGGCCTGACGGTAATCAGTGTCATGATTTTCTGCTAATATGGGGGTGAAACGCGGATCATAATTATTTATGAGGTTTGTAGTTCTACATTTTGCTGTAAAATTCTAAGTTATTCATTTGTTGTGTAAGACCTCTTGTATAAGCAAAAATTGTATTTTTTGGCAAGAGTTACAACCTAAACAACAGTTATCAGGAGGACTTCTTCCACTGTAAGGGCTGAATGAACTTTCTTTTCTTATTCTACAAAGAACGTTTTGTATAACTGTGCAATCAAACCTGAAGACCCATTAATTTGTTTATTTATTTACCTATTAATTTGGCTTTAGTTTTTTTCAGTCTTTTTGAGGAAAAAAATGTTTTGCAGTTACATAATTTGAACAATCAAAATAAGCATTTGTCACAACAGGCGCATGATGGTAGATTTGTTACCTTCAATGGCAGCCTGGCCTACTCAAGTTTACTTCCTCGAAGTTGACCCAGAATAAAGCTTAAATGTTTAATGATGGTTTCTTTCTGTCCTTGTTTCAGTCAGTCAATCAATCACCGACGCACATCTTATGTTCAATAGTACATGAAAGACAAATGATCTGAAAAGAAATACATCTCTGCTGAAGAAGGGGGTGCAGTCTCATAGTATCAGGTTGTCAACAGCAAGTCGGAGTCATTTTTGTGCTTCTCCACACTGTCAACGGAGTTATTTATTTAGCTATTTATTTACAGATTTTCTGAATTTCTGACTTCCACATGTATCCATATTGTTTCAATCTTTTTTTCAGGCTGTGGACCTAGGAGTCCTTGAATGAAAGGATATAATTTTGAAACATACTGAAGAAACTATAAGTTCTTAAATTCCATATCAAAATTTTGTCTCTTACAGACAGAAATTTGGAAGGAGAGAGATTAGTTGCTTTACTGTAGTTGGCAAAGCATATATACCAAAAAGTCTTTCTAACTTGTTTTGAAGACATGAAACAGTAACGAATACCAACTCCTCTTGAGCCTATATTGCAGTTGACTAATTGTTTGCTTTGTAAGGAGATGGTGTCTTTGCCAGTCTTCAAATGATTTTTCTGACTCTTTTCTGTATTTTTTCCAATATTGCAAAGTCTCATAAAATACAGCCAACAGCACTGACATAGTGCTCTAGTAATGCTTTTACCAAAGGTCTACACACAGGTAAAATTGTGTAGCTGCTATTTTCAGTTTAGCTCCTCCTTAGGAGCTCCTACTTTCTCCCTTAGCTCTTGCTTTCAACTTAAGTCCTACTTTCTCCTGTTTGTGTAAAAGGATAGTAGTAGGTAATTTGCCAATATGCCATGTCATTGCCCATCAAGCTAAGTTTGGATTACTTTCCCACCGGGATCCCTACAGCCTTTTCATGAGTAACTTTCCAAAATGCGGTCAGTCTTTCTATGTATGTGGTCTGCATCCATTGTTCTTAAGAATGGTAACAGATTTAACTTTCAACTATATTACAATATATGTTAATGAATCAGCTTAATTAGCATTTCAGATCACACTGAGGGATTGTCTCAAATTAAAGTGGCAGTAGAAGAGGTTCTAAAATAAATCAATATAATGAACACTGACTAATTACTAAAAGCAGATGGTATTCTCTCTGGCGTTCTAAAAGAAGTCAAATATGAAATTGCTGAACTGGTAACTGTGATATATAAATAAACCCTACATGGAATGCTCTGGTACCAGAGGATTGGAAGATTGCTAACACATCACCAATTTTAAAATCATTTCAGGCGTGATCCAAGGAACTACAGTATATATATTGATAACACTGCTAGAAATAACACTAAGAATTAAATTAATTTATACATATATACTACAGTATGATAGCAAATAACCAACACTTGTTTTGTGTGGAAAACAGTATCTCATCATTCCATCAGAATTCAGAAATCGGTGATTGCATTGATTGGCTGGTAAAAATAATAAAATCTACTTCAATTTTCAGAATGCTTTTGGCATAGTTCCTCTCCAAAAGGTTTTTGAGGAAACCATAGTGTTATGGAATGAGATATTCTTGTGGTCCCATGATATATTTAAGTCAGGAAGTAAAAAATAGAAATAAAGTGTGAGTTTTCAGAGTGAAATAAGCTTCTCAGTGGACTCCATAAAAAGCTATGATGAATCCCATGCTGTTAAACATAGTCAAGAATAATTTGGGAACAGAGTGAACATGATGATGTGTGGTGATCCAGAGAGTTTCAGGAAAGTTCCACAATGAGTGATTGCACTATAAAATGGCAGATGAAATTAAATGCTGATCAATGGAATGCAATATGCTAAGGGAAACAGTCTTAATGAGCTGTATATAACAAAAGTCTTGTAGTTAACAAATATCACTTGGAAAACATGGTTTCGAGGCCACTATATATAGTTCACTGAAAACTTCAGCTCGGTGTTCAGTGGCAAACAGAACCAAACAAACAGACAAAACAAACAAACAAACAAAAAAACTATAAAGGATATTTTAATGTTTAGAAGAGGAATAATGAACAACACAGAAAAAGTCCTGTAGAAGTCCATGATACACCCACCCTTTGAATATTCCACATAGTTGCTGTTACACGTCTATCTTCACGCCACCTCCCCCCCCCCCCAACACAAAAAAAAAAAAAAAAGGAATGGAAAGGATAACTTAAGTAAGAAAAGGTAAGTAAAGCATTGCATACATATACCACTTAGCAGCATTCAACCTGGGAACAAGGTATTCAAGAGAAGGCATATGGATGTTTGTAAAATCATGACTGTCAAGGAGAAGGCAAAGAGGAAATTGTCAGATAGCACTTTCAAAACAAGAAAAGGAGATGCTTGTCCAGATAACGTGGTTAATCTGTGGAACTCAGTGCTGCAGGATACTGTGCATGGTAAAAAATTACCTGCTTTTAGAAGCCAATTACAAATAACGTAGAAAAAAGTCCATCAGAAGCTATTAACCACAAAGACAGACGCCTTTGAATCAGCAGGTCCTGGAATTGGAGAGTATATTGTGTGAAGCATCTCAGTGCATTTACCATGTTCTTATTGGTTTTGGTAAGCATCCACTCTGGGTCACTGTAGAAAATGGGATAAAAGGCTAGACAGACTTTTGTCTCACCCGGGACAGCTGTTCTTATATTACATTCTTAATTAAAGTTGTCTGTATCATCCTGTATATTGAATACTCATTCCAAATGCATATCCTTAACACAGTGCTTTTTCAGTGTTGCAGTTATGCAGATAGATCCCCCCAGGCACTGTCTCCTTGGTATTATGAGTCGTATGTCCATATAATAATGTTCCATGCCCTGAGGAGTTCAGTTGTCCCTGTTCCTCAAACAGTACTGGAAAATCTGCTCCTCCGATGTGTTGCTCTGCTGAGATGTGCTGAACAGCCAGCGCAGCTTGGTGAGCAGGGAGAGCTCTCCTGGTACAGCCTGCTTTAGCTGCTGCCTGCCTAGGGCAGTGGCAGAGCTTAGCCTATGAACAGAGGGAGCAGCTGTAATAAGCAAGCCAGCACAGGAGGGGAAAAAAGCCAGGATAATGATGTACCTATCAGAGGAAAACATGGTTGGTAATGACCCTCAGATATTGCAGTTTCAATGACCACTTTCATCAGCATTAGGATCCCAGCTGCGACACTAACACAAAAAAAAAAAAAAAAAAAAAAAAATTCTAGATCTATTCATTCCAAACTAAGTATTGCTAAATAATAGTTGAGAGGAGGTGGGTACATTTTGAACCTATAGGGGCATATGATTTATTTAGAAAACTACTGTGTTGCATTTGTAGCTGTTCCATATATTTTGATAGAGTTGGAAATAAACTCTGAGAAATTGGTCAGATCTCTTTTAGAGTGCCTAGGGAATTTAATTATCTTTATTTCCATTTATAAATTCTAGTGCAGCTGTTTTCCAGACAGAAAATTAGCCATTGTCAGCTATGTGCATGGACACTTAACTTTATTTCATATCTTCCATCTTTTGATCTCCAAAAGTGCCTCAGGAAACTATCTGAGCTTTTATTTTACATTCACCTACATGGCATTATAATGTTGCTTTTGAGACTGGGGATGGCTGAAACTGGAAAGCAAGTTTGATAGTACTTGTTGTTAAACCACTTCAGAAAAAAAAAAAAAAAAATGTAGACAGGTCTGATGCTTAATTACAGCAATAAGGCAGACCAGGGTGTGCAAGCCTGAGGCATCTGTGTATACTTTGAGTGCGTTATGAGACAAAGGATTAATTTAGCCAAATTTTCTTTGTAATTCATATTCTATGGGACAAGCCTAACTTTTTTCAATTAGTCCTGACATACAAGGACAGATCCTTCCATTTACAAAGAGTTTCATAGCATGGAATTTCTGCATGTGCATTTGAAGTGATTTCAAATGGAAGCCAGACTAGTTGCTTCTAACATATTGGATGTATTAGAAGCAAAGAAATGAAAAATCTCTTTAGCAAACTTGTAGCACTGGTTTTATGTAGGAATCTATGAATACGTTCATAAGCTAGTTCATTGTGCTTCATAGTTAAAACTGCAGTGACTGAAGCTAGGGTGAGGTAACTTTATAAATGGATCTTCATGCATGAAGAATCTCTGAACAGATCTCACATTTATTTCTGAAAATAATTCACAGCCTGGTCAGGTATTAGGTATTCCATGGTGTACCTCTGCTTGTCAAGCCTGAGGATTGAAACTGCGATACTAAATAGATGGGTATTTCCCATCATTTTTTATTTGCGATAGTTATGTCAGCAGTCTCCACATATTTTCTGCCATATTTTTCAGCTATGCCCTGGATTTCATGCGTCTGATTCCTGTTGCAAACAGTATGCTCTGTAATTGAATTTCTGTTAGATGCTATGTCCCCACTTGAAAGGAACAATGATTCCATTGTACAGGAATTAATAAGGAGGAGTGACCAAATGAAAGAAACAAAATTAAATGCAAAGCCATAACCTCTATATGAGATAAGGGCACACCCACATTGCAGGGTACCAAACTCATTTGTCAAGATCACACGCTGTTTTGGGAGTTAAATTGACTGGTTCCTACAAGTTCCTACAGATTTATTCCTACAAGGAGTCTCTGTCTTCTGTTTTCTCCCCAAGCTCTGATAATGGGAACACTTCCAGGATTTGCGATTATGACATGGGGACAGAGAACACACAGACTCCAGAAGAAAAGGCATGTGGAGCAACTGTCTCTAATTGGAGGAGTGAGGACAGAAGGATGTTGGGTTAGAAATTTAACTTCTAGGCCTGTGTCCGGTGTTCCAAGACACATAATCACCTGTCCCTGCTTGGAAGGATTTTCCCATAGAACATAAATGTATGCAGGGCTGGAGGCAGGTTTAAGCAGGTTGAACCCGTAGGATCTTGTTTTCTGACTGTATTCCTTTCAGGGCAATAGGTTTTGAACTGTTATTATAGCTTCAAGATAGCATTCCAGCCTTTGGAGACTTAATCTTCTGTTCCAAGATATTTGTGTGTGTGTGTGTGTGTATGAAGGTGGGTGGGGGTGTTAAGCCCCACATCCCATTCATTGTTTCCTTTAAAGCTTTTGTGACACTCTGATCTGTGGTGAGGAATTTTCAGTAGGAAGGTGATTGAAGAAACATCTATAGCAGGACACTGTGTACAGGTCATACAACTCTGGCTTAGATTCTCTTGACTTAAACATTTGCTCCCCTCAAGCTATACTAAGCCTTTTTTGTAACCATCATCTGATAGACTTTCAACTAGGAAGCTTGTGAATTCGTCAAAGATGCAGGTGTGTTGAATGGGAACCTGAATAAAGAGTCATATGTTTTGTATGTTAAGAACTACCTTGTGATAATACATGTGCAATAGAGTATCTGGCAAAAAAGAAGGGTCATTAAAATGTGTTCATGAGAATTACACCATAATTTCACCCTCTGCTGATTTACAGCCTTCAGAATACAAGTTAATATAATTCCCACCCTGAATACTTTTCAAGAGCAAAGAATATGGACAGCAACCTTTGGCTTTTTTTTTTTTTTTTTTTTTTTCTTCCTTCCGATGGTTCCATTTAATGCATTCCTTGGAGATGTTCCCATCAGCTAATTCAACTGCACATGCATACACAGTCCTGCTTGGGTAAGAAAATGATGAAACCAGAACAATTCCCAAAATAAAATGTTTAACTCTGCATAACTCAATAATATCACCAAAAGGTTTTCAAAAAACATTTTTGAAGACATTTTTCTTATTGAGGTCTACATTTTTTACTAGAATATTTCTCTTTCTCTACGCTGCCTGAACGGCAAAGAAAACGTATTATTATATGTAAAGTATTTTTTGTTTCAGCTTTCTCAGGTTTAAAGCACTTTTAGAGACAGTCCCTTTGCTGAAACCCTGAAGCAGAATAACAGCTCTGGGCAAAAACTAGCTCAGGGCAATTATAGCCAAACAATTTCAGGAAGAAATGACTAACTGGAGATAATTTTTTTTAATGGAAAAGCTGGCACAATCGTTGGCTTAGTCTGCATTTAAATCTGATATCCTAACTGACACAGCAGAAACTTTCATACAGGCAGAGGTATCATCATTAAAGAAAATGTCCTTTTGCCATCAAAGCTTTTCATTCAAGAAATAAGATTAATTTATATCAAGGAGTGGCCAGTAGAATTGTGTAGACCAGGAGGGACCACCAGCACAATTGCATGGTGGGGCAGCTTTGCATTAAAAAACTTAGAAGAGAGGCTGAGGCAAGCAGCACATATTTATGATACCTCATACCTAAAGCTGTTTCACATGCTAAGGCAGCTTTTAAAGTCAAAATTGCTAAATTGCTTTTTTTTTTTTTCCACTCCAATTTTTTAATATAACTTAACAGCTTTTTCATTGAAAAAAATATTAGGCAGGTTCAAGTTTGTGTTGTGAATATTTTCTGATGTGTCCTGTGAAAAATCTCTATTTAAAGATCCCTATATTTTGAACTTTCTAAAATGAAAAAAAAAAAAAAAAAAAAAAAGACTTTTTT
>VXAA01000250.1:162446-195538 GCA_013399115.1 Anseranas semipalmata
AAAAAAAGGACTGTTTTGCAATGATAGATTTACCTGTGAAAACCTCCCTCATTTCCCATGATCACTCTGTTTTTAGCAATGTGTTCATGTTTGGAGCTGAGGAGATTGGGACAGGATGTGTTGAATTAGTGCTGTTATCATAGGACAAATTTTTTGTGTCCTCTCTTGGCGGTCTTACTTATAAGAAAGTTATTTTGTTTTAAAGCCAGGTCCAAGAGAATGTAATGCCAATTTGCTTTCCTTTCCTGTATGTAAAGTTCAGTCAGTGAACAATAGGAGGTCTCTAAGAAAGTGGGTAGTTTCTAAACCTACTTGTTTGAATGATATTTTATTTAAAGCTTATTTATATGTATCACATAAAGGCATTGACGTTGGAGGCCACAGCGTCTTGGGTAGGCAACATCGTGGTAAAATAGAGGTGACTTACTTTAGGCCTCAAACTAATTTACTGGCAGAACGAGTAATAAGACTTGTCTCCTTTGACCATTAGGCCAGTGTGTTAATGCACTGAACCACATTGATTATTAACAAAAACTGTTTTTAAGTGGAGACCTAAGCCCATATATTTTGCCTTAACTGTGACCTCAGTTTTCAGTTCTGCCTTAAAATGCCTAGACTGAAAAAACAACAAAGCAACTAAAACCTAAGAAAACGTTCATACCAATAGACCTCAGGAAAATCTTGCACCAGCTTTTATTGCAATAATTGAAAGCATTACCTTTGACTCAGTGGAGAACAGCATTTGCTCCGCTCTGACATAATCCATAGAGAGATACAGTGGACCTGGCAGAATGATGGAAGAAGAGTGTTTGCCTCCAATCTCCCCTGTCCATTTTCACTTTGTACATGTCTTAAGCTGCTAGTTAAGCCACATAGCAGCCTAGCAGAATCTTGCTGTGACTGTTCTAGACTAAAGTATTAGTTGTAACTTCCTTCTATCATGACATAATTTATGAGAAACGCTATCAGAACAGCAGCAGTTCAGAGCTGTCTGGAGGGGTTGTATTTTAACCTTCTCAAAACAAGAACATTTAGGAATAAGAGTACATTTAAACAGAAGGTGCATATTGGGTATTGAATCCTTTCCTTTATTATCACCTAAGAGATAGGTCTCTGTCAACATTATTTAAGGTTCTTGCCCTATACCTTCTACTAGAAAATTGCTCAAAATTTTGAACTAGGAAAATGTGTTCTGCTTCCCAAAGGGAATAAATACGTTATTTATGAGGGAGACAAAAGTAGTGTCTCTGGAGCTGTTATAGATTTTGGAGCATGGATAGGATTGCTAAGTAAGTTAACTGATATTTGTGCGCTTTGGAGTTTTCTTTCAAGTCCTGTATAATGCTAAGGCCTTACAGATGGAGGTCTGATTCCCATTGGGTTAGACATTCCTCCATGGTAAAGGAACTTTCTGTCTCAGGAACTTAATGTCAGTGTGAAGAATTTGCAGTAATATCACTACCAGCTTTGGGGAAAAAAAGAGAGTAAATAGCAAATTCTTCTGCACTGAGCTGTATTTCATTTTTAATTTCCATTCCAAGGTAATACTAAGGCAGATATACTCTAGAGTTACTCCTAAGTGAGCAGGACATGGTTGGCTGAATTATTTTCCATAATGTGTTTTTACCATTACCAAAATTTTCAACTGTCTGTGCTACCATGGAAGAACTATCAATCCAAGAATTAGTACTAGCAAAACTAGATAGTGTGGATGACCCTGCTTTATTTCAGTTTCCTGAAAAAATGGACAGTTGTGTGTTTTCTAATATTTGATATTTCACCTCAACAAATATAATTTCTAGGTGTACTCAGGGTCTGAATCCTCACATTTGAAAACTCACCTGTCTATTGGAGATCCCAGCAATTGCACCAGCAAAGATGGGCACACATACTGGGGTTGTTTGCCAGGAATTCTGTAGATCTGGGCCTAGTTGTCTCAATACAATGTCTGTAGGTATGGGGAAGGGTATCCTCAGTGGTGAGCCCTCTACAACTCTACATGTGAGAAATGGGACCAGAAGGTTGACTGAGCTTTTATGCCTTGTAAGAATGGATGACAATCAATACATGTTTGTGCAGGTCTTAGACTACAATTAGAGAGCCAGCTAGATGCATTTCCATTTTCTCTTAGAAATGTCAGCAGTAAAAGGACTAATCATAGATGTTTGGTTAGTCACAGGCATAATGACATTTTTGAAACATGCTCACTTAAAATCTGATAATGGATTTCTTCATGCTTCATAAAAGGCGTTTATGAAAACCATAAACTAAGAGCTTGTCATCGGCTACATTCTCCACACTGTAAAAGTTCCTGAGTGCAGTGGGTACACTGGCATACAGTAACTCTCGTTTTTGCTGGGGTAGAGATTAGCTGTTGTACTTGGCTAGAGTCGGCACTCCAATCTGTGGCCAGATACCATAGTGATAACGTTGTCTAGGTACACAAAGAGAGAGTTCTCTAGCCTCAAAGCTGCAGGACATAGCATGGCTCATGTCCATAGGTCTAAAATTGCTTATATTGTAAAATAAGGCTGTTGCATTCAAACCGTCTTTCAAGAATGGTCCTTGGTCCTCCTCTCTTTAGGAGGCTGCTATTTGGCATTCTCCAAAATCATGCCAGGAGCTGTGAACCTAAAATAACAACAGAGTGCCTGTGTAGTGGTTTTACCCTGCTGGGCAGCTGAACTCCACCACAGCCACTCTCTCACTCCCCCTCCTCAAACGAAGAGGAGGAGAAGAAAGTATGATGGAAAGAAGAGAAGGCTCACGGGTTGAGAAAGGATAATTTAATTAAAGGAAAAAAAAAAAGGAAAAAATAATAAACAAGCAAAGGCCGTGCAGAAGCACAGAGGGAAAAAAGAAAAAATATTCTCTACTTCCCCATCAATGAGTGATGTTCGGCCACGTTCTGGGAAGTTGGGCCTCGATATGCGTAGCGGTTGTTCAGGAGGACAGACGTCTTCATAATGAGAGCCCCCTCCCAGCCTTCCCCTTTCCCAGCTTTCATTGCTGAGTGTGACACCACATGGTATGGAATATCCCTTTGGTTGGTTTAGGTCAGCTGCCCTGGTGATGTCCCCTCCCCATTTCTTGCCCACCCCCACCTCCTGGCTTTGGGGGGGTCTGGAGAGAGTCCTGGTGCTGTGCCAGCACTGCTCGGCAGTAGCCAAACACTGGTGTGATACCAGCGCTGTTCTAGCTACAGGGGCTGCTGCAGGGACAGTTAACTCTATCCCAGCCAGACCCAGTACAGCCTGTGTATTTCCATTGTGGTCCTGTTTTACCATCAGAGACATAGCCAAAAAGACAAAGACCTTAGAAAACAGCAAGGTGGGATTCATTTGCTGAAGAGCAGACATATGAGAGAGAAGTCCGTATCTGTGTTAGTCTTTGGGAGGCTACAGTCAACAGAGAAAAACAGGCATTTCTAACATATGATTCAGCTCTTCTTGAAGTACAGATCTAAAATAGGTCGGAGAAATTGTGCCCTTAAAATGCCAAAAGGCATCCCACTCCATTGACTATAAAGGAAGCCTGCTAGCTTAGAGATAGGTATCTACACTGTAGACACCACAAGTTAGGGAAGATGACTATATGTCCCATGTCTGCAGATTCAGCACTAAAGCAACGTATTTAGGACAAACTCAGAGGTATGAAATACTCAAGGGCACTGTAAAAATGTGTTTCACCTAAGGCCTTAGCTACACAAACATGTAACAACACCAAAGTTTTATATTTTTAATATACACAGTTACACTAGTAAAATCCATAGGATGACTACAGTTTTCTTTGTACAAAAATGCCTTATTTCAATATACGATTATTGTTTGTCTTCTTAGTCTAGGAGAAAAGCCATGAGCTCTTTATTGACATAATTGTATATATCCTCAGCTGGTTACATTGCTTCAGCTAGACTTGCCTAGCTGAAGGATTATAATTCTTTAAATGAGACAAGGGAGCAATGGTTTCCTCACACAGTTTGCACAACATTTCAGTACTTTAACTACATTTAAACGCATTGTCAAAAACCATTTACAAATTAGTAAACTTCAGAACCACTTAAAAACGTGACACCAGTGTGAAATAAAAAAGATGATAGTAAAAAGTTCTGTTTATAAAGGACCGTGTCATAATAATGGATAGGTGGGATTCGGCTCATCTTCAGAAATCTACAGTGAGGTTGTCTTTAAGATCTCTGAGCTCTTGTAGCAAATGAAGAAAAATAAATGCATGCAGAGAGTGATTCATCTCATTCTAAGAGAGATGTCTAAAATAAGCGAGATTTATTGCATTTTATAAGTGCCTGTTTTTTTCCACCCACTGTACAGGGAGTCCAGATGACTAGCTCTGATGTAGGTGGCTACACTGTAGACATTTATAGTTGGGGAAATTAATCCTGCTCTGCATTTTGCAAAGGGGTAGCCAAAAATCAGTGACCAAATAAGGCATAGGATGCTGTAAGAGCTGTTCCTCACATAATCATGGAGTTCTTCCAAAGTAACATAAACCTTTTCCTCTTGGCTTAGCAAACAAGAAACCAGGTTCTAAAAAAAAAAGGTCAGGTCAGGTTTGTCATATGTTAGTTCTCAGGGCTAAACAGAGGACAAGACTCAATGTATTTTAAATTAAACAGTTCATTAACATTATATATGTATAATATGTAGGGGGGTGCACTTATGTGTCAGAGGGAATGGTTAAGTAAAGAGCTGGCTTTCCCACACTGATGTGTGAGAAGAGAACTGTGGAATGGCTTTTCTGCTCTACTCTGTGGGCATTAAAATAAAGAAAACTGTCTCCACGAACATTCCTTAGGTAAAAGGTTATGTCTGGAGCTGCCAGAACTGCTCTTTACTGCTAAAGCTTCAGCTGGAGGCAGAGGGCATGTACTGAGAATGGATCTGGTGGCTCCACTCTCTTCTTCACTACCCATGAGAAATTGTGTGTAGCTCAGAGCAGGACGTAAACTATGGTAGCAGATACTAGGGGACTCTTGAATAAATCTTAACCCAAAAGTTGCTAAAAAGGGGGTTGTTTAATAAAAGGGCAGACATGAAGAAATTTCTTCAAATATCTATTAATAATCATGCTTTCTGCACCACAAACATCAAGAAAAAAATGGCACTGCACTTCAACATTTAAATTATCTTTTATTTCTGTAGCCATTGACACCCTTGTTAAATAACCACAATTCCCAACTAACTCCTACAGAACTTCATTTAGAAACAAAAATTCCCAGACATACAGAGCAGAATGAAACTGGTTACTATCTACATCATATAACACCCTGAACTGATGACATGTCTCTGTGCAGAGATTTACTGTTCAGTACAATTCGCGGAGTTGGAAGCAGCACAGTGCCAAGACAGAGAGGTTTTTGCTGGGTGGAAGGTGGTACTTCAAGGTACTGCCACCTCTCCCCCATTTTAGAATCCAGAAAGCACATCAGGCAGTGCTCCAGCCCCAGACCACAGACCTCCCCCAGTGTAAGTCCTCCAGTTCAAGATAATGTAGCATGCACATAATGACTGTCAGGAACAAATTATTATGCAGTATTTGGTCACTCTAAATTTTGTGTCAATAATATAAACATACACTAAACAAACTAAATTTCTTTCCCTTCTTTCCTTTTCCCTTTTCCTTCCTTTCTTCCTTCTGAGGGGAGTATTTTGAATGGGAAGATCTAAAATTGTCTTGTAAGCAAGGAAGCATGGAGTCTCAGGCTGAGATGGGTCTCCCACTGCATATGTCCTCAGACTTAGGCCGCCTCAGCTTGTATAGGAAGTCATTTGCTAGGGCATCATGAATAAAGAAACCGCATGAGCTATAAAGGGAGAAACTGCTGTGAGATGGCAAAGCTCCTTTCAATGTAGAAGACTATCTGCTATTAAATTTGAGTTATTTTAATGGCTTAAAAAAGCTCCATGCTGCCTGCTACATTTTATAGAATGTGGCTTGCCCTTCCTCAAGCACAGCCAGACAGGTTGATGGGACATGAATTGTAGCCCTGTCACTTCCTTTTCCTCTTCTCCTTCCTTGTTCTAAAACATGGGGGGCTCTTTTTGTGCTTGGCACTCCAGACAGTTTTGTAATGCACCAAGGATGCTCCAGATATACTCATGTAAGAGGTAGAGAGACAGGGGTCATGGAGACCATTTTTTTGTTTGTTTGTTTGTTTGTTTTGCTGAGTCACTAATGAAAACAACATATGTGACTGGTGGCAACATAATCAAAACTTAAATGAGCCACAGGAGAGAATCAGTTATGTGTTTTGGCCATAAAACTTCTCAGTTTATCATTCCCACTAGATCAGCTTTCTCTAAACTTCATGGATAATTGAGGTCCCTGCATCATTCTAGTTCTTACCTGCCAAAAGAGCTTTCTTAAAATATTTTAAGTGGTGGAATGTTATAAGGGTTTGAACCTTAGTTTCACAGGCAATTATTGCCGGGAGAAAATGTTACTTGGTTTTCTGGTCTAGCTAGATGCTGCAATTGTTTTTATTTTTATCCTTGTTTTCATCCTTCTGTTTCACTTTTTGTAGTGGATTCATTTTAAGTGCTGGAAGACTGCAAAAACTATTTTGAAATTCCAGTCAACAGGATTTGTTTTAGTAGAGGAGAGTTAAATGTTTGATTCTGGTTTTGGCAAACATAAATTCCCGACTCAAGTGTTAGAAGGTCACAGTAAAAACTTCAAAAAACCACTTTGCTTCAAAATACCATCCACATACTTCAGAAAAGGATCTGAATGTAGATTAGGGTTTATTTCACTGAATTATGGACCAAATATCTTTAGGAACAGTGGTCTTACCTTTGCTGTGCATTGCTAGTGATAAATTAGAGAGGGTGAGACGTGTGCTGTTTCTGTCTGTACCTCAGATGGAGATAAGTAACAATGTAATGTTATTACAACAGTAATTACAATAATTCACAATTATTCCTTTGGAAATGCAATTTTTTTAAAGCTCTAAACTGTGCCTTTTGTTCCATATTCTCCTTGTAACACATGTAGGTGTAATTGGCCGCTTGTACTATGAAGATTTCTTACATCTGGGCTGAAACTTCTGGTAATCTTAGTCATTATGAGCACTTCCAGGATACTGGTTGCTTGCACTGACAAACATGTGCTTTCCAAATGTTCTTTGTCAGTATATGTCCGTGAGATTTCTTAGAGATCTCAGTCTCCTGACTTTCCATTGCCTCTGGATTTGCATATAATATTACTTGCCTCTGGCACGGAACTTAAAGAGAGGATTAGTACTGAACTTTTGTAGCAGGTCTTTAACTCTGTTCTCTGCATCTGCTTACAAGGAGAGGCTAAAATGTGACAGAGCAAAAGGATCTCAGGCCTCAGAAAAAGGCTGTTAATGCTTGGCTTCATTTTATGACAACTAATTCAGCTCATGGAATACAGTAACAGCTTACNAGAAAGAAAAAGAAAAGAAGGAAAAAAAAAAAAGGAAGTTACGCAGATATGGCTTATGTATAATCAGAAGTAATAAGTATCTTGCAAATTCTGGAAGTTTCTGTCCCATCACTACTTTACACCATTTTTAACAAATATTATTGAAATAAATGCAGGAAGTTGTGAACTGAATCAAAACTTTTAACCAAAATTTCCTTGCTGCTCATGGTCTCTCTACACAATCCTTTCAATCAAATTTTCTCAGTGGACATAATGCTGAAGAATACCTCTCTCCCTTGCTTTGGAAGAAAATACAGCTTCTGATATCAGTGCTTGATATGAAATTCTCATATAAAACTTTTCAACCCCATCAGTACTTCAGAAAACATTAGCTCAGCTCTAGGCTGGTTTCCAGAGTAATCCTTTCAGTTTATCATAACCAGGTAATATTAGTGCAATTCATTCTTCCTGTGTTGTCTAACGGAGTGTGACTCCCTCTGACAAGAACTACTCAAGTCAATGAATGGGACCTGCCTTTATGTGATGGAAGTCTTTTAGGTATCCAGTATAATGTGGAAGCTAAAACAAAGCCTTGAAGGAGCACAAACACTAAAGCATGTTGCACAATGGACATGAAGGTTTTGGAAAATGATGGAAAAAGTTAAAATTCAGCAAGAATAAAATTCACTGCTTTGAGTTTTAATTATTTTCTTCACTCTCTTTCTTCTAACTGGCAGCCAGTTACAAGTGGTATTCCTCATAAGACAATACAGGGGCTGATACTGTTTAACACCTTCGTCAGTGACCTGAATAATGGGACAGAATGAACCCTCCAGAGTTTGCAAATAATACCAAAGCATGGGGGAGCAACTGATACATGGGAGGGCAGGGATGCTGCCCTGCATAGACAGTCTGGAGAGATGGGATGACACAAACTTCAGAAAGTTCAACCAAAAAAATGCAAAGTCCTGCATCTGGGTGGAGTAATTACATGGGGCTGACTGACTGGGAAGCAGCTTTGTGGAAGAAAGCTGGGGGTCCTGGTACACAAGACAAATGTCCGTGGCAACTGTGAATGCTCACTATGTACTCGGACGCATAGCAAGAGCGTAGCAAGCATATTGGTGGAAAAGATTATTTCCCTCTAATCTGCACTCGTTAAGTCTGTGCCTACAATACCGGGCCCGTGGTACAGCACATGCAG
The DNA here is from genome assembly GCA_013399115.1 of Anseranas semipalmata. Classification (NCBI taxonomy): domain Eukaryota; kingdom Metazoa; phylum Chordata; class Aves; order Anseriformes; family Anseranatidae; genus Anseranas; species Anseranas semipalmata. The sequence goes on from VXAA01000250.1 coordinate 171,055, forward strand.
ACAAACTGAGGGGAGTCTGTCAGAGGAGCAGCAGAATGGTTAGGAGGCTGTGACATACTACAGAGGAGGCGGCTGAAGGAACTGGGGTTGTTTAGCCTGGAGAAGAGAAAAGGAATCAGCATCAGTCTTCAACAACCTGAAGGGAGGCTAGAAGGAAGGCAAAGCCAGGCTTTACTCAGGGTTGCACAGCAAAATAGCAGGAGACAATAGTCACAACTTACAACAAGGCAAATTTCTGTTGGATACAAAGGGAAAATAATTTTTCACCATGAGGGTGATAAGACACTAGAACAGCATCTGACCCCGAAATTAGTCCTGCTTGGAGCAGGAGTTTGGACTAAATCTTTGGAAATCCTTGCCAGCCTACAGTTTTCACTCAATCTATTATCTCTGTGGCTGCTTGAAAGCATTACCCTCTTCCTCATGCCATGATGGAGCAGATACAGCAGCAGGTTTATTCTCATGGAGTAGAAGTTAGCAATGTTTCTTACAGAGGTCTGTCCTGGGGCTTTCACTTCCTTTCACTGCCTGGATGCTTGCTCCGCTCTCTTCAGCTTCAGACTCGCTGAGATTCACCTTGCTGGTTGACCTCATTTTGCTTACCCAGTGCCTTCTGCTTTTGCCCTGATACGGCTCTTGTCTCTTGCCACTTTCACATCTTTCTGTTTTTCTCAGCCATGGTTAGCTGAACCATTTCACATCAGAACGCCTACAAGAGGAAAGCAACTCATGGCAGTAGCATATTGCGTGCAAACCGGAATAGTTTATGTCACCTACATGACCCAGGCCTTTCTACTTCCAAAGTCTTTACCTCATGTAATTTGCTTGTTGCTCTGATGGAGGCTGGTATGTACAGGCCTCAACAAATACATTTGATCATGTGTGAGCAGGGCTCAGAAACAGAGGACTCTGAAGAAAGGCTCCCGTGTATGGCAATTTGCTAAATAGCCAAGTTATCTATACTCTTCCTCTAATTTATGGCTCAACCTTAATGAATGCTTTCTTTCTTTTTTTTTTTTCTTCCCTTTTCCTCATTCAATAGGATATTAAATATATTTCTATGTATAAGATTTCCTTCAATAATAAAAGTTACTTTATATGCACAGACTCATTTTTAAGTCTCCTCTAAGAAGTCTTAAGGAACTAAAGGCCAAGTTCTTTGTTGTCTGTAGTCTTTAGATTTCCATAATAAAATGCATGATTGAGATGTTCTATTATACTGACCTTTAAATGCTTTTTAAAATAAAATCTTTCCAGGCTTCTTACAACGGAGTATAAGAAGTTCAGGTTGGGGTGAGAGTGAACTGAAATACAGAAAAGCTCGCAACAACATGCAGCATTCAGAGCTGCAGAAACACATCTGCACCCACATGCCTTAACTAATTGCTGCATGACTTAGAAATTATTCCTTCTAAGGCAAGTTCAGACAAAAAAATGGAAATGTTTAGTCTGTGCCAGCTTTGTAAATGCTCACTCCACAAAGGGACTTTACTGTGCCATATTGTATAGTCCTTGTAAGGGCTTAGCTCCACAGAATTCTTATACTGTGTTACAAGAATTCTTTTCTGCAGTAAATATTGTTATTGCTAATGTACAAGAAGCATCTTCAGTGCTGGGCCTTGTGTGGTAAAAATATTCTTGTCAGAAAAATTGTTGTTCAGAATATATGGAAGAGAATGCCTTTAAAACTTGGTCATGTTTCACTGTGGGAAACCTTCTAAAAGTAATGGTAGAAGTGCCAGTTCTGGAATTTTTTAATGTTAGAATATTTATCTTACCACTGTGGCAGTCTGCACAAAGGGGAATAGTGACATCTTTCATGTTGAAGGGTATTTTAGGCACTGGTACAAGCCAAGCAAATATGACACAGAGCCACTGGAAGACTGGTACCCTCCATGAGCAGCACGTGAAGGCTACTTAGGATTCCATAGGACTCGTAATATGCACAGTGCCCACCTACTCACATGTGGGGCAGCCCTAGAGGCTGTACAGGAAGCAAGAATAGCTTTAGGGCCACGGGACAGATGGCCACATAGGACGGTTTGATTTTTAACATTTGTGTTTTTTAGAGTAAAGTAAAAGCTGACAGGTTTATCTGTAAAGAAGACAGCTTTGTTTCCCATAGCAGACAGTACCTAAAAAAATCCTATATATTTTTTTTTTTAATTGGGTTTGGAATCAATGTGTTTAACCTATTCTGTTTGTGACCGGTCATGCCTGTGAGCTTGTTTGAAATTTTGCTTTATACTAGGTATAAAAGTTATTTCAGAGTTATTCTTGAATATTCCAGAGTCAGGCTGTTGTGACTGATTGTACAACTTTATCTCCTTTGCGTTCTATAGCTGAATATATTAAACACTAATTTGAAATATGCTTTTTATGAATATATTGTCACTTATATTTACTGTTCTAGTGAATATTCATGATAGTGTTTTCATTCCCTCCATGACTACTGGAAAGTAAGCACAAGAGGGATGCAAAAGTAATGCCAGTGATTTCATTTAATAGCTCTGATGGATATTTGTGTTTTCTTTTTTTTTTTCTTTTTCTTTCTTGCATGTGTTATTTACTTGTCTCCTCAGCAAACTGTATGAATAAATGGCACCACTATATATCTGCTTAAAATCTGTTGTTCTTCGAATACTGGGAAAGTAAAGAAAACTCATGTTTTCAAAGGTCATGAGGGTAATCCCAACAGCAGTTAGATAATCAGCAGATTAGCAATAATACAAAAAATATCCATATAGATTTCCTTAAGTAAGCCAGGTATAGGAAAGAACATAAGGCTGTCTTAAATCCTAACCTTTGAGTATTTTGGGGAGCAAGCCTTACATGTTAGTAGCATCTCTTATATTATTATTCATTACTTTGTCTTCACTGGAGACCCAAATTTACTGCTGATTCTCCAACACTGAAATTATCCCAGTGGGTTGGCCTAATTCTGCAGTGATATGCTAGATCTTAAGCAGTTGGTTTGGTTCATCATAAAGAAAGGGGGTAATTTACACTTCCATGTGATAAGACAGAAATTAGTCTTTTATGTCTTAACTTTTTGTGTGCAGCCTGCAGCTGCCAACAACAACCTCCATTTCAAAACCCAGAACCACTAATGCAGGCTAAATCTGATTCAAAAGCCATTGTGTTTGTGTTTTAATTAACAGTTTAGAGGAATATATTATTGTCTTCTCCTAAAAGCTGAACAGTTCCTCTCCCCAGAACATAGCCTGTAGTATTAAGCAGCAGCAGACTTAATTGAGAAAGGAAGAAGCATTTGCACTAGCCAAATAGTTTGTCTGTTACATCATAGCAATTACAGACAGTCTACCTCCTGCCATGTTACATGTCATTCAAAAATGCCAGACTGCATCGCAGCCTTTGATATCTGGAAATACGTATATATATTTACAGGAATAATCTTTCTTTCTTTCTTTCTTTCTTTCTTTCTTTCTTTCTTTCTTTCTTTCTTTCTTTCTTTCTTTCTTTCTTTCTTTCTTTCTTTCTTTCTTTCTTTCTTTCTTTCTTTCTTTCTTTTCTTTCTTTTCTTTCTTTCCTTCCTTCTTTCCTTCCTTCTTTCCTTCTTTCCTTCTTTCCTTCTTTCCTTCTCTCTTTCTCTCTTTCCTTCCTTCCTTCCTTTCTTCCTTCCTTCCTTCCTTCATAGCCCCTGTTGCTTTAAGTAAAGAAAAAGATTAAACACATCAAATAATAAAAAGGAGATTAGAAACTTTCTGATCTCTTTATATACTGAAATAAAGGATGAGCCAGCACATGATGCACAGTCCTTCATATGTAAAATGAAATGAAAAATAAATGAAGTGCCTTTAGGAAAAAAATAAAGAGTTTCAGTTTGAGAACAGTTAGATAAATAAGTCACTGCAAATGAAATAACCTTTCCATCAAAATTTCAGGTGAGAATATTGCTATTGTTATAGAATGTTTTCAATAGAATTCAATAGACACCAGAAGGACTTCTCTTTCTGTGTCTCTTCAGCAGATTGCAGTAATGACAGTCCAGTTCTCAGTGGAGATTTGTGCACTTTGCTGAATCCACCAGGCTGTTCTTATTCCCTGAAACTGTCTAGCTGTGGCAAGGAATGCTGTCAGCTTCTTCTGCCTCACCAACGGAACTGAGACCTGCCCTGGAAGAGCAAATCAAAGATGCTTCTCTGGGTATGGCGTCTGTTATATCCCTGTCACATCTAAAGGGAGAACTGTTTTATTCTAGCTCCTCCTCAAGAGTTACAAATAGTTAAAGAAAAGGAGGGGAAGCCATATAATCTGATGGGGGGAATATGTGTGTGAACTTGTCAGTCTCAGTAACTACAATGACAGGCAATGAGTGTTTCTCAGCATCGCATAGTTCTGCCAGTTGTTCCATCTCTGCCTTTGAAGTCTTTATACTTCAGCCGTGGATCTCTAGGAAGAAACGTTCAGTTCAGCTGCACTGAATTACAACTTTGAAGTGTGCAAGTGTCACTGATAAGTTACATGATAGCAACAAATTCTACTTTTCATGCTACCAAATGTCAGACTGAATTTAGGCACAGGATAAAAGGCTTCACATTATTCCCCGCATTGCTTCATCTAGAATATCCATTCTAGGTTTATTAGAGTCTCCTAAATATCCAAAAAACAGTGTAAACTCTTTATAAATTTCCAAAGGAAAGTGGATTTTTCTTTAGCATGCTTCATCCACTAGAACATTTATTTTGTTAATTCTGGAAAGTAAACACAAAACTGTATTTAGAGTATTCCATTTACCAAGAAATGGTAATGGAAAAGAGTACCAGTAGAATGACATCAGCACTGAAAGTGGAAATGGAAACTCAATTCAAAAAATATAATCTAGCTGAATCGCAAAAGGCAAAAAGTTGGATAATGGAATTGCTCAAACAAAATGGGAGTCTTGGCATAATGCCTTGTGATATCATAATTAAGACTTCACTTGAAACATAAGAAAATAGTCAACAATGGCCTGTGATAATATTCGGTAGGGCCATTAAGCTTGCTGTTCAGTCTTCAGACCAAATTTAGAAGTCCAATTTGCTGGAAGTAATGATCCCAGAAAGTAGTGATGGATGGGAGCTGTGACAGTTTGGGCCAGTTTGCTGACCAAAGACACAATTGTCTCTACATCTGCTGGGTTTCTGTGCTGAGTGCATTGGGAAACAGTAGAGTAAGTAAGTCAGAAAAGAAAAATGTGCCAGTTGGGAGCACTGAAGTATTCAAAATCACTGTCTTATTATCTCATTCCTTCAAGACGGCACCTTATCCTATGAACCTTTCAGGAAAACAGTATAGACTCCACAAGTTGCTCCTTTCTCCTGCACTGGAGAGTAACTGCAGGTGACCTCTGCCTCCAGAGTGCTGTTCATTAAAAAACAAAGTCATCAGGAATTTGAAGAGTATTTTTTTTAATCTCCTGAATAAAAAGGACTCGAGTTATTCAGCAATATGACAATTAATCTTTTTATCCCACCCAGTACTTATTTCAACCATGTATTGAAGCAGATTGATTCAGATGCCCTTTAGCATTTAGGATCACTGAGGAAATAAAGGCCTGGATTCCCACTCCTGGGGTTGGTAAGCCCAGGCAGTTCCAAACACTTAAAATGACTTCCGAATAGCCCCCTATTTTACAATCAAAAAGTTTCAAGCTTTCTTTGTGGTCTTCTTTTTCTGGAAGAACAGTTTTTTCCTTTAAAATCTCTTTATAACCTTCTACTTTTTAAATAAGCAATAAAGATGCATTTCTGCCTGCTATTTTGAATATTATTTTTGAATGTCATTCTAAGAGTTTTTCTGTGCCACATAACACCAAAGGAGGAGGATACTAGGCTTTGTTTTCATTACTTCACTTGAAGTAATGTCATATTACCTTTTGTTTCTTCCTTTGCCTTCTGTTCTTTTAATCAGCTGAAGTTAATCACTTGCTCCTTACCATGGTGCTTCATATGCCAACAACAGATAAAGTAATGAAAATCAAATTTGATCACGCTGAAACTTATGAAAAATCCGCTAATGGATATGGAACAAACTTTTGCAGAAATCAGGAGCGTTGCAAAAAGGTAAGGAGGAGAATGTTAAAAATTACTGACTGAATAAGCTGAGATGTCACAACAGGACCAATGGGAAAAGAAGGTCCTTCAAAATGCAGTTCTTAAAGAGGCTGAAGGTAAATTAACAGACTGCATGGTGCTGAGACAGACATGATTTTAACATGAAAACATGAGAGTATAACAGCAGCCACTGTAAAAAAGCAGAGTTAAAAGTAAATATGGGTTGTTCTTCTTTTCTGTTGCTCTTCTTGGAACAGTTCCACTTAATATAAAATATTGAATACTCATTGGACCAGAAAGAAGTAGTGAGAGGAGGAACTGTACCACCCAGCAGTTAGAGTACTCATTTGAGAAGAATGATGTTCAAATAGCTGCTCCAGAAAACATTCAATTATTTATACAATCAGAAGAACTCAGGATAACTTCAGTCACAACCTGTCAGATAAGCTTAGAAATTAGAACAGTCACTGGTGAGAGGGGTGACCAGAGTCTTGCCACTAAATAATGTATATCAAGGGCTTAAAACAGTCTTTTGCATCCCTAATGAGATCCCTAATTATTAGGCTGCTTTGAATTACTCTGTTCCTCTTACTCCTTTTTTTCACTAAAGATTTTCATATGTATCTTGATTTTGTCCTGATGTGAAATGAGGATAGTTACTAGAATATTTTTACAGTGGAGCAGCAAATGAACTTTCTTAAACTAGCTATTTGGTATTTCAATCTCTCTCTCTCTAGCTACTTGTTATTTCAGTCTCTCTCTCTAGCTTTTCTTTTTGTCTGAGAGATTCAATTTTGTCAGAAAATTCACTGAACATGAGAAATGTTTCCAGCATGTCGTGAATCATGATGATGAATAGGCATCTTTGGACAAAAGAAATATATATTCTTTATCTGCTTTAGGTTGAACACATGAGCATAATTCTGAGGTAGGCTACTGTGTTTTTAGCATAACAGTAGTATGCAGGGATTGATCACCTGAAGGAATAAACTAGAAAGTGTCGTGGGGGAATAACTGCTTTCTGCAACCAGTAGAGTACTTCAATCCAAACTTTAGCTTCATTTCTGTTAAAAAACCTTATCTCTTGCTGGTTTATACAGAGTAGATTACAGTTTGTAATGCCAAAGAGAAGTCAAGAGGTCAGACTCATCTTTTGTATTTGCTATTGTACTAACTTGGTCTGTTAATAGTGGAAAGATATTAAGTAAATGAGAAATGTCCTAATCAGAGAGAAGCAAAAGAGTACTTTACAAAACACGTGGCTGTCGCTGTGTAGGAATGTGACTGGAGCATGGAGTGGTGTAGCATGACTTTGACAGAGTGGATTAAGTAGAACACACACCAATAATGAGTTTTTTCTTTTTCTTTTTCTTTTTCTTTTTCTTTTTCTTTTTCTTTTTCTTTTTCTTTTTCTTTTTCTTTTTCTTTTTCTTTTTCTTTTTCTTTTTCTTTCTCTTTCTCCTTCTCTTTTCCTTTTCCTTTTCCTTTTCCTTTTCCTTTTCCTTTTCCTTTTCCTTTTCCTTTTCCTTTTCCTTTTCCTTTTCCTTTTCCTTTTCCTTTTCCTTTTCCTTTTCCTTTTCCTTTTCCTTTTCCTTTTCCTTTTCCTTTTCCTTTTCCTTTTCCTTTTCCTTTTCCTTTTCCTTTTCCTTTTCCTTTTCCTTTTCCTTTTCCTTTTCCTTTTCCTTTTCCTTTTCCTTTTCCTTTTCCTTTTCCTTTTCCTTTTCCTTTTCCTTTTCCTTTTCCTTTTCCTTTTCCTTTTCCTTTTCCTTTTCCTTTTCCTTTTCCTTTTCCTTTTCCTTTTCCTTTTCCTTTTCCTTTTCCTTTTCCTTTTCCTTTTCCTTTTCCTTTTCCTTTTCCTTTTCCTTTTCCTTTTCCTTTTCCTTTTCCTTTTCCTTTTCCTTTTCCTTTTCCTTTTCCTTTTCCTTTTCCTTTTCCTTTTCCTTTTCCTTTTCCTTTTCCTTTTCCTTTTCCTTTTCCTTTTCCTTTTCCTTTTCCTTTTCCTTTTCCTTTTCCTTTTCCTTTTCCTTTTCCTTTTCCTTTTTCTTTTCCTTTTTCCTTTTCCTTTTCCTTTTCCTTTTTCCAGTTTACTAGATGCATTTTCAATCAATCCATTCTGATGCTTGCCAGTACAATGAATACCAAACAACTTCATACATTTTTAGGGGGACTAATTCACTTCTTATGCAACATCCTTCCTTACTATGCTTCCCCTGAAAAATTCCATCAGGAAGGCAATGTCACAGCAGTAAAAATGACTAAACAGCACACATTATATTACAAATAGTTTTGACCTTCTGTACTTCAAATATGACCTGATTTCAGGTCATTTTTGCAATTTGCTTTAAAGCATTCTGATCAGTTTTAGTTGTAATTCTTTACCACAATGTCTCTGAAGTCTTCATGAATCCCATCCATAGTCTATTGCTGAATCCAAACAGAAGCACCATAACCTAAGTTTTGTAGCATGGAGGCTGCTGGTAAAGGCAACCCTAAGGTATACATTTACTTATGGTGCTAACGAATTGGCATATTCAATATTTTTATAGAAGAGTATGCTGGTTTTAAAACTACTGGCAACCACAAGAAAAATTTTGAGAAAAAAGAGAAAAATCAGTGTGAACTGAAAGTTTGACATTACCTCTCTGAATCCAGTGTTTGGACATCCAGAGTTACTGCAACAGCTACCACATACAGTATGGGATGCCATTCAAAATCTATAGTGTGACACTAGTTATAATTTTGTAGTTTCATAAGAAAAGATTTACTCATACATACAAATACTTCCAAAGAGGCTTTCATTAATATCAGATATGTTTTGTGATTCCAGCTACCTGTCAGTCAAGCAACCATTCACTCTATGACAGTCCATGTTCTCTTCTGGTAACATTCCACTGAAAATAATCCACTAGATATGTGTATAAATATAAACATATATATCTACATATGTATGTATAATATATATATGTATTACATTTACATATATACACTTGTAAAACTGAAATGTTGATTAAATAAATTTTATGCTTCTCAGTCTGGCCTTCAGAGGTAATTCTTTTGTCTGAAAGATTCATTTTTGTCAGAAAATTCACTGAACGTGAAAAACTTTTCCAGCATGTTGTGAATCATGATGATGAATAGACATCTTTGGACAAAAGAAATATATATTCCTTATCTGCTTTAGGTTGAATGCTGATGACACATGAGCATAATTCCAAGGTAGGCTAGTTCCTTAAGCAAAGTAAGATGAATTTTAGCAGGCTTTGCTAAAGTAAATACATCAATCTGTCAACGTGTTTTGTGACTTTTCTTCATTTCATGCTTTTGTTTTGGACTGGTTGTCCAAACCTTAACTACCTTTGTCTGCAAACACAGCTAGGGGATAATTCACCCCAGGAACAATTTCCAGAAAGGCAGTGTGGATAAGACAAGCTCAGCTTTGGTCTCCTTCACGTTCTACAGTCCATCAGTACTACCCAAGCTGTCCTTGCTGTCACAAACACTATGACATGATCCCAAGTGACACTAGAACATGCAACATGTAGTTTGTGTAACCAACTAGAAGAAGTTTTGAAGCTTTGGTGGCGTGTGACACATCTTCTTCATGTCAGACATCTCTTCTCATTTTTACGTCATATGCTCTGATGGCGACCTTCAGCTATGTGCCCTCCAATTCTGAGTTCCTTCTCACTTTTAAATAATTAAAAGCTCCTGATGGGTCTTATGGATCTTAGCAATGTCTTACTTGTAAAGCACTCTCAATAGGGACCCTATCTTTCCTCTTTTGCTGGTCACAGTTTGGTGCTGTGCTTTCATTAAATTACAGCTACTGTTCCTTGAATCCTCAGGCTTTCTATCAAAAGATACTATCTATCAATATCCAGAGTTTGCAGAAGTCTTCTTTTCTGTAGGACATTATCCCTCTTTGATGTTTCCATTTCTTAAAATAACACATAATTTCTCATTGAACTTGTACAAATTACCTTCCACCTTTAGGTACTTGATCAATTCTTTTTTTCTTCTTTAATACTTTTCTTTTGTTTTATCCAGCTATCTCTTGTCACATTTGTTTTAGAATGATGTAGCACTAGACTTACTAGATCTCTCCCATGATAGAACCCTGCCATGATATTATTTTTCTTTCGTCATACATTTTTTAAGCCTCATCTTACAGTTTGTTCTTCTGCATTCCCTTGATGTCAATTCTGCCATGGATTTGGCTGCATGTTAAGTTTCTCATTGCTTCTCTTTATTTCTTATATTTCTAACATCTATAGGGGCATCAGAATGTGATCCCACAAGTCTTATCCCTATCTCCCATATGGCCTTCTTGCTGCTTTCTCTTTTCCTCTACATTCTCTGACTGGGCTAATTCTCTGACTAGTCTATAACTGTATTTTTCTTTCTTGTAGTCTTTTATCACCTGCCTGTATCAAATTTTAAAACCTTCTTGCCAAGGCTGAGAATCTGGTCATTTCTCTTCCTTTCTTTGGGAGGTTAACCCTACTTTTTGCTGCAGTTCTTCCTTCCTGGGATGTTCTTTGTCAAAGAGGCTAAAGCTTTCCAGTTGACACAAGGTGCAAAACAGTATGCTTCTTCCCAGAATGTGTTTGTCCCTGCCTGACCTTTACTCTTGTGTTTATTTCTACCTTTACTGCTCTAGCAGAATTTCCAGGATCTTGAAGTCACTTCTGACCTGTTATGGGTCACCACTATAGGACCACTTCCACCTAAAGATAGTTTAGCATTTTGTAAATTCAAAGTTTTCTTCTTGTTATAAAAATGAAAGTCTTTAGCATACCAAATTCTATATACTGAAGCATAATGTCTACCTAAGAGCAATAACACTTTCTCTCCCCAGAAGTTTGGTATAAGACGTTAGGAAAAATAAGAGTGGACATAAATCTGTTTTCACAAAGTCTTGTTGTTTCACAGAACAAACGCAGATTTGAAAGTATTGTGTAGATTTTTAGATTTTTACTGCATATAACTATCTGTATTCTGAAAAATGTGCATTGCTTTTGCAGTATAACTTTTTTAAGCTTTTCCAAAATGCCTTTCCCAGACTTTGTTTTTCTTCAGTGAATCAAAACGGATATTTCCAGTATATGTAGCAAAGAAGCTAAATGTCATGTTAAGACACCCTGCTGATGTTACACTTAGCATGAAGTGGGATTTCTTACAGTTTGGTCAAATATTTGAAATAGAACTTGTTCATTCTTTAAATATTCATCTTCTGGAAAGACATTTTTTTTGCCAGAGGAAATCACAAACAAGAATACGAGCATGCTTTATTGGTCTCAACAGGTTTCAGTGTGAGATTTTCAGAGTGTTTTACATATGTTAATGACTTGAGCTTCACACCACTCCTTTGGGAAAAGACGGCATTATCCCACTTAGCAGTGCAGGAAATGAAGGAACATGTGTGAGTTATTTAAAGGTATTAGGTGTCAATCTACATGATGAAGTGCTGAAATACTGAAGAAAAAGTCTGGCTTATTGAACCTTGACGATTTAGTCAAGCACATACAGGAATGATGTGGCCTCAGCAGGAACCCAGAACCTCTAATTCCCAGGGCTCTTGTCATAATCTTCCTTCCAGCACTATCAGTACAGTGTGCAGCTGGTGCAGGTAAGGAACCCTGGGGCTTTTAATGTCTATATCCAACAGAGCAAGACTTGAAAAGAAAGTTCAGATTGAATAGCAGGTTCTTGCTTAAGCCATGCCACAGGGATCGACACTGGTGGAAATAACATCAAATTCTTTTTCTACTGACAAGAATCTTGTTTCTATCTGTAATGCATTTTAAAGAAAATGAAAAAAATCTGGCTTTTGTGAGAGAAGGAGGAAAACAGACAGACAGACAAATTCTATTTGCCTTTTTAACTCCCTCGCATGAAATGCAAACTGTGACTTCACCTTTTGTGGGCTTGCAAAGGCTAGCTGTTTCAACTGTAATAGCTGCTTTAAACTTTTCTAAACCTATTCTTCAGAAAAGGAAAATTGAATGCTTTACTCTTTTCTGTGATTTGGGGGAGGAATAAGAAGAAAAAATAACTAGATGAAAACTACTCTTTAAACAATTACAGAGATTTATGTAAACTAACAATGATAAAGTAAACTCACCTAAATATTTCTCAAACGAACCTGGAAGCCAAGCTACGTGAGATTAAATGCTTATGCAAGTCTTCTCTTTACTTAAAAACTGAAATAAATCCTTGTATTAGTTATGCTGATACCTGATAACAAAAGAAAAAATGATATCAAAACACAAATTCTTCTAAAGCTATTATGCTCTGCACCTCACTGACTCAACATGGGTGAAGTTTGGGCAGGGCTGTCCACATGCTGTTCTGCGGACAAATTGCTCAGCCCAGATAAGCTTCTGCTGAAAAGCAGATTTATAACCATTCAGATCTTGTATCAATTTGCTGGCTGGATCTCCTAGCCCACACCAAAGCCCTGATGAAATGCTAAGGCTCTCACTAACTTCTGCAGCTGCAAATCCAGCCAGCTAAGCATTATCAAATCATGGACCCTCCCAATGAGGTGGTCAAGTGTAAGAAGACTGAGATCTTGGAGACACATGGATGTTTAGATTTCTTCTCCTCAGCAGCCTTTTATGTGGAGTACTCTGATGGTTTTAAAATGCTAAGCTTTGAATGCTTAGCTTCTCTGATAAAAAGTAGGGAGTTGAATCTAGGTTTCCACATGCAATAATCTACAGGTTGTTGTCTATTCTTGAGAGGGTCTTTCTCAATCTTATCTTTGGAGCTGTTCTGCTTTATAAATAATTAAATATTCAGTGAAGCAGAGACTGGAATCTCTTGTTCCCACCTCAGTGCCCTAACCACTGAGCCTGAAAGTCCTTGTCTCCTTTTCTTTGGCCCAAAGAATATTTAATTATTATCCCAAGTGGAGTAATGCCAACAGATTAAGATGGCTTTTCTATGATACCCAATAGCCTAGTGGGTGGGATGCACTCCTGGGATGTTTCTTGTGTCTGTTCCACTCAGCGGCTTGGAAAACAAGTTTCTGACCTGCCAGCAGATTATCTGTTGGTAGAGTAGGTCCCTCCATGCCTGTATTTTGCTTGAGCTTGAACACAGGACTCATGGGAGGAGTCCTACTGGAGTCAAAAGGAAGCATGTCTGTAAATGTTTCATGTTAAGGCCTCAACCACTATTTTAATTAGCAATGTAGAAATTGAAGTAGATATTATTCAATTCCAGATCACATGATATTGGGCTTATAAAAAAGCAAGAACACTCCAAGGTTTTATAAGTACTATAAAGAACTCCAAAAGAGACAAGAAACAAAGGTGAGGCCCAAGACTGGTACTATAGAAGTGATGGGAACTACAGCTGGGAAATCAATGCTGCCCAGAACTCTTTAAGAGAAAAGAAGATCTTCAAAATCAGTAACTTTGAAAAACACAGGAAAGTAATGAGGGACAGCAAGCTAACTGGAAATTTTCAGTGCAGAGGTCACAGGAGGAAACCAGAGCATTTCCTGTTGCAACGTGCCTTACCCTTACTGTATCCTTTGGGACGTTCACTGCAGGGCCTGCTCCCTCCTCATAGCCCTGGTGGCACGCAACGCGGTCAGGGCCCAAAAGTGCACTAATGTCACCTTGTGAGGGACCTTGTGGCCGACTCTTAGTAGGGTGCTATGGTGTGTGGAAGCTCACCAGACCCTTTTCTGCTGGGGCAGCTGTGCTCGGTGCCCGTTGTGCCCAAGGCAGGCCCTAGGCAGGCAGGACAGCCCTGTCCAGGCCTGTATACTAAAGTACTTCTTGTTGTGGCGGTGGGATGTGTAATAAGGCATGGATTTTAAGTTTCCCACTTTGAGATCAGTCCTTAAGGGGTGTATGTGCTTGTGTGAGCACTCTTCCTCTTTGCTTGCACAGGAAATGTAGCTGGACGTTGTGTTTAATTTCCCAGCATTGCTGTCTTCAGGGACTAACGCCGTATACCAGCCAACATCNTGTTGACTGGAATCACAGCTTGTGGTTGAGTGAAGCTCAAGATTGTTATGTTGCAGTGTTTTTAACAGAGCTGACAACCGTACACTAAAATCAGAGCATTACTGTGAAAATTACATCTCAAATATTTGAAATGTGTACATGTAGGGGAGATATTTGCTATTACAACAAGGTCTCTAGGGTTGATGTTAACCCTTGTGGATTGTTTTAGTAATGTCCCCTTTGTCCCCTTTCCTCCAGTAAAAACTTTTTTTTTTTTTTTCTTTTTTTTTTTTCGGCAACACAGTGTGTTAAGTTTCTACCTTCAGAAACAGAATTAAGTGGATAGCTGACCCTATCCTGGATTAGGATGTCTAGATACTTTCAAACAGTATTAGACCATATGTATACCAGCATTTTTACTTGACTGTAAAATCCAATAGTGCACTATCGTTATGTTTCATTATACAGGTAGAAGTGGAAGCTGTTGCTGAACTAGATCTCTTGTTAATTTAAACTAAATTCAAGACCTGGCAGGGAAAAATGTTTCTTGAACAGATAGAAAATTCCTAGGAAAAATGAAAAGAATGAAAAATTTTAAATGCTGGACAATGTTCTTTTAATCAATATGTATAACTTTTATAACCTGACAAACTGTTGGCATGCTTAATTTGGATTAGCCAACATGCGTAAATATATCAACCTTTTCAAATCTGCGTTTGTTAGACCTAATATGACTGTAACTTAGTAACAAAATAGATTGTATAAATGGTTTTACCATGCCTGGTCTTGCCTTTTTCATTGAAATGTCCTTTGCTGCTCTTTTATTTCAGTTCTCATTATTTATTTTTAGCTACTTTTAGCTAACTCTTTTTAGGTTTTGCTTATTTCTAGAAACGTAGGCAATAATGTACCCTTGCTTCATCTGTGTCTGTACCTGAAATCTGATATTACAAAAAAGTTATTTAATCAAGAGTATTAGCATAGAATAAGAAAACCACATGATAAATACTTGTGTTGACATTTAGACATCCACCCAAGCCCATTATTTTCTGCTCTCCCTCGGGTATGAGAGCTCAGTGGAGGTGGCAGTGAGAGTAACCACAGCAGCCCTGGAGGATTTGAGGGCAGAGTGATCTTACCAACAACTTTTTGGTCACAAAAGCTCTCAACACTTCTCAAAAAATTTACATTTAGGGAGGAACATGCTAGTTGTATCATGAGGAGTCATACAAGTCTCATAAGCGGCAAAACCTGGTTGGGTTGTACTAGTTTAGGTTGCTAAAATCCCAGTAAACCAGAACAGCACTCAAGTCTTTTTGCCTGCTTATCGCTGATGAAGGGGACAGTGTTCAGCCCAATGTAGATGAGGGTAGATCTGTTGTTCTGCCCTGTAACTTCCCACCCCACGGGATTCTGCACAAACCATACAGAGTCCGGCTGCCTGTTGTCAGCACAGACATGAATACTGAAACCAGCCCGTCTTTCTTCTCTACAGTATGTCCTTAAAGGAATGAGAAAAACAATAAAAGTAGGTATTAACATTAATTGTGACTGAAAACTAGTAAAGCAAGATATACTGCACATGGAGATGACAAGATGAAAGCTTTGTTTACACAAGATAAATTTGCTTTCCTGGTACCTGTGGTTCCTCTGTGGTAGCTTGTGCTACCACTGTCCAGAGTGAGGGAGGAACTAAGATCTCCAAACACAGTGAAATTATGTGGGGAAAAGTTAGTTTGTTAGTGTTAGGTCATAGGTTGGACTAGGTGATCTTGAAGGTCTCTTCCAACCTGGAGGATTCTGTGATTCTGTGAAAAGTGATCATCTTGTTTTGTAGTTCCTTTAAGTCTGAAAGTCTGAGAAGCATGCAATACGTCAAGGACAGGAATAGGGATAAGCTGCTGTATTACTGCACAGGGAAAAGAAATGAATAGGAGACAAATAATTCAAAGCAAAAGTGTTAACTGTCTTCAGTTATGGTGTGTGCTAATGAAAACATGATTTATACTCCTCTGCTCAGAGTAGTTTCAAATTTGAGTCCATTTAGCAACTACCAGCTATAGGGTTTAACTTTACAAAACCTCTTTGCGTAAGCTCCACTAATAATACTAATTAAACATAGTTTTCTACCGAGTTCCACCTTCATGAAGTAGGATGCAAGATACTAACACAGAACACAGAAAATGCTTTGCCTCCAACATCTGCTCTTTTTTTTTGTTTTCTTTTGGTTTGTTTTGTTTTTGCATAGGATCCATTATGGGGGATTAATTAGTTAGAATTTAGCAATAGATTGTAAAAGAAAATGTTTTCCTTTGACAATTTCAATTAGAGACCTGCTCACATTGAAGTATAAACTTGTCTATGGTGGAAAATAATATCAGCTTGGATGACTCACTCTTTTTCCTTCTTATAGCAAACAAAATATATAGCATTTAAGAAGTTGAATTGCCTTAGGGTTTAAGTCTTCTGCTTACTGAAGTTTTCCAAAGGAAAGTGTAAAGTAATCTATCTTATTTTATGACATTATAATAAGCTGGATTTTCAGTTATTTTAGGGAGTGCACAAGTCTTGACAATTAGAACTAATGATTGTCTGACATTAGAGCATTTCGTTTATCTCCACACTACAAATCTCACAGTATATGTGAGATTATTTATATAAATATCTCCTATCAGTAAAGTTAAACTAGAAAAGACTTGAAATTTTGAAATAATTTTTTTAATTTTAGTTTTGTTTTGTTTTGTTTAGTTTAGTTTATTTCATTACCCCTGCCTAATCTATCCTGAAAGGTAGATTAGACTGCTGTTAGAGTAAGATCTTAGGAAGACAACATTGCATATTAATAGTGTTTTAATGGTTCATCCATTTGGGAATTTCTTTGAAATTCTGCCCTTGTCTACTACACAGGCAGCCCTACTGACTGCTAAACATGAATAGTTATGGTAATGCAGCAGTTGGCTTTTTGACCATACGAGGTAAACCTGGAAGGATATTCCTGGAACTGCAGTTAACCGTGAAATAGACTCTTTGTCCAGAAAGACAAACTTCACACTTGAATTGTTGACAGGTCACAACCCGCCTAGCTCCCAAACATTTCATAACAAAAGTAAGATATTGTACAAACCCTGTGTGAAAAATTGCTGGCATGTGTTTTATATCTAATGCATATGCGCTGTGCTACCACTGAGAAACAGCCTGACCTCAAAACATGAGATCTCAAAAAAACCAACTGTTAACTTAATGACATGTGCTTTACATGCCACTGTAGGAGCAGTGTCTATGCCTTTTGGCACTCTCCATTAAAATTCCTCTGTGAAAGCAGAAGTAAGGGGATTTCCTTCCTTCTGAAGGAGCTGGTGCTTTGATGAATGGTGCTATATCATTCATGTCAACAACAGCTCATCCTGAAGGATCAGGTGAAGAGAATTGTTTTACTTTAGTTTTTACTTTACATCTAATGCCAGGGTCTTTTAAACATCCGGAATTAAACTACCTACAGGCTCCCAGTGAACATTTCCTTCCTCTTTTTCTGGTTTATCTAAAACCCTAGAGCAAATGCTAATGAGGAATGTGCTAGTTCATTTCAAAATACCCTTTTTTTCAAGGAAAAGTCTATGGTTGATGAGAATCTATTTCCAGTTATGACTCTTTCTGTTCTTATCAAAGGCGATGGGAGGTACGAACAAAAAGGGTAGGGTTTGGCTCTAGATTGGTAATGTTACTGCCATCAGGCTGCCTGTTGAGGTCCTATGTGATAGACCTCTGAGATCTGAATAATATGTGACAGTTCAGCATTGTGATCCATCTGCCAAACCTAGTGGGCTGGAGGGGGGCACCACTTTCATGAAGCACGCATATGTGCAGAAGCCCAGAGTCGTGGGTGCTGCTGCTTTAGTGTTGCTCATAGCTTTAGTTGCTCGTGAAGGTTAAGGGAAGTGAATGGAGCAACTCCCCTGGATCCACAGTGAAGGTCCTGGGAATTTTGTCAGGATTAAATGTATTTTTCTGAAATGTGTATTCTGATTGATACAAAAGACTCTTTCAGTCGGGTTTTATATTCCTGGATCAGTCTCTTAATTTTTTCTGTTCTTCCTTGTGTGTTGTTTCTGCAGTGCCACTTGAAGTCTATCACTTTTGGTGAGGTTTAATTTCCAATACCAGCACTGGAAAACATTTCTCCATCAAACTGAACTTTACTCTTTTCATTTTCCCCCACCTCATTGGAAACTTTCGTGAAAATGCGCCTGACTGAGATTGCCACTACTGTTCCCTTCTTTTGTTTGGGGATTAATGGTCTGTAACTGCTGATGCTAGTCATGGGTGAATATACTTACTACAGCCCTTCCTTATTTTATGCAAACTGCATGACACAGAATGGAGCAAATAGGCAGTAATGTATGTGTAGGTTTCTAAATCAAACATAGACATGGTCCTTTAAGTCATAAAATACTGAATACATTATATTTTGCTTCCAATACTTGGGTGGTGTTTTCTTAGGCTTATGTGAAAACCCTAGCTGTCTGTGCCTGTTGTAGGTAAGGTTACCTAGCAGTATTCATTTTATGACCTTGATGCCTTGTATAACTGTAGAGCATGGTCAATTTTTGCAATCTCTTCTCTGTTTATCCTAGCAGTTTGGGTATTACTTGTATGTTCGTTATGTTTTTTGTGTGTAGTAGAGACTGGAGTCACACGCTGGGAACTGTGATTTTTTTATATATATATATATATTATTTGCTATGCAAATATTGGGAGCTTTAAAGAAGGGTGCAGTAGGGTGTATACGTGTAAGTCTCCAACTGTTTCTGTGTAGAAGGATCATTTCCTGAAACAGGAATGTGCATAGTATTATTTAGATATAATTTATTTGTGTATGTAAATCATGCTTTTGTCAGGATTTTAGCATATGAAATCAAACTGTTTTTTCCTACCTAGGAAAAGCTATTGATTAGCTTTGTCCTGGACTTTTGTAGTGTGTTGGCCAGCCAATCTGAGGTATATTCAATTTTTAAATCCTCTTTAAGAATTATAGGACCTACTAAAGATTTATTGCCATAAACGAGAAACAGTCATTCATAGATCAAAATAAATGTTAGGACTAATGTGACATTTGAAGGTGTTACATTGTGTTAAATATTAAATGATGGTTCAAATCCTAGTGGCTGACTGGTTTTAAGACTTTTTTCTTGAAGGTCACACAGGATGTGATGTAGATATAAATGCTGCAATCAAGGTAAAAGCTGGTCTACACTCTATTTCTCTTTTCTTTGCTGAAAGTAGGTTTAGAATAGATTCAGATAAGCTGGAGCAGATTTCTGCTTGGGTGCTCTTTTTCACATTTAGATTGTGTTGATTCCACCTGACCTAGAAATATTTGAAATAAGCAAAATTAATTCAAAACAGCTATAAATCCACACAAGGAAAACTATGAAATCAGTATGGCTAAACAAACAGTTTTCCTGGTATAGAAATGTAAAGTGAGTGGAGCATACTGACCTTTTGTGGACAATTTGTACAAGCATGAAGGCAAAGCACTGACAACCAGGCCGACTATACTCAATGATTTTTCCCTGCTCCTGTGAAGTGAGTATTTCCTCTCTGTGCATTTGTGTATATATGTTATATTTGCATACAATACATACTACTGTGTTCCTGTCTGAGAGAGCTAAGTAACTTCATTGGGAGTGAAAAATTCATCTTATTACAGACTAATTCAAATAAAGCATGGTTTTGAAAGCTTCATTATAAAATGAAACAAAAGTAGTAAATTTTGGAAAGAGGCACAAATGCTTTAAGTTTTGTCTTAGGAAAATTTAATAATCTGAAACTTAGATATATTTTGCAGTTCCAAGGTTGAAACACCCAGACAAGCTCTGAATTGTTTCCTCCTATAGTAAATAGAGAATGGCCAGGAAACACATTGCAAAATAAATTTTCAGATCTGTACTGCTTAGATATATCAGGCTATTTAGCATAGTAGGATTTAATTTTAAATACAAGCTGGTAAGAAGATTATTTTCTCAGTAGTGCTGTCACAGATGCATAATGAGAGCTTCTGATAGCTAAAAGGAGCAAAAATGCATTTGACTGGTTGCTGCAGCTTTTTTAGTTCTATCATTTGTTTTCAAACTGCCAGATATTGAAACCACTTAGGTGGTAGTGGGTGAACAGCACCTTTGGATTTCACTGGATTAGTGATGATGCATTATTGCTTTTGTCTCAAAGTTAGTATTTTTTGTAGCATTCAGACTGAAAAAAAATAAATGTTTGCCTTACTATAAGAGCGTGAAAGTCTGGCACCAAAAGAGTAAGAAGAAAAGAGCAAGGTCATTTGTGAATGGTGTCATGGAATCAGATACATGAAGAAAGAAATGGAAAACTGAAGAAAACTTTATTACTAATACTTTCATACTCTTGTTTATTAAATGAGAAAGTGGGCCTTTCAATTCTCTCTCCTTTCTACATCACATCTATTTTTGATATTGTTTTCCATAGCAAAACTATCAGTTTTCTTTCTCTGATGGCAATAGGTTATTTTCTAATCTGATTTTTAAGGAAAAAGTAATCACAACTTTTGCCTATGCAAGTAAGTTTTGATTGTGTTGACAAGTTTCAGCCAGAGGTTTAAGTCACAAGGACACTAAATGCATAGAAGTTGAATTAATAGGCAGTTAGATGTAGCTGGAGACTATTTCACTGTCCTTTCCACACCCTGTACTACTTCTCGTTAAGAAAGGAGAGGCTTCAGGCTTTGCTGGATACCAGAGGACACACCTGTGATAAAAGACATCAATCCCCAAACAAAATTCTTTCCTTGTTTTTACAAACCTTATTCTGAAGGTACAAAAACTACTCTAGTAAAGCTACCCATATACATAGCTTACTTGTTATGTTTTTTTTTTTCAGAGATTTTTATGCCAATTTTTTTTTTTTTTTTGCATTATCAGTAAACAGATGCATCAGTGAAAAATCATATGTTGAAAATGGAGCATGGGATCAGTCATATAAGAGATTCTTAAATTACAAATTATTTATATGATGACTCCAAATACCAAGCTATGTTTTTAAGTTAATGTGCATTGTTATATATAGTTAAAACTGTCATCCATTTTGCCAAGACTACTTAAAACCTGTTTTACAGTGACACTGAGAAAAGTCGTGACATGTACTGCTTCTACAAATGATCTTACAGTAAATCACAGTTTGTACATGTATTCACCAATGCACCTGAATGCACGTCTATTATTTAGAGACCTTACACTTTTTTCATCCTTTGATTTTTCTTTTTTGGGGGGTGTGGGTCATTTCATTTGTTAATCGAGACTTTCACTTTGTAACAAGACATGTGTTCAAGTAATGTTGTACATAAAGACTTTTTGTTACGAGTTGTTTACTCGTAGTTCACAAAGCAATTGGCCTGAAGGGAAATCAAATAATTATAACACTGAAGATGTTTGTATGCTCAAAGTGAAAATTAATGATGCCTGATAACTGTTCAGTGAAAGTCCTGTTCAAAATACTAAGTGGAGAAAATCTGCTCAAATAACATGCACATTGCTGTTGAAACAGAAGCTAGTTTTACTACTGTGGAGATAACATTTTTTTTCTGCTGCATTACTGTTGACTCCAAAATATCTTCATAAAGTTGCCCCGGCTTTAGAACTGTGATCACCTTTGGGTTAAGGCATTGTCTGTTTCCATCCCAAGTAGCATCAGATTTATGATAGCTGGGGGTTCACACTGGGGTAACTTATGCAATCACTGGCCCTCGTTGTCCAAACTGTATTTCTTATGGATGTTGTTTCTTCAGAAGTACTTTGGCAGGACTGATATTGTGTGATCTTCTCAGTCTTAGTTCATTCTGGTGTATTACTGTAAAATGAAGTTAATGACCATATAAATTAAACGTGAGGCTGTAACACGTAATAGCTGAGGCCTGTGTGCACCTCCTGCTGCGTGGGACTGCTGCACGACTGAACTAAGCTGCCAAAGTTTGTAATGTCTTAGATTGCCAAAACCATATCTGCTAGAAATAGAGTTGGATTTCTTTGTGTAGTGGCCATCACATTGTCTCACATGAAGATTAAAGCAGTATCTTACTCACAGATTTGAGACATGGCCAGCACAGAAGATGTCCAGCATTCACTGATGAGGGAGTTATATCAGTTTCCATATTTACTTATATAGAAGTCACTGTGGGCTATGTTATTCCATTCAGAACACTGCTCAAAACTGAGAGGCTATATACATATGCTTGACTGGCATGTGTCATGGAGACAGACCATCCTAATGGGATTATTGTAGATTTCTGTAGTTCCAGTTATGAAAATGAAATACCTATGTCACTCCTACCTGTGCAAAACCCCATGGGCTCAACATTCCACCTGAGTTCCTCTCTTTGTAAGACGAATCCCTGACAAGGTGCTAATGCAGATTCTGATAACAGTTTCTCAAGACCAGCACTTTGCTGCACCACAGGTGATTAGTGCCTTGAGCCAGACACACTTGTTCACAGTGATTCAAACTTCTTTAATCGTTCACAGGAAAATCATGGCAGGGTCAGGAATTGCAGGCCACCAAATCCTCTTGCAGTTCTTGTGCTGAGATTGTGTCTACAATATACCACATCAAAATGTTTAATCCTGACACCTGTATATATAGAATGGAAGAATCCTGCTTGTCTGGTTTTGCTCTCTGCTAAGGGACAGTGTATTCTATCTTCTTTCTCTGAACTATTTCATGTTCTTCAGTTCCTCTTTTAGTTTTCTGTTTTTGTGTGTGTGAGTTTCAGTGAGGAATGCAGACTATAAAGGTAAAGCTGAAGGGCTGGTTCCTGTTCAAGGATGCTCCTGGAGGAGTCAGACACTTTCAGTTTATGAAGTTGTGTTATTTTCAAGCTTAGTCTGCAGACTTACTTCCTTGTGCCATGGAATACCAGCAGGTAAGGCAAGGCCTTGACATAAAATGGCTGTGAGAGCTCCTGCAGGCTCAGCCTGCAGTTTTGCACAAAATTACCAACAATGGCATTTGCAACTACATTGTCCAATGCCTTGGAGTTACCATTTTGAAAACAGCGTGCAGATGTAATGCTGAGGAAAGGTGTGAATGTGAGATGAAATTTCCATTGCAGACTCTTCCCCAAAAGCATCCATGCCAGTAGGGGAGCAGAGTGTCCTGATTCTGACCCTCCTGCACAGGAGCCAGCGTCTGTAACAGGGCTAGAAGAGGAAAGGAACTGATGGGAGGTGCAGCTGAGCAACAGAGGGCTACATACATGGGAGGAACATAGTGCAGCTTTCAATTAACATTCATTATCTTAGCATTGTTTCCCCTGCTAACTGTTGCTAGTGGTAAAAAATTATTTTTTTACCAGTGAATCCTGTTCATTCTTTATTTTTTTCCACAAGAATCTAACACTACCTCATTTTTTTTTTATATATATATTTTTACATCTTTAACACAAGACTTTCAAGAAAACAAGAGCTATTTTCTCAAGTTCTGGCTTCTGCAATCAAGAGGTAGGAGACTAAACACACTTTTACACGTTTGTCAGGTTTTAGCTGTTTTCTGTCTTCAGACTCACATTTTTTTTCCTCCAGACAATCGATTCACCAAAAAATACCCAAACTAGAAATAAACTAAATCCAGTTCAATGCTTATTAGCCTGTCCCTCCCCACACAAGCTCTGAGATATCTGGAGATTGCTTACTGAATGAGCTCATTCTTCTAGCTGTTCCTTCTCATTCTTTCATGTTTTGCTGCTTTAACATCCCACCTTTCCTTACTGAGGATGGAGCACAGCTGGTAGAGTGTATTGGGGAAACAGCAGGGAAAGGCCACTTGGCTTTTTCAGTATGTGCCATGGAGAGCCTCAGAGCTGCTATACTCAGCTAGCCTTAATTGCTCATGGGCCCACTGCATGCATACTATTTGTCTACGGCTACAGAATGAGTGTAAGATGGGTATGTGGATGTGTACATATCACTGAGGTGGTACATATTCGTATTCTGTGAGCACTGTGATCCTGCTATAGGAAGCTACCTGGACTTGAGCAAAGCCTTTGATATGGTCCCTCACCACATTCTTCTTTCTAAATTGGAGAGGTATGGATTTGAAGGATGGACTGTTAGGTGGATTAAGAATTGGTTGGCTGGTCGCAGCCAAAGGGTTGTCGTCAATGGTTCTATGTCTGGGTGGAGGCCGGTCACAAGCGGTGTCCCTCAGGGGTCGGTCTTGGGACCGGTGCTCTTCAACATCTTTATCAACAACATAGATGACGGAATCGAGTGCACCCTCAGCAAGTTTGCGGATGACACCAAGCTGAGCGGTGCAGTTGATACCATAGAGGGAAGGGATGCCATCCAGAGGGACCTGGACAGGCTGGAGAAGTGGGCCCAAGAGAACCTCATGAGGTTCAACAAGGCCAAGTGCAAGGTGATGCACTTGGGCTGGGGCAATCCCAGG